>CP025649.1:14699271-14709401 GCA_003576665.1 Ipomoea trifida
GGGGGGGGAGTAGGGCCCCCTGCTACCCACAGGCGGTTGTTATATCGTGGACCATGGTCCAAAAACAACCACTGTTTCATTAAGTAAAGAAATGATTGTCGTCACATATTAACGAGGCTCCGTAAATGAAACTACCGTTCATCTCAAATGATATTGCCTCACATTTGTTTTTATATTATCAAATGAAACTGTAGTTGTGTTGAAAGGAATCTGCATTGTATATAAAATGAAACTGAATTACAATTTAACATATTTGAGTGTATATTGTCCAATGAAACTGTAGTTATATCAAAATGACACTGCAGTTGTGTTGAAAGGAAACTGTAGTATATTATAAAGGAAACTGTAATTGTGTTAAAAGGAAACTAAATAACAGTTTCACATATTTGAGTGTATAATGTCGAATGAAACTGTAGTTATATTGAAAAGAAACTGTAGTTGTGTTGAAAGGAAACTGCAGTTTATATGAAATGAAACTGAATATGTTATACACACAGAGTTAATAGTGCGGAACAAATGTCGTTTCTGCTGTTTCCTTTCATTTATCAAAACAACGTCGTTTTGATGCATGGACTACCATGCATTGTGGACCGTGGTCCACAATAAAATTTGCGACTCACAAGTGGCTCCGCCCCTGTGGACAAGTCACTTGTAAGGGCATCTCCATCCATTTTACCATAATCTCCTCATTTTGTGGGCTTAACTCTTAGACATCAACATATAATCTCCTCTATTATCTTACCTCCAATCTTTCACCCTTCTCCCCCCTTTTTATTATGGGTCCTAAAAACTCATACAAATCATCTATTGTTTTATTCACATTCCTATAATTAATAATTTTAACTTTATAATTATGATTTTAAATTGTTATTTTAAATCAAAATAAATTTAAGTAACGAAATAAAATAATTTTTAAATTACAAAATATAATTTCGTAATTTAATTCAAGCAATTAACACCATATTAAAATTCGCATTTAAAATTATCTACTGAACAAATAAAATTTGAAAGCAAATACTAAATATTAGATACTAAACATACCAACAATTAATACAATTACAAAATTAATTATTGTTAATAATTCATATGTGCTCAACCAAAGTCAGCATGAAGTTGATGATGTACTTGAGAATCGTATACCTCATAATTCTTATGGAGGTAATATTGAAATTCTTCAATCGAGGCATGGGCCAATTGTGTTGGTGTATTACCCTCATCTATCGTTCGACCAATTAGTTATGTCGCCCTCTGATCCTCAACAATCATGTTATGCAAAATAATGCACATATACATTATATCTTTCAAGTCGTCCATATACCAAAATCGCAATGGACCTCTAAACATTGCCTAACGAGATTGAAGAATGTCGAATGCCCACTCCACATTTTTTCTTGTTAACTCTTGACGTTTATTAAACATCTTTCACTTCAAGTCCTCAAGACCTGAAAGCTCTTCAAGAAGTACGACCATTGTGGGTAAATTTCATCCCGTGAGATAGTACCCTATGTTATATTATGTGTTGTTGATAGTAAAGCTAACGTCAAGTGCACTTCCTAGTAAGACATCATTGAACAATGACGGCTCAGTAATATAGTTGTCAAAACGGACTTAACTTGCCGGGCTAGTTTGTCTTGCTCCGCCAAAAAAGTGAGGCGCGCTTTGAATTTTATGGCTCATATTTTTGCGAGCTTTTTAGCCCATCCCGCTAAAATGGAGAGCTTTGGCGGGCCAGTGGGGACCTGTAAAGCATGCCTAGTATGTATAAATTATTAATATTAATGTATATATATATATATATATATATATATATATATATATATATATATATATATATATATATATATATATATATATATAGTAGAGTTCAGGCGTGGTCTGCTCCTTAGGTGCGGCCGTGCAGCTATTTTGCAGCCATTAGATTACAACAAGTCAGCAAATCAATGCTCAATATATATATGTTAAAATACACACCATTCTATGTACTAAAATGCACCAGATGACAGATAAAACACACCATTTCACACTATAATCAAATGCAACTATTCACTTGAAATGCATCAACTTATGTAATAAAATGCATCATTTTACGTATTAAAATGCACCACAACGTGCCTCATGATTATAAACATGCACTATTACACATATTAGAAAACATGTGTTAAAATATGCACCATTTTACGTATTAAATGCACCACAACGTGTGTTAAAATGCACAATTCCACTTATTGAAAATCCATATCCTAGATTATAAAGATGCACTATTACAGTTATTTGAAAATATGTGTTAAAATACACATCATTCTACGTATTAAAATGCACCAGATTACGGATTAAAACACACCATTCCACAACACAGTTACACACCATTCTACGTATGAAAATGCACCAGATGATGGATTAAAACACGTCATTCCTCAACACAGTTAAATGTACCAAACATACCTAATAAAATGCACCATAACATACATAAAATGCACCATTTCAATTCACGTAATATAGATACTAAAATTATCATAACACCCTCCATTTACTGCAATTTCCTAAACACTAAGATTATATTGACACTGTTAGATTAATCCAAAAGGATGACACAAATTCAGCCACACGACTGCATGGGAGCTCACGGCCACATATGAGCTAATATAGTTCATGTGCGGTCACGCCTTCCCGTGCAGTCGATGCGGTATACACCACTAGTGTTAACAAAATACACCACTAGTGTTAGGAAAATGCACAACACAAATATGCACCATTAGGTACGCATCACCACAAAACACACCACTAGGTATGCAAATATATACATATACACACACACACACACACACACACACCACACAGTGTTCGAAAATGCACAATTAGGGGCAGGGGAGTTATTGGGTGCTTTTGTGCATTTTCATTGTTATGCATTTTCCTAAGGTATTTTGTTAACACTAGTGATGTATACTGCACCGACCTCACAGGAAGGCGCTACCACATTTGAGCATATATATATATATATATATATATATATATATATATATATATATATATATATGTGTGTGTGTGTGTGTGTGTGTGTGTTTAGTTATTTTATATATATATATATATATATATATATATATATATATATATATATATATATATATATATATATATATATATATATATATAGGATCGCGTTCAGGTGCGAACTGGCCGCCTAGGAGAGAACTGCGGACGAATCACAGCGCGCCACGTGTCCGGAATGTAGTTGCAACTAACGTTATAACTAGGTGCACTTCATGTTATAACTAGGTGCACATAGGTGTACCCAGGTGCATAAATGTTAACAAGGTAAATTACTTGCACCTGCAAGTGAAAATAGGTGCACACGTGCAAGTAAAATGTATTACAAGTGCAAGTAAATTATACAATGAGCATCAATACTAAGTGCACCTAATGTTATAACCAGGTGCACCTATTGCTATAACTAGGTGCACATAGGTTGCAACCAGGTGCATGAATGTTAACAAAGTAAATTACTTGCACAAGTGCAAGAAAAATGTATTGCAGATGCAAGTAAAATGTATTACAGGTGCAAGTGAATTGTACAGTGAGCATCAATACTAAGTGCACCTAATGTTATAACTAGGTGCAACCTATGTTATAACTAGGTGCACCTATGTTATAACTAGGTGCACCTAGGTTGCACCCAAGTGCATGAATATTAACAAGGTAAATTACTTGCATTTGTAAGTGAAAGTATTTGCGAAAATAGGTGCATGAATATTAATAAGGTAAATTACTTGCACTTGTAAGTGAAAATATGTGCGAAAATAGGTGCACTTGTAAATAGGTGCACTTGTGAAACTAGGTGCACTTTTAAGTGAAACTAGGTGCACTTGTAAGTGAAACTAGTGCACCAAAGTTCCAGTTATTTACGAAAATGCCACCGCGTCATTTTTTTAAAATTGCATCTGATTCGTTGATCTGGACACGTGGACGACTGTGGAGCGTTCTCATTTCCTACCTGGGCGAGAGTTCTCACGAGAGTGCACCCTATATATATATATATATATATATATATATATATATATATATATATTATATATAATATATATATATATATATATATATATATATATAATATGTCTAAATGTGATCATGTCTTCCGTGCATTCGGTGCGGTTTACACCACTTAATGTAGAAAATGCACCACTCAATGTTAGAAAACGCACCACATAAAAATATACAAAGACACACAAAAAACACACCACATAGCTAAAATAATGCACCATAACTCTCCTGCCTCTAATGCTGCATTTGCTAACACTGTGTGGTGTATATTTAATTTGCATACCTAGTGGTGTGTTTTTTGGTGATGCAATTGAAACAGGCTGGTGAGCATGGCCTGCCAAAACCCGCCATATAGGGGGGCTAATAATAGCTAGCCAAAATACTAGCCTGAGAGAGGTTGGTGCACTCTGCCATGCCCCACCTTAGGCCCGAGGACCTTGGCGGAGGCTTGCAAATTGAAAATAAAGTTTTAAATTTAAATAAAAATTAAATAGGTTTGAGAAAAGTACTTATGAACAGATATTGCATTGTAAATAGAGTTAGTAGTATTCAAAAAAAAATTAATATGAAAACGTTAATAAGTGCATAATAATAAACTAATTTTTGAATAGTTTAAACATATATTAACGCATTTATAATTTGTTAAACACAATAATAACTAAAAAAATTAATAAGTCCTAATAAATAATCAAATACATAATTTGTTAATCTATAAACTAATAACAAATTATTTATTACAATGTACTAATTACTAAATATATTTTTCAATATAAATAATAACTAAACACACACACACACACACACACAACACACACACACACACACATATATATATATAGTCATAATCAGGTGTGGTCGTTCCTTAACGTGCGGTCAGTGCGGCCGCACCACTATGTATACAAATATACACCACTCAATATTAGAAAATGCACCACACAAATATACATTTTTAGGTATGCATCACCAAAAAACACACCACTAGGTATGCAAATTAAATATACACCACACAGTGTTAGCAAATGCAGCATTAGAGGCAGGAGAGTTATGGTGCATTATTTTAGCTATGTGGTGTGTTTTTTGGTGTCTTTGTATATTTTTATTGTGGTGCGTTTTCTAACATTGAGTGGTGCATTTTCTACATTAAGTGGTGTAAACCGCACCGAATGCACGGGAAGACATGATCACATTNTTGACAAGTGAGCTAGTCTACTAAGCATAAAGCAGTAAAAACTCACTCAACACCCCCAGCAAAAATATGTATATATTAATCATAATAGGGAATGTTTTACAAGGTATACGAAGAGAAGATTACAAGAGCATAAAGAACAACACCAGGAAAGAATGCATTTAGACATCGAGAACTTACTACTTGTTTTCCTTTCTCTTTTCGTTTATGGCTGCTCGTGTCTTGACGGGATCTTCAGAGTTCACCTTCCCTCGATATTCTTCTGAGACATCAAGGTGAATGTAGTTGATGAAGGCTTCACCTATGAGGTTTCCTTCAATTACCCCGTCTCTCCACCATTCGATGCATTCTGAAGGATTTAAACCACTATGAAACGAGAAGTCAGTTTTAGCAATGAAGCTTACTATGATGTCGCTTAGGAACTTTGTGCTTTCTTCTTTTGCTCCTATTCTGTGACTTCTAATGAGTTTCTCATCTTCCTTCTCCTTGGCTGTCAGTTGTTCTTGTCTTTTCTTCTTTCTTTCTTCATCTTCTTTTCTTCTTCTTTCCATTTCCAGTGTGCGCTGAAGCCTTGCATCTTCTGCCCTTTTGGCTTCCTCCATTTGCTTACTTGTTTGCTTCGGGATTTTCACAGGAGGTCCAGCTGGTTCACTGCTTCTTGCTCTTTTCTTGCCTCTTTCTCCTCCCCTTTGTGTAATTTCCCCCTTGTTGGCAGCATCACCACGGGAGAGGAGAGTAGTCAACCCTTCGAAGAGTGATTCAAGCTGGGCAGGCACTTGGTTTGACAGATCATCAAGCATGGCCTTCATTTCATCCTGTCGAAGCTCACTGGAAATCTGGTAGGCTCTAAATTCTGCTCGTAGCTCAGCTAGCTCATCTCTCGTTCGTTCAGCCTCTGAGCGAGCTACATCAACATCATCAGCAGCCTTTCGCGCTGCATCCTCAGCCCATACTGTCTGTTCGAGGAGTTCTTCGTGGCGAGCTTGAGAAGTACTTGTGCCAGCCACGGGCATTGCATGGTTTCGAACAACAGTCAGTATGCGCTCGAGTTGAGCCATCTTCTGAGCTTGGTCAGCCATAAATTGACGCACCTCGCCAATAAAAACTTTCTCGGCCTGTGTACCAAAGTCAGAAGAAGAAGGAGACTTAGGATTACCTTTCATCGGAGGGGACTTGGGCGCTTCCAGATTTCCACCCATGACTTGCATCTGCGAGTCCACCTCTCGAACTTGTCTCTGAGGTTCAGCAGGAACACTGGGTTCAGAGCTCGAAGGTAGCTCCATATCAGGCGCTTCCCGGTTTCCACCTGAGGGATGGATCACTTCTCACTCGTCACCTCTCGAACCTGGAGCCTCAGCTTCAGCAACTGATGGGATCGGATTGGCCATAGGAGGTTCTTCTGTATTGGATGCTTCCCGGTTCCCATCCAATGAAACGTCCTCCTCAGCTTCACCTCTCGAATCAGTGCTGGGAACTTGGTCATCTGCTGGTGGTGTGGGAGAAGAAGGATCGACAGATGCTTCCCGATTTCCACCTTCGATTATCACTTCAGTCTCCGCATCACTTCTCGAACCAGCAGGACTTGTACCATTCTGCTCTTGTTGCTCATCTTGCACCTCAGTTTGCTCGGATGAGTCAGAAATTTCGATCAGTTCAGGAGCAACCGGTGCACTCCATCTCTGTCTATCAAACATCCTGGCTGCAAAGGTTGCTGCATCATCGTCAGGCAGCAGGAATGGTGATGGCAATTCCATAACGATGGGAAAGCCGGGGAGTTGGAGCAACGGAATTTCACCCTCTCGAACAGTCTGTGCTTCATCTTTATCTGTCGAGGGTGTTGTCTCAGGTGGTGGCAGTGGTTGAACTAAGTTTTGTGCCACTTCTTGTGCTTCAGAGGTCTCGAACTCAACTCTCGAAGCATCACCCTGAAAGCCTAGAGCAGAACCTTCAATTTGGGATAGAGGTACTGCGCCTGTTGCTATAGGATTTTCTGAGCAATCTTTTGCAACACCAGAGGTTTCTCCTGGACCTCTCGTCACCTCTACTTGATGTCCCAACGATAGAGCAGTGGCTAGTCTGATTTCCTCTCGAAATTGAGCCTCAGCTGCAGGATCTAAATCAGACTCAGCTTCCTCGTCTTGTGCATCAGCTATGCCCTTTCCTTTATCAGATCGACCAAGATTTCTCCTAGTCACATTCATCTCATGGGCAATATTGATCAATTCAGTGGCAGGTATCTCTGTCAGATTTAACCAGTTTAGTGCAAATTCTTCCTCAGCCACCATGCTTGCTGTTCTCAAGATCAGTTGATCAATCGGACCTGTTCTCCATTCAATCCATCTTAGTACTCTGGAGAAATCATCCAAGGTAGGCACATCAACAGCACTATGATCCAACCGAGAGCACACCTCTGCATCTGACCTATCTGATTCAGCAGCCACAATCTCAGTTATTGATGCACACCCCACTGCTTGTTCATTTATCTCTCGATGACCATCCGAGAGATCATTGATTAGCCCAACATCTGCTAAAGTCTGTGTGATAGCTCTCTCAACTTGTGCAGACTCCATGGGCGTTAGTGCCCCATTTTCAGCACTATGCACTGGGTCCCTGACCACAGTGCCCTGTTCATCAGCAGCTTCTTGAATCGACACACTTGTACCGGCTGCTGGAATTTCCATCTCTCGAACCACCTCTCGTGGTTCTTCTGTTTCTGTCCGCACTGGATCACTGATCCCAGTGCCTTCAATCTCTCAAACCTCCTCTCGAGGTCCAATCTCAGATTCAGCAGCCCCCACAGCACCATCATCATCAACATTAAGATCAACAAACAATGCTCCAGACATAGACCTAGTAGGGGGCACTCTCTCAATCTCAGTGGCCAGTGTAGCCTGAGATTCCCCCTGGGCTAGTGCCCTGTCCTCGAATGGTACTTGTATCATAGCAGGTGCTACTTCTCGAACCTGACTAATAGAAACCTTTTTGGCCCTCTTGGCCCTTTTTGGCAGTTGAACCCTTTTAAGCAAAATATCCAAGGGTTCATCATCAGAGTTAACACTCTCAGTGTGGGCTTTCCTTTTGCCCTTTGCTCTCGGCTTAGAGGGAGATGGTGCATCCTTAGCACTTTTACCCTTCGGAGCTTGAGATTTCGTCCTACCCATATAGGTATTTCGATGAATCTCTCGCCCTTCCCTCAATTCTAAGCCCTTTAAACGCAAAATGCTTTGAACAACAAAACCAAAACCAACCTTTTTACTGATCAACTGGTTGGCACTTGAAACTGAGCTCTGCACTTGCTGAAGTAAGGAATCGAAGATGATCTGTGCCCAGTCCATTTTGATGTTGTTCCAGATGGCGTGGAGGATTTTGAGGATGTCCAGATTGATCTCATCGGTTCCGGACACCTTTCCGAGGATGAACTTCATAATAAAATCGGCAGCTAGAGCAAACCTCTCCTTGAGATGAAATTTGCGGAGGGCAGAGGATGCTCTTGGTGGTGCAGTCTCCAATCGGATTTTGTCCCATAAGGCTTGCTTGTCCAAGTCGTACTCCGAAAGGTGCTGAACTGCTTCCTTCATCGCCTGAAAATCAAATGTCGCCCTGAGGTCACCTACAGATGTCGTGATGTGAATTTCGTTGACGCTACTCTCGATTGCACCTTTTGTGACCTTCGCATTTGCGAACCATTTTGTGTAGTCTAAGGCATGGATGGTCTGATAGTCATGCGCCATGTATTTGAGAAGCCCTGCCTTCTCGAACTTCTTCAGAACCTTGTCTGCCATCTCTGGGTTAGCCGAGTTCTTCACAAACCCGTTATTGTCAAGAATGCTCCCCGCCTTGACTTGCTTTATCTGGGTGCGAATATGTTGCACCTCCTTTTGATATGCGCCGGTAGATGATGTTGAAGATGAGGAATCGGACGCCATTGATGAAGGATTGAAGTTTTGGAGGGAATGTGTACAGTAAGTCGATTTTGGGAAAATTGGGTATTCGGTTGTGAGCTTGAATCCGGGTAAAGATGATGGGTAAGGCTTTTATAGTGTCCGGATTTGGGTCGGATATATGGGTAGGGTTGAGGATTTGGGTCACGGTTGAGATCCGATTAAATTTCAAAAAGAGCATAAGGTCAAAAATGCCCTTTCATAACGGTTAAGCGTATAGAACATATTAAGGGTATTTTTGGTATAGTATGTGACGGATTTGAGTGGAGGTTTAAATAAGATAAACCATTATAAGCATGCTCCCACTATCCGAGATAAAGACCTTAAAACATGGGAAACCGTCAGTAACTGATGGCCACGTGGTTGTCATTAAAAACCAAAAATAGCCGTTCCACTTGTATCCGTTGAAGCATCAGTTTTACCTCTCGAAGGCAAAACTACTCGAGGTGCTAGTTTAAGGATCTTCCCCCTGAGTGATTGATCCCTAAACCTCCTTATTCCTCCATTTGAACCTTCCTTTAGGTTAAGGATATTCCCCCTGAGTGATTAATCCCTAACCCTCCTTATTCCTCCATCTAGAGATATATAACTAGTCAGTTTGTTATCTTTCGAAGTGACCTCTCGAACTACCCTTCTTCGAGACATAACGTTTTAGCTTAAACTGACATGGTATCTCTCGAATAACCTTTCGAACACAGATTGCGATAGAGAACACAAGATTGATTCATTCAAAAGATGTCACTTAGAACATTTCCTTAAGTTCATTTAGTGATTCCAAAGATATTACACATGAATCAATATCCTATTAGATTCCAGAGAACTTTATGTTTGGCCTTGGTTAGCCAAATAGGAATCTATTTAGAACAAGAACTAGCCATCTACATCCTATTCTGACTGAGTTACAGAAAAGGTGGCCCGTTCTTCTTGTTCGTCTGATCTCTGCCTCTCCGCTGCTGCACTCCTCAGAG
>CP025649.1:14731923-14742148 GCA_003576665.1 Ipomoea trifida
TGAAAACCTTTAGGGATTTTTAGTCTTGAATATATATACTACAATACATATAATGTATTAGGGTGAAAGACTTAATATGGAATGGGCTCAAATCATATATTATATTACTTACAAGAATATAATATGTATAAGATTAATAAGTTGGGCTAATGAATTCATCCCTTACAATTAAATAGATATATTAGAATAAAGAAGCCCATAAGATGTCTTAAAGACATTATACTTATATATACTAAGAAATTGGGCCATGTAAGAATATTCTAATTACAAGAATTGTAAGGATCCAAATTGAATAAAATCCCTTACAAGAATAAATTCAAGAATTGGGCTCTCAATTAGAATAATTAAATTAGGCTCAAGAAATATACATATATATATGTATTAAATTGAAAGAACTAGCCCAATTAAAATAATTAAATTGCCTAAGGAATTAATTATCGATCGTAAGGCTTGAACGAATTTACGGGGTGTTACACTCTACCCCCCTTAAAAGGAGCTTCGTCCCCGAAGCTCAAAGCTCACGGGAACTTGAAACGGAACGAATCAAAGAAACAAAGGTTCAACGGAAGATTAAAGGGAACGATTGCTCAACTAAGCCTACTCAAGAACATACTAGGCTTCTAACATCCTAAGCTTATAACTTACCCAACCCAAAACTAGCATGCAAGAACTTAAACTAACAACTTACCTAGATTAAAGGGTTTCTACTACGGAGCTAACACTAACGAGAAACTACCAACTAACCTGGGTGGCCTCCCTGCGAAGAACTGCCTGGACCGTGGTACGGATAAGGATAAGGATAAGGAATGCTGATACTCCGGCGGCACCTCAATGCCTAGCTTGGCCTCGATGAAGCCCAAGCGCTGGAAGCCGCGATCCACCCTCAAGTCTAGCGAATCGAACCTCGCCTCTACCATGCGGTGCATCTCCTGCAGCTGTCGGAGTACGGGGCCAACTGGTGGCGCAGGAGCTAAGGGATCGTGCTGCTCCTTCCTCCGGTGCTCTCGGTCAGCCTCACCCTCAGGCTCTTCTTCTTCAGCTTCCTCCTCAGACTCATCGTCCTCCTCCTCATCACCTGCCTGCTCAGCCTGCTGAGGCGCGACAAATCCTCGCAACCTCTTGTGTGGAATATGATAACGCTCAATCAACTCCCAGCTCTCGGCGGCTGGCATCCTACTCAGCTCATGGGCCGTGATATACTCGTTCCCGTCTACCTGAAACAACCCAGAAAACTGCAGACTCGGCGCGTTGAACGTGCTATGAACCGGCTGCCTCGCCAACTCCCCGGTCACATTAACCCTCTTCTTCTGGAATATCCAACTCAGAACCATTCCGTAGGGCCGGTTGCGTCTCTTGACGGTCTTGCAGAAATCCATATGTGAGATCATCAAACTGGGCAAATCAAACTTCACCCGGTGCTTCAGGAAGTACGCGAAGGCACACTCTATTGCCGTAACCTCCTTGCTATTGTTTCGGTTGGGCAACAAACTTTCTCCAACCAACAAAGTCAGAATCTTCTGCTCACCAGTCAAATTGTGCTTAACAGGGCGGGTGTCTAGTGCAATGCCCTCATTCTGCCCCAACATATACCTCAAATAATCTCGGAAGCCCACTTCCTGTGTCTCAATCCAAGCACTGCGCTCGTACTGACTGACACCTCCTAATGGTAAATTGAGCAACCTAGCCAACTTGGGCGGGTCAAACGAAATCCTTACGCCCTTCACTATCGAAGTGAGAACGGGCACTTGGTTGACAATCTTAACTTTCATGTTCTGATAGAATTGATTGACCAAATTGGGATACACAACATTCTCAATTCGCAGAAATAAATCCAACAGACCCTGATAATTCAACATGTTCACTATTTCGGGCGAAAAGTGTAGCGGGTCAAGAGCTTTACCATCAATTATGGAATAACGGATGTTGCTCGGGCCTTCCCCTTCACCGGGTTGATTTCTCCTAGCCATTAATGTCGATGTTGAGGGTCGAACTTGGTGTTACTGTTGAAGAAAACGACGACGTCGCTGCCGCGGACCTTGGCGGAAAAACTCGCGTGATTGGCGCTGTTGACGGATGGAGTTCGCGGACTCGGGTGACGGCGGTGCGTGACCTGGGCGTTGCTGACGGAATGGGACTGCGGACCTCGGCGCTCCTCTGCTCGCGTGCTGCTACGGAAAGAAGAGAGAATACAGAAGCGGAGAATGGAAGCGGATGACCTAGGGTTTTAATTCGCGTGAATTGCGGAAAAGACGCATGTACCCTCGCACTTGCGGACCAATCTCACGGAAGACCTCTCACCACTACGCTGCTACGTCTCTTCTGGCGGAGCCACTTCGCGGATGACCCCGTTCCGTCGCTTCGTTCCGCATACACTCACGGACCGTCTTTACGGAGAGCTCTGTTCTGTTTCTCCCAACCGCACAGTCGTGACTACTGAGCCTTTAGAAGTAAAAACAGAGTCTTGTGCTAAAAACCCAATAAGTCAGTATGGTCCAATGGTTTGGTCACTTCTCCCTTAGGCGCTGGGAGTGGGTTCAATACTCGGTGTGCACATCAGCTTGGTCCTTAGGCTTCTTTTCTCTCCTTTGCTTTTTTTTTTTGTTCCTTTGTCTTAGCTTCACAAACTCCTCAACGACTTAACACGAGATCGGGTCTTCCAACTTCTTAACAAAACGCTTCTTAAAGCTTTCTAACTAACGAGAGGTCACCTAAGGGTCACTTAACGGTTCAATGAACTACATGCACTTAGAGAAAGACCCTACAAGCACTTATAAGCCACGTAATTAAAGATTAAGCTCGAGGGTTACCTTCTTCAAGCCAATTCGCCTCTGCCTGGGTGCGGCCCATCACGAAGATCTTCCTTTGCTGTGGTCCGGCCTGCTGCCCACGGCCTCCACTCGGCCTGCTTCCTCCACTACCCTCGGCCTCCCTGGAGGGTCGGGTCGCTGCTGGGGCTCCCTGAGTCGCGCTCGGTCTGGACTGGGATGGTCCTCCCTTCTTGGCTGTGCACTCGTAGGCCCTGTGTCCCCTCAACCCGCAGCTGAAGCACTCCACTAGCCGCCCCTCGCAGTCTCGCCCGGGATCATCTCTCCCGCATCGCCTGTAGTGGAAATGTCGAGTACGCGCTCCATCACCCCCGGGGCCTTGCCCAAAGCTAGGGCGAGATCCGCCGCCGTGGCTAGCACCACCTCGCTGGAAGCCTCCTCCCATCCCGGAGCTCCCGGGTCTATGCCTCTTGGAGTCCGAAGCTCCACCCTCTCCCGGCCGCCTCGAGCGGTCCTGAATCCCTCGCCGGATGGTCAGCACGCGGTAGTGATCCGCGGCACTGCTGTAGGCCTCACTCAACGTCTGGAACTTGAACACGACCAACGCCATGCGCGTATCCAAGTTCAGTCCAGCCACGAACCTCTCGATCCGGCTCTCCTCGGTAGGGGCTAACGTCGGGGCAAAGCGGGCTAACTCCAGGAAGCGCTTGTGGTACTCTTGCACTGTCCGCGACCCCTGCTTGAGATGTAGGAACTCCTCTTGCATCGCTGCCTTCACGTGAGCCGGGTAGAAGCGTGCTCTCAGCCTATCCTTGAAGGTCTCCCACCCGAAGTCGGGCTCCTGTCGCATCGCCGGTCCGCCGTGGACCCACCAAAGATCGACCTCCTCCTTCAGATAGAAGCTCGCCATTTCCACCTGGCGACCCGGTGGATACCCCACCACCTCCAAGATCTTGTCAAGCGCCCGGATCCACTCCTCAAGGACCACGGGGTCCTCCTGCCCAGCAAAGAAGGGTGGGTGCTGCCCCGCCACCCTCCTAACGAGGTCCGGCTCCCCGCGCTGGTTGTTCTGAACCATCGCGTTCCCCAGAAGCTGCGTGATCTGCGTCAACTACTGGAGGTTTTGCATCAGCTGCTCGACATAGGGCACCTCCGGAAAGTCCTCACGTCGTCGCGGTGGCACCATGATCGCTAAAGAGGGAGATAACTAACAGAAACCGAGAAGCACTGCGGTTGGCCTTTCCCAAACACGCAAGAAAGAAAGTGAGAACAAGCTCACAACAGCCAAACAACAAGCAACCAACAAAACATAAAACAAAAGCAAGTAAACGAGTCCTCACCGCGCGGCCTAGAATTCACACATCCTAGGATTCTCAAACATCTTAATTTCTACTGATCAAGTCCTAGAGTCTCAGATTACAACCCTAGGATCTCTACTTAGACCTCAACACAGGCTCTGATACCAACTGTGACACCCCAACCTTTCACAAGCTGAGATAGATAAAACTTAACACAACAGTTGCCTATCTCAACCAACAACATAATATAGCGGAAGCGAATTTAAAACCTTAAGGGGGCATCATGCCACACCTAGGTAAGATAACACAACCTAGATGCACAGGCTAACCATATAAACTGAACTGAAACTGCATAAACGATAAAAAAAAATCCCCAAGTCATGTTTCAACAATATCCAACAACTAGTCAAGAGTATATAGAAATCTCAAATGGCACACAGGCCCGAACCCAAAGTCTAAACAACATAAACTAAGTCTAAGCATCCTTATAACGATAGGCTCTAACGCGCTCGCGCTTAGACTTACTCCATACCTGGAAAACACACAAAGAACCATTAGCAAAAGACTGCTAAGCAACCACCATTCACACCCGTAAGGAATTATAGATATACATAAGCTTGTAAATAGGTTTACACACCCATATAGAATATAAACACCAACAAACTGTTCAATAGTTCAAAACGGATACTCAACAACAATAAACTGAACGAATCATAAACCAAGACTCATCCAAACGAAGCCAACATCCAATAACGAGAGTACAATACCACGAATCCATAAACAAGATACCAACTGAACAACAACCAAAGAGGAATCAACCAACCATAACGAGAACAACAAAATATCAACCAAATATACACAAGGAACTCATGAATACATAAACCGAGAAAGAACTCACAACTCCAACCTCCAAACCCTCATACCAACCATCATACTAAACCCAACCCCAGTCAGAAGTCAGGTACGCAGGGGTAAAAACCAAATCACAGGGACCGTAGTCCAATCACAGGGACCGAAGTCCAATCACAGGGCCCTAAGTCCAATCACAGGGGTAATGAACCCAATCACAGGGACCGAAGTCCAATCACAGGGGTAATCGACCCAATCACAGGGACCGAAGTCCAATCACAGGGGTAATCAACCCAATCACAGGGACTGAAGTCCAAAAGTCAATAGTAGCACAGTTAATTCACCGAACAACCTCCAAAAGATACCAAGGAATCCACCATCACATACTCATACTCCAACCTCAACCCAAAACAACCAAACAAAGTGTTCATCTCAACTATGAACACAAACCAACTCCCAGGTAATGAATTCAAGGAATCAATAGACCATGAGTACAAAAAGGGAAACCAAAGACATGAATCAATACTCCAAGATATGGTATAAATACCCAACAAACGGCATGAATAAATACTCCAAAGACATGGTAAAATACCCCACAAAACATTCCAACAATATTCAGAACAAAGGGGGACAAACAGACAACAACAACCAAGAACAGGTCTCTGGAATCAAACTCCCAGTGACCATGCGGAACACATCAGCGGAGCACAGACCTCCACCTGCCTCCTCCGCACGAAGGGAACGGACCCCTTCGGCGGACCACCCAGCACCGTCCGTCTCTACCGTCTCGGCCTTGCGGATCTCCTTGGCGGGGCACATTATTCTGCCTCGGACCTCCGCAAGGTCAACCCCAACTCCCAGAATACAGTTTCTGCCCAGACCCGAAAATGCCATTCCAGAATGCAATAATCAGATCCAAAATACACCAACATTTCATCTATTTAGAGGCCAAAAATATGGAATTCCAATTAACAAATGATCACAACAACAATAGGCCAAGATCAAGAAATTCCAACAAAATACAACCAAGAATAGGGCTAAACACCAAGAAATTTCAGGATTTCCAACACCAAAAATATTATATAGAATGAGAGTGTAAAAATAGATTTTGATGGACATAGTGGTTACCTCAAGGAGCTCTTTCCACCTAGCCAAGCCTCAACAATGATTACAAAGCCCCACCACCTTCTTGATCATCTGTTACCCAAAGAACCCCAAAAAGAAACACATAAGAACATGCATAAAGACTAGTAAAACCATAAAATGCAAGGTAGATTCTTAGCTAGATGCACTTACCCAATCCTAAACAAGCTTAAAGGAGCAATCTTGACTTGAAAACTTGTAGGAGAAATGAAGATCAAATTTGGAGGAATTATGGTGAAAATGGCGTGAGAAGCAATGGGTAGGGAAGAGAGAGAGAGTGAAAACCTTTAGGGATTTTTAGTCTTGAATATATATACTACAATACATATAATGTATTAGGGTGAAAGACTTAATATGGAATGGGCTCAAATCATATATTATATTACTTACAAGAATATAATATGTACAAGATTAATAAGTTGGGCTAATGAATTCATCCCTTACAATTAAATAGATATATTAGAATAAAGAAGCCCATAAGATGTCTTAAAGACATTATACTTATATATACTAAGAAATTGGGCCATGTAAGAATATTCTAATTACAAGAATTGTAAGGATCCAAATTGAATAAAATCCCTTACAAGAATAAATTCAAGAATTGGGCTCTCAATTAGAATAATTAAATTAGGCTCAAGAAATATACATATATATATATGTATTAAATTGAAAGAACTACCCCAATTAAAATAATTAAATTGCCCAAGGAATTAATTATCGATCGGAAGGCTTGAACGAATTTACGGGGTGTTACACCAACACACTAATTCGATTCCCATTCGCCATCCTTGAGAGACACGACACTCGGGGAGTTTTTACTCTTCGTTTTAACACCTTCCACACCTTCACATTCAACTCACACTAAACACGCAGCATCAAAATGGCGTCGTTCCCGGGGATGGCAAACGGTTTCGAATTGTGTTGACATCTTTGAAGTAGATTGTTAAGAGTTCTTGTATTGCTTTCTTTTTGTTTATATTGTTTATATTGTTTTCTTATTTTTGTTTTCGAATTGTGTTGACATCTTTGAAGTAGATTGTTAAGAGTTCTTGTATTGTTTCGAATTGCTCACTTGCAACTACTTTTAGTTGCAAAATATTTGTTGTTGGTTAAGCTTTGTGCAGGAAATTTTCTTTATCAAATCACTTGAAGCTTGCCAATGTGTGCTCAAATGAATCCCCACGGTTACCCACACCATGTTGGACAATCTTATACAAATACTCCACCCCAACCATATCCCTATTACCCCCATCCTACATATGCTTACCCTCCACCAACATGTCATTACCCACCTCCAAACCCTTACCCATTTTCACACCACGTTTTACCACTTCCATATCACTACCCATTTCATACACACAATCATCACCCACATCCATATGAAACACCACCTCCACATTTCCAAGAAAATTACTCTCCACAATCATCCAATTTTCAAGAAATTGACTCATTAAGCTCCAAAGAAATATCCCAAAACATAGAGAGTAAGCTTGTACAAATGATGAAACAACTGGACCCAAGCTATACTCATGAGTCAAATTCATTCCCTAATTTCCACCTAAACACCTATTACCCACCTCCATCCCCAATTCATATAGAAAACAATACTACCTCTTCCTTTGAAACATTACCCACTTTTCCATATAATACCCCTACAAATCCTTGTGATTATATCCCACCGGGCACCTATGAAATTGAAATTCTTAAAGCCAAAATATATGAATTCACGAGGATGGCCAAGGAGGATACGACTAAACTAAAAGCCGAAATCAAGAGTGAACTAAAAGACTATCTCGCTACCGTCCAGAAGGAAGGACTTCCATTAGAAGAGGTTGAAACGAAGATGCTATCTATGATGGAGGAGCTCATGAAAATCAATGAGTCCAGAGCCAACTCCACTATCATAAATGACATCCCCACTTTGGAAGTCCATCCCAGGATTGCACAAGAGGTTGAAAAAGCGCAAAATGCTAAGGAAGAGGAGAGTCTTGAAGGAGTAGAGGATTGTTATGCCCTGGTGCTCGAAGAAGTTCCAATCTTCGAATTGGAAAATCAAAAGGAGGTAGAGATGGAGAGTGAGGATGAGGACATCGAAGTAGTGTGGGAAGATGAAGAGCCAAAATATGGTAAAATTCCTAATATCTCTTGTGCTAATCTTCTTGAAAATCCTTGTGCTCTTATTGCAAACACCTTTGACACTTGTGTGGATGACTCCCTTTGCATTAATGTTTCCATTACATGTGATTATGATTGCTTTGAATTTCGGGAGGATGACTCCATGGAAAATTTTGATATATTGATTAATGATTGTAAGGATTCTCTTTTGTTTAAATATGAGTATGATTGTTTTAACTTTTCGGAAGATGAATCCTTTGTCTTGGGTGAGAACGAGTTGATGAGTGAAGGGGATAAGGCTTCATTCTATTCTATTCGTGTAAGAGTGTGAGTAATTTTTCTCAATTAGAGTGGGGTGATGAAGAAAAGGAGAGTGAGGAAGAGATGATAGAGAATGATGAGATTCTCACATTTGATCTTATAGAGAAAGTTGAGTGGAGAGAGTTGACCACACTTGAAATCGAGGAAGGAAGTGAGAAGATATGGTTTGAAACAAATGAGAAGATCTTTAAAGGGAAAAGAGAGGAAAAAGAGAAGGAAGTCGACACCATCCTAGAAGAGTTAAGGAGGGTGTTTGAGTCTAGAATTCTTCCAATCATGCATTTTATTCTTCCTTTATTCTTGTGGGTATTCAAGGATGTTACCCATCTTGGGGAATTCCTTGAAGCTAAAATTCATGGGACGCTTATTCGGGTCCCAAAATCTATGTGCCTTGAAGGATAGGCTACACTACGTCTGGCCAGGAGACGTAAAACCATGGCGCACTTGGGAGGCAGTCCCAATGTTATCTTACATTTTCTTAAGTTTTTCTTATTATCTATAGTATGTTTTTCTTTATTGTTATTTCAATAATGTTTCTATAACCTCAGTTAAGCTAACAAGTACAGATCATAAGCCCGAGAGTTACAAATTGCCCGCAATCGATCGACAATCATCATCATTAGCAAAGGAAGGAAGGGAAACCAAGGTAAAGTTTTGCACAAAATGCCTTCCACGCCTGCTACCACGCGTGTATGCAGGCGTGGAACAATTCCAGAAAGCTACCACGCCACTCACACGTGTGTGAGAAGGAGTGGAAATAAACCAGAGAGCTCCCACGCCACCTACACGCGTGGTACTGTGCATGGACGAGCACCAGAATTTCACGGACTTTTCGCGCGAAGTAGTTTAAAACCCTTTCCTTGCTTCATTTCTTCACCACCACGAGCTAAAACTTCCTCAAGCTGAAAATATACAACTCTAAGGCATTTCCTTCCAAGGTTTTCAACTTCGTTTCATCTTCCTAAGTCATTTCCAAGGTAAGAACATACTCTTCTTTTGCTATTTACTTGTGTAATGAAGAACTTACTCTCATTGAAGCATATCTCCATGGGTTTTTCTTGTTTGAGATTTTTCTTGAGATACATTGTTATAAAATAACTTGATAGACTTGTAATAGGCCCACGTCGTATTGCGCCGATTTATAATATTGTAACTTACAACGTCGGCTATTATAAATAACCGACGTTGTAGGGTTTTAATATACTCCAAATACCTTCAATTTTAGATCTTACTTGTGGCTCAAATTAGGGATTCAATTTTAATATACTCCAAATACCGTCTTCCGATCCGTCCAATGTAACGCAGTCCAACCGTCGTCCTTTGCCGTCCAAATTAGGGATTCAATTAAGTCTTCCATCCGTCTTCTGTCCGCTACTCCAAAACAGAGCGTCGTCTTCCCTCTTCCGTTTCCAAAACATTGTGTCGTCTTCCGTCGTCCAGCCCTCACCGCCGAAGGAGGAACGGCGTCGCCGTCGCCGCGAGGAGGAACGCAGCCGTCGCTGTCCGCAGCCGCGTCGCCGTCGCCGCGAGGAGGAAGCAGTCGTCGCTGTCCGCAGCCGCGAAGATGTCGCCGTGAGGTCCTCCGCAGCCGTCGCGGTCGGCAGCCACTAAGACGTCGCCGGGAACTCCTCCGCAGCCGTCGCCGTCGCCGGGAACTCCTCCTCGCCGCCGCTCCGCCGCACTGCCGTCGGAAATCTGGTATGTATATATATATATATATATATATATATATAT
>CP025649.1:14767969-14985967 GCA_003576665.1 Ipomoea trifida
AGAGAGAGACTAGCCCAATTAAATTAATAAATCGCCCAAGGAATTAATTAGCGATCGAAAGGCTTGAAATGAATTTACGGGGTGTTACAGTGTCTTCCTTGATGCCCATTTTGAAATCTATTATTAGTTTCTCATCTTTCTTTTCTTTAGCGGTTTGTTATTCTTGCCTTTTCCTTCTTTTTTCTCTGTCTTCTTCTCTCATTTTCTCCATTTCCAGGGTTTGCTGAACTCTTAATTCCTCCTGTCTCTTTGCTTCCTTCACCTTCTTGCTAAAAGTCCTAGGAATTTTTAGAAGTGGTCCAGTAAGGAATTCACTGTTGGCTGCTCTCTTGCCTTTACCTTTTTCCCCCTTGTTGGCATCAGCACGCTGTTGGAGAAGGGTAGCCATGCCTTCAGCAAGATCAAGGAGTTGGCCCGGAACTAGGTTCGACAGATCATTGAGTAAAGCTTGCATAATCTCTTGTCGATAATCGCTGGATTCTCTGAAAGCATGAAGCTCTTTCCTTAATTCCATAACAGCTGCCCGTGATTCGTTCGTCTGGCTGCCTCTTCAGTCCATGCCACTTGGTCAAAGAGTTCCTCTTGACTGGGTTGAGATTCATCCAGTCCAACAGTGGGCTTTGAAGAGAGCTGTGCAAGTGTGACCCATCGTTCGAGTCGATCCAGTTTTTGAGATTGTTCATACATGAAGTGGCGGACCTCGCCAAGAAACTGGTCTCGAACCTGTTCCTGAAAGTCAGCAAGAGGTAGGGAGATGAAGGGTTAGAAATACCTTGCATTTGAGGGGACTTGGGTGCTTCCAGATTTCCACCCAAATGATGCATTGTTGAGTCCACCTCTCGAACTTGTTCCTGAAAGTCAGCAAGAGCACTAGGGTCAGAGCGCGAAGGTAGCTCCATGTCAGGCGCTTCCCGGTTTCCACCTGAGGGATGGATCACTTCTTGCTCGTCACCTTTCGAACTTGTGACCTCAGCTTCAGTAGATGGAGCGATTGGATTGGTTAAGGGAGGAACCTCTGCGTCAGGCGCTCCCCGGTTTCCTTCTGAGTAAGGAACCTCCTCATCACTACCTCTCGAACCAACGTTGGTAACCCTTTCATCTGCTGGAGGGATTGGATTAGAGGAGGGAGTCTGTGCATCGACTGGCGCTTCCTAGTTTTCACCATCGATGGTAACATCTTCCCTTTCTTCACCTCTCGATCCAGCAGGGCATATGACTGTCTGCTTAGCTTGCTCATCTGGTTACACCTCAGTTTGCTAAGGAAAATCAGGAATCTCAATGGTTTCAGGAGCGGCTGGTGCACTCCATCTTTAGCTATCAAACATCCTGTCTGCCAAAGTTGATGCGGCATCATCTGGTAGCAGGAATGGAGATGGCAGTTCCAGGGTATCACCTGTGAGCCCTGGATATGTGAGCAATAAAATTTCACCCTCTCGAACTGTTTGTGCTTCATCGGTATCAAAGAAGGGTGTGGACTTAGGAGCTGGCAAAAGTAGGACTTCGTTTGGATCTGCCTCAAGTGCTTCAGAGGATTCATGGCTATCTCTCGAAGTTGACTCTTGTTTGTCTAGAGCAGATTCACTAACTTGGGACACGGGTGTGACACCCCAACCTCACACAGGCTGAGATAGCTAAAACTTAACATAAAAGCTGCCAATCTCAACCAACTAACCAAACATAGCGGAAGCGAATTTAAAACCTAAGGGCGTCATGCCACATCTAGGTATATCACAGCCTAGATGCACAGGCTAAACACAAGAATAAACTAACTGTCATCTCATAAAACGGAAATCATAATCCTCAAAGTATAAAATCCATAAAATATCCAACAGAACCCAAGGAACTAATCAAGAGTATGTCATAACATCTCAAGGCACACAGGCCCAAAACCAACATCTAAACAAGGTAAACTATGTCTACGCATCCTCATGAAAGAGAACTCTAGCGCGCTCACGTAGACTACTCCATACCTGGAAAACACACAAAGAACCATTAGCAAAAGAATGCTAAGCAACCACCATTCACACCCGCAAGGAAGTATAGATATATAGTAAGTTGTAAATAGGTTTACACACCCATATAGAATATAAACGCCAACGAACTGTGCAATAGTTCAAATCAGATACTCAACAAGGATAAACTGAACGAATCATAAACCAAAACTCATTCAAGTAAAGCCGAAATCCTAGGATAGAAGGATAAGACAACAACGAATCAAATCCAAAGTACTAACCGAACACAAGCATAAGGAATAATCAAATAGAATGAACAAGGACTCATATTTCAAGAACCGAAAGAAAACCCAACATCAACCACTAAGCATCCTACCGAACCCAATCCCAACTCAAACCAAGCACACAAGGATAAAACTCACTCCCAGGGATAATGAACCCAATCACAGGGGTAATGAACCCAATCACAGGGACCGTAGTCCAATCACAGGGACCGAAGTCCACTCACAGGGGTGAATCGACCCAATCACAGGGGTAGCGAACCCAATCACAGGGGTAGCGAACCCAATCACAGGGGCAATGGCCCAATCACAGGGACCTAAGTCCAATCACAGGGGTAATGAACCCAATCACAGGGGTAATGAACCCGAGTACAATAATAATAGCACAACAAGAACCAACAACCCAACATCACATACTCACACTCCAACATCATCCCAAAACAACCAAACAAGGTGTTCATCTCATCTATGAACACAAACAAACTCCCAGGTAGAAAGAATATCAAGAATCAATAGACCAAGGGTACAAAAGGGGAAACTAAAGACATGAATAAATCTCCAAGATAAGGTAATGAATATCCAACAAGAGACATGGATAAATACTCCAAAGGCATGGTAAAATACCCAATAAAACGATCCAACAATAATCAGAAACAAAGGAGAAACAACAGACAACAATAACAGAGAACAGCTCACTGGAACCAAATTCCCAGGAGCCTTGCGGACCACCCTGGCGGAACACAGTCCACCGCTGAAGACCCCCGCACGAAGGGAACGGAATCCCTCGGCGGACCACCTCTCACCGTCCACCCTCGCCGTTCTGGCCTTGCGGAACTCCTCGGCGGGTTACATTGTGCCGCCGAGGACCTCCGCAAGGTCATTCCCACTCCCAGTTCCAGAATCAACAAAGCAGACACGAAAACAACATTTCCAGAGAGTATAATCAGACTCAAGATATCAACATTTCATCCAATTTAGAGGCCAAAAACATGGAAATCCAAACCATCAATGATCATACAACACTAATCAAAAGATCAAGATGAAATCCAACAAGTAGATTCAACAAAATAGGCTAATCACAAGGAATTTTCAGGATTTCCAAATCACCAAGAACATTATATAGATTAGGAGTGAATGAAAATAGTTTGATGGACATGGATGGTTACCTTGAATAGCTATATCCAACTCCAAGAAGCCCTAAGCAAGATCACAATGCCCCACCTTCACCTTGATCATCTTTTCCCAAAGAACCCCAAAAGAACTTTGTAAGAATAAGCTAAAAAGACTATTAAAAACACACAATGCAAGATGGATTCTAGGATAGATGAACTTACCCAATCCTAAGCAATCATAAAAAGGTAGTCTTTACTTGAAAACTTGTAGGAAAATGGAGATCAATTTTGGGAAGAAATGAGGAGGAAATGGCGTGTGAGTGTAAGGAGAAAGAGGAAGAGGAGTGAAAGCTTTTAGGTCATTTGATCATCAAAATATATACTAAGGATACATACAATATTTAGGGTGTAAGACATTAAATGTGGAGTGGGCTTAAGTTAGGAATATTACAAGAGATATGGGAATTAAATATAATCAAGACTAGTAAGATGGGCTAATAAAATAATCCCTTATAATTAATAATGGAATTGGAATGAGAAAGCCCATAGGAATATCTTAGAAATAATATACATATATGCCATATTATGTAAGATCAATAATTTGGGCTTGTAGGAATATTTAATTACAAATTGTAAGGGTCCAAATTGAATAAAATCCCTTACAAGAATAATTCAATTAATTGGGCTCTTGAATAGAATAATTAAATCAAGCTCATGGATATATATATATATATATAAGTATATATATATATTAAATTGAAAGGATCGGCCCAATTAGAAATTAATTAAATTGCCCAAGGAATTAATTAACGGTTCGAAAGGCTTGAACGAATTTACGGGGTGTTACAACGGGAGTTGCAGCTATAGCTATTTGATCTGCCGGATCATCACGAGCAACCCCAAATGTTTCTCCCGGACCTCTCGTATCCACCACTTGGTGTCCCAAGGATAAGGCAGTTGCGAGCCTGATGTCTTCTCTGAATTTTGCATCAAGTTCGGGATCCACCTCAGGCTCAACTTCTGGCTCATCAGCAGCTATGCCCTTGCCTTTGTCAATTCTGCCAAGGTTCTTCTTGGACATATTGATTTCATGGGCTAGCTCATGCAGTTCATTGCCTGGGATTTTTGAGATATTCAACCAATTGAAAGCAAAAATCTCCTCAGCCTCCATCTCTGCTGCCTGTGCTACCAGTTGGTGAAATGGACCTGTTCTCCAGTTGATCCATCGAAGTATTCTGGAGAAGTCATCCAAGCTGGGTACTGCTTCATCATTTTGTTCCAACTGAGTGGTGACCTCCTCATTCAGATTATGTGGCTCAGCAGATAGGATTTCTGTAGCCGATGCAGCTTCCACTGTCTGTGCAGCGATCTCTCGATTGTGCTTCGAGAGATCATCACCCAACCCAACATCTACTATGGCTCTAGCTATTGATCCTTCAACTTGAGCAGATTCAGTGGGTGTCAACTCCACATTATGAGCACTTTGCATTGGGTCCCTGACCACAGTGCCCTGATCAGCATCAACAGTTGTATTTGTGCCAAACTCTGGTTCTGCCTGACTGTCTAAGTCTCGAACCACCACTCGAGACTCTGCTGTTTCTATCACTGGAACTGGATCACTGATCCCAGTATTCACAACCTCTCGAGCCATCTCTCGAGACACAGCAGTTTCCCCAGCGTCCACATTCAAATCAATCACAAAGTTTTCAGACATGGACCTGGTACGGGGCACTCTCTCAACCTCAGCAGCCAGTGTAGCCTGAGGTTCCCCCTGGGCTTGTGCCCTGTACTCAAAAGGAACATTTATAACTACTGGAGCGACCTCTCGAAGCTCCGAGACTGCCACAGTCTTGGCTTTCTTAGCGTTCTTCTTAGCAGGCTGGCCCTCTTTTTGTCAACGGCCTTTTTATGTGCCACATTCAGAGGTGTGGTGTCTGATTCCTCATCATCAGATTTTGTTTTTCTTTTGCCCTTTCCTTTGGGCTTTGAGGGAGAAGGGGCAGGTTTGATAGATTTAGATTTAGGAGCTTGAGATTTCGTCCTACCCATATAGGTATTCCGATGAATCTCCTTCCCTTCCCTCAATTTAAACCCCTTTAAGCTAAGAAGACGTTGAACAATAAAACCGAAACCAACCTTAGGGGGGATCGAGTGGTTTGCACTTGAGACTGATCCTTGCACTTGCTGCTTTAAGAAATTGAAGAGAATGTGTGCCCAGTCCATAGGAGCTCTATTCTAGATGGCATGAATGAGCTTGAGTACGTCCATCATGATTTCATCGGTGCCGGAGACCTTATGAATGATGAATTTCATGATTAGGTCTGCTGCAATTGCGAACCTCTTCTTTAAATGGAACTTTTGGAGAGCAGAGGTTGCGCTTGCCGGTGCCGTCTCCAGTCTGATCTTGTTCCAAAGAGCCTGCTTGTACAGCTCATAGGATGAGATGTCGATGATAGCTCCTTCTGGTGCGGTGAAATCGAATGCAGCCCTTATGTCTCCCATTACTACCGTCACCTCTGTTTGTTGAGCGCTGCTTACGATTTTGCCCTTTGTTACCTTGGCATTGGCAAACCATTCGGTGAAGTCGAGGGCATGAACATTCCCATAGTCGAATGCCATGTATCTAAGCAATCCAGCCTTCTCGAACTTCTTGAGGACCTTCCTCGTCTCCTCTAGATTCTCTGAATGTGTAACATAACCATCTTTGTCGAGATGCTGCCGGCTTTGACTTGTTTGGTGAGGGTTAGAATGTGCCGCAGCTCTTTTTCGTACGCGTCGGCTTGTTGGGATGAAGAAGATGAAGACCCAGATGACGCCATTGTAGAAAGCTTGATGTGTTGGAGGGAATTTTGAGATTTTGATAATTTGGGATATTTGGTAAACGGTTTGTGCTTGGTGTCGGGTAAGAACGATGGGTTTGGC
The DNA here is from genome assembly GCA_003576665.1 of Ipomoea trifida. Classification (NCBI taxonomy): domain Eukaryota; kingdom Viridiplantae; phylum Streptophyta; class Magnoliopsida; order Solanales; family Convolvulaceae; genus Ipomoea; species Ipomoea trifida. The sequence goes on from CP025649.1 coordinate 14,774,237, forward strand.
TTTTATATATCGTGAATACGGGTCAGATAGATGGGTAGGGTTAAGAGTTTGACCCGATTGGTGATCCCGGTTTATTTGAAAGTGTGAAAGGTCAGAAATGCCCCCATGTAACGGTTATGAGCATACCATATAGTAAGGGTATATATGGTAAAGACTGGGACGGTTTGGGACACGAGAGAGTGGGAGTTTAGGAGATGTTAATAGAACTTTAAGAGCATGCTCCCACTAATCAAGATAATGCCCTAAAATAAGGAAAACCGTCAGTAACCGAAGACCACGTGGCTGATACTTAATTTCCAAAATTAGTCGTTCCATATATATTCGTTGGACCCGTCAGTCTCACCTCTCGAAGGTGAACTGTCTTCCATATTAGTTTAAGGATCTTCCCCCTGAGTGATTGATCCTTAAACCTTCTTATTCCTCCGTCTTGATCTGGTTGATTCCACAGCAGTATGTTCAAGTGGTTAAGGATCTTCCCCCTGAGTGATTGATCCCTAACCCTCCTTATTCCTCCATTTTGAGATACTTAAGAAATCAGTTTGTTATCTTTCGAAGTGATATCTCGAACTCCCTTTCTTCGAGACATATCGTATTTGGGCAAACTGACTGTGTATCTCTTGGACGACCTTTCGAACACAGATTGCGATAAAGAACAAGTTTGATTCATGCAAAAGACATCACTTAGAACATTTCCTTAAGTTCATTTAGTGGTACAGACCTAGAGGTGGCTAATTCTTCTTGTTCTTCTCTCCTTCTCTACTGTTGCACTCCTCACTAGCTCCTTCTCCCTTTCCCTTGGTTCTCCATTTGGTTGAGGGAGTTCCTTTTCCAGAATGTGCAGCTGTAGGAGGGCCACTTATACGAGACTCTTCTCCTGATTCCAGTATCCCACCTTTGAAGATCTCCTCGCATTTGGGGATCCATTCATCTTGGATGGGAATAGGATACTTGCTTAGATTATCAGGAAGCTCCGCAATCTGTTCGTCCTTCAACAACTCTGGATAGTTTTCTCCTTGAAAGTCTTGAGACTTTGCTGCTGATTTTCTTCCTCTATACCAACATGGTATATCACCTTTTCCTTTCTTCTTCTCCATGAGGAAGTTGATGATATGAACTGAGGAAGAAGCACCCTCCTTTTATAGCAAAAATTAAGGTGCTGTTGGAGTCATGGGATGCTATATGAATGACCACTCAATGTTGTGTAACTCCAAGGTTGCCATAAAGTTGATGTAACCGCCTTTCACATGTGAAACAGTTCATGGCACTAAATACAAGGAGATAAGATTTGACCATTTAACCCAATTCTATCATTCCCAATTCTAACCTTAGTTGAGAAAACCTATTTTCACACAATGCCTTTGTGAAAATATCTAGTAGTTGCTCCTCCGTTGCAACATATTCCAATACTATATCCTTTTTCTCAACATGGTCCCGGATGAAGTGATACTTTATATCGATGTGCTTTGTCCTCGAGTGTAACAATGGATTTTGAGTAATGGCTATAGCACTCGTGTTGTCACAAATGATCCTAACTTCCTTACACTCCACATCATAATCCATTAATTGCTGCTTCATCCATAAAATCTGAGCACAACAACTTCCAGCTGCTACATATTTTGCCTCGATTGTGCTTGTAGCTATCGAATGTTGTTTCTTGCTAAACCATGAGACAAGTCTCCCTCCTAGAAATTGACATGTCCCAGATGTGCTCTTTCGATCAATTTTGCAACCGGCAAAGTCCGCATCTGAATATCCCGTAAGTTCGAAAGATCCACCTCTCGGATACCAAAGTCCAACACCTTGCGTACCCTTAAGGTATCTTAGGATCTTTTTAGATGCATTTAGATGACTTTCGTTAGGACTTGTCTGAAATCTCGCACATACACCTACTGCAAAGGATATATCTGGTCTACTTGCTGTTAAATAAAGAAGGGATCCAATAATACCTCGATACGTAGTTTGGTTCACCTCTCGACCTTCGCTGTCGACATCGATTCGTAGAGAGGTCCCCATTGGCACTTTGACTGAGGATTTCCCTTCAATATTGTATTTCCTGAGCAGATCCTTGGTGTATTTCTCCTGGTTGATGAAAATTCCTTCCTTGAGCTGTCTCACTTGTAATCCAAGGAAATAATTGAGCTCTCTCATCATACTCATCTCAAACTTCCCTTTCATCAAACTGGAGAACTTCTCGCACATGTTTGGATTGGTGCTTCCGAAGATGATATCGTCAACATATATTTGCACCAATAAGATATAATCCCCGTCTTTAATTCTAAATAATATAATGTTTTATCCACTAGGCCTCTGGTGAACCCACACTGGAGTAGAAATGAAGATAAGGTGTCATACCATGCTCTAAAAGCTTGCTTTAAGCCGTAGAGTGCCTTCTTCAACTTGTAAACTTTGTCAGCTCCCACATCCTTCAAGAAACCCGGAGATTGTTCAACGTACACCTCTTCTTCGAGAAGTCCATTCAGAAAAGTGCTCTTAACATCCATTTGATATACTTTGAAGTCTTTGAAGGCGGTATTGCGAGAAAGATGCGAATAGCTTCGAGACGTGCCACCGGAGCGAAGGTTTCATCAAAATCTATCTCTTCCTCTTGGCAATAACCTTTAGCAACAAGTCTGGCCTTGTTCCTAACAATAACTCCATCCTCATTCATCTTGTTTCTGAACACCCACTTTGTTCCAATCACGTTCTGATGGTGAGGTCTCGGAACTAGTTCCCATACTTCGTTCCTTTCAAACTGATGGAGTTCCTCTTGCATGGCTTGCACCCAATCTGGATCACTTAGAGCCTCATCGATCACCTTAGGCTCTATTTGAGATAGAAAGCAAGCAAGCATGCTTTCTCTGTATGCTGATCTGGTCCGAACTTTGTCACGTACATTTCCAATCACTTGATCAGCGGGGTGACTTCTTAGCCATCTTAGATCAGGTTGAGGTTCCTCAGTTGATCCTTCGGTAATGGGTTGAGATGAAAGAGTTTCATCTACAATCTGGATTTGATCAACTAATTAAGGATCATCCTTCTTTACGTTCTCTTCATCGTCTGATTTTGAATGGAGTTCTGCAATGTCTCGAACTTCCATCTACTTTCCATCGAGAGGTAAGTCTGATCTCTCGATCATTTATGGCTGGATTTCTTCTCTCTTTTCAGCTATCTCTGCTGGCTTTGGCGGTTGATCCACTGATGCTTTGTCATCAAATGATACATGAATGGATTCCTCAACCACCAATCTCCTCTTATTGAAGACTCTGAAGGCCTTGCTTGTCGATGAGTTTCCCAGAAATACTCCATCATCTGCTTTCTCGTCGAACGCCCTTAGGTGTACATAGCATTTGTAACCGAATGTGTGGAAATAGCTTACATTCGGTTTTCTTTCCGTTCCACAACTCATATGGAGTCTTTCCAGCTCCTTTCACGATCAAGGACCGATTTTGTGTATAGCATGTTGTGTTAACTACTTCTGCCCAAAATCCTTGTGGTATGTTGGCTTGTGAAAGCATGGTCCTTGCTGCCTCCTTGAGAGTTCTGTTCCTCCTTTCAGCAACGCCGTTCTGTTGAGGAATTCGAGCAACTGACAGTTGATGATGAATCCCGTTTTTTGTGCAGTAGCTCTCGATGACATGGTTTACGAACTCTCCTCCTTGGTCTGACCGGATCTTTAGTATCGAGACATCCTTCTCTACTTGAATTTGCCTTAGAAGATTTGGTAAGGCAACCTTTGTCTTGCTTTTCTTGGTTAAGAACACGGTCCAAGTGAATCTTGTGTAGTCATCTACTACCACAAGAGTGTATTTCCTTCCTCTCATGCTGGGTGGATCTACTGGACCAAATAAGTCCATATNAGTTACCCGGTTATATTTTCGCTCTTAGTTTACTTGTCGAACTTACATAGATTCCTATCCTTCGAGACTTAGGGGATTCTGATTTACATTTGGTATCATCAAAACCTATTACATTATGTTCCTAACAAAATCCATAAGTCTTGCAACGCAATCGCGTCAAGCAAAATAGTAAGCACTTTGGGATCACCTCGTGTAAATTGTCTCTTCTAAGCGACTAGGCAATTTCGCCACTCCCAATACATGGAATGATCTATAAACAAAATGACTTAGTGAAAAGGAGAAAAATATTGACAAATAAGCACTTATCAATTATTATTATTATTATTATTATTATTATTATTATTATTATTATTAATCATTAATTAATTATTAATTGTTTGGGCAGGAAAACACAAATGAGGATTTTGTTTTTAATAATAGTATAGATAGATAGTATAGATATAGATTGTAATTTTAATGTAGAATTGTAGTACGAATAGGAAAGTAGGAAAGAATATATTGTATTACCATATTTTACCATATTACGCAAACCTTAATAGTATAGGAGTATTTTGGGCGGAAAGTTAAAATGGAAGGTTTTGTTTTTATTAATAGTATATATTAACAAAATATATCTACTTTTCTAAACATATTTATTACTTAATTAGTATATATCTAATTTCCTACACATTCTTAATTATTAGATACATTATTATTTATTAATTTTTCCCAATTAGATACATTGTTATTTGTACCAAACAATTAATATATATTAATCACATGTAAAGCCAAAGACCTTGTGGTCAAGTGGCATCTGGTGTCCCGATTAACACTCCCACATGGATGATGGAAGTGGGTTTGAACCTCAGTGGAGGCAACTGTTGACTCGTTGTGCTTCAGTAGGTTGAGAAAGTAGCTATGAACAGATACTACATTGTAACAGAGTTAGTAGTACTCAAAAAAAAAAAAACAGTCGTCATTTATAGTTATCAATTGATTTTAATCATAATCTTTGATTTATTAATAATATAATTAAATATTTTACTAAATAGAATTACTAATCAATTTTAATAATGACAATTGATTTATTCACAATATAATTACATATTTTACTAAATAAAGTTGTCACGTAACATTTATCAATTAATTTTATTTATGAATGTTGATTTATTAATAATATAATTAAAAATTTTACTAAATAGAGTCGTCATTTATTAATTATCAATTGATTTTAATTGTGATCATGTATTTATTAATAATATAATTAAATATTTTACTAAACATAGTTGATTTATATAATAATATGATTAAATATTTCACTAAACAGACTCGTCGTTTATAGTTATCAATTGATTTTAATTATAATCATTGATTTATTAATAATATAATTAAATATTTTACTAAATAGAATTACCAATCAATTGATTTTAATTATTGATATAGCTAAATACGGGAATACGAAGCTGAAGCGGGTAAATACGATATCTTATTATCAAAAAGGGAAGCCCCGAATTACAATATGAAAGGGCTCGGCGGGTCGGCAGTGGGCTTTCCTACTGTCCGAGCACTCTTCAATGCTTAGTCTAGAATCCAGCCCCCAAAAGTCCCTCTCTCTCCTCATAAATGTGGTATTTATAAGAAGGAAAAGTGGCGACCCCGGAGCTCCGGCATGGAGAGCACATGGCGGGCATGCACCTACTCAGCTCTTCGCCCTGGAGGGAGAAAGCACGCGGCGGTCTCGATGGGACTGTTGTCCGGGAACCGAGGTCCTCGACCGACCTGACTAGATCGGCCTGTACCAGGGTCGGTCCCGAGTAACGACCGACCACCCAACCGTAGAAATACAGGGCCGCCTTCCGGCTAACGAGGTTGGAGTATAAACACTATCAATTATAATCATTGATTTATTAATAATATAATTAAATATTTTACTAAATAGAATTACCAATTGATTTTAATACTGATCATTGATTTATTCATAATATAATTAAATATTTTACTAAACAAAGTTGTCGCGTAACATAGTTGATTATAATATTTGATTATACTATAATTATATATAATCCCAAATTTATATTTATTAAAATAGATAATTATATTATTAATAAATAAATAATAATACTGTATCTAATTGGGAACAATTAATAATGTATCTAATATTAAAAATGTATAGGAAATTAAATATATACTAATTAAGTAATAGATATGTTTAGGAAAGTAGATATATTTTGTTAATTAGAAATAAAAGAGTACCTAATAAAATACAAGTCTTTGATATTTTGCAAAAAAAAAGACCTGGTTAATATTGACTTTGTTTTTTTAATGATGTGACATTTTCTCCTTCACTATCGGTGTATAGCATCTATACATTGACAGTGCATCAAATATTAATCATTTGCTTAAAGCATCATCAATAGGCATAGTTTTTTTTTTTTTTTTTGAAGATAAAAACTTCATTCATTAAATCATGATGCAGACAGTTCACAAGGAAAATAGGGGGTGCATCAAACCATTCCCCGCAACCTGACACAGAACTGAGAGCCTCCCTAGCAACAATGTGGGCGGCACAGTTCGCAGATCGCTTAACAAATTGAAATTCAACATCACCAATGATAGATGCCAATTCTTTAATATCACCAACTAACAAACCAAAAGTAGAATTAAAACATAAAGAATTAATAGCATGAAAAACAACTTGGGAGTCCATCTCAACTTCAACATTACCCATGCCTGTATCCTTGAGCCAACTGAGAGCCTCCTTGACACTAACTGCTTCGGCTTCTTCAACAGTATAGGAACCCATTACTCGCATGTTCATTGCTGCTAAAAAATGTCCATCATCATCACGAAGAACCCAACCAAGATCCATTACATTATTAGACATGTCAGAAGCCGCATCCGTATTCAACTTGATTTTTCCAATCTGTGGCCGAGTCCACCTAGTAGCCATAGGAACTGCACTAGCATTGCACACCGGTTCATTAGCAGCTTGCCAATTTTCCAAAAAAGTTAGCCCCCTACGTAGCACAATATTGAGCTCAAACGGCACCCTATTCCAAACATTATCATTCCTGCTACACCAAATGCCCCAACATGTCATAACAAACTTAGAAAGCACATCTCCATTCAACACATCAATACAATCAAAGAACCACTCTATTACACTATTACCATTAGCAATATTTGTGCTGGGCAGTCCAATTTTACTCCATATCGTGGCAGCTACATTGCATGTAACAAAAAGGTGATAAGCACTCTCATTCTCCCTCCTGCACATATGGCAAAGTAACGAACATTGAATATGTTTGGATATGAGAGCATCTCTCGTAGGCAAAAAAGAGGAAGCTAACTGCCAACAAAAACTTTTAACTTTTGGGGGCACAAGTAAGTTCCAAATTTTAGACCAAGACCGATCATCATGTAGCAGGTTTGTTAATCTTTTATAACATGACTTAACAATATACTCACCTTTACGGTCCCAAAACCAATACCATGAGTCCGGGGGCTTACGGAAGCTAATAGGAATATTCAAAATTAACCTTGCATCTCGATCATTAAAAAGGCTATTTATTTGGACTGAATCCCAACCTGTACCTTCATCATTGAATAGTGTTGCAACCGGCGCTTCATATATTTCCTCACTAATCGGTGTTTGAATATAGGGTTCAACATCCACAGGAAGCCACGCATCCCTTCCAATTTTTGTATCAAAGCCGCTGCCCACACTGCGTCTGCAACCAAGGGACATGATATTCTGGACCTCCATTAGACCTCGCCATATGAAAGATGGGTTGCTACCCTCAGCTGCATCGAAATAAGAACTGTGAGGATAATAGCGTGCCTTATAAACACGAGCAACCAAAGATGTTGGCCTGGTCACTAGTCGCCAAGAACCGGCGGGGATGAGGCTGTTGCCGACGTTGTCGCGGAAGCAATGGTCGGCGATGGGCTAGGAATGGTACCGTCAAGGTATCCGATCAGCCCTTGGCTCCGGAAAAAGGGTAAGATCTGGGTTCGCCAATGTATATAGTTCCTGGACGTTAATTTGATGGATACGTGATGATTGGCGGTGGAGATGGAGACCGCCGGCAGCGACGGCACGGCAACTATAGGTGTTATGGCGCCGTCTGTAGGTTGTGCCGCCATCGGAAAAGGAATTGGGTTGGGTGGTTAGGGGTGAGAGGATCTAACCTAGGCTGATACCAGATGAACGTAGATAATTGTTGATTAACCAATTACATGAATTATGCAGTACCTAAATGAGAGCCAGCATAAGACTCTCCTAATGTGTAGGTATTAACTATTGACTCTAACCAACTATTACTAACTCAAACATATAACAATAATAATATGAAAGATATAATATGTTACATGGCTAACAAGTAGAGCCATATTCATCTCATGAAGCCTTCGAAATCCCATTCCACCAGCCGCTTTTGGAACCGCTAATCCATTCCAAGAACGCCAGGCCACCGAATTCCCTTGCCCAATCCCACTTTGCCAGTCCACCAGTATTCGTTCATTATAATTTCAATCTCTTTACACAGTCCTGTGGGGAGAAGAAAGACCATCAATAGGCATAGTTTTTGAAAAGTTTTCATAGGTGTGACTGAGAAAAAAGAAGATAAAAGGGAAGGAAAAAAAAAAAAAAAAAGGAAAATCAAAATCTGAAAGGCCAAAAAAAAAAAAAGAAGAAGAAATATGCATAACTCACCCACCAGGTGTGTGCTGGGCGCCTCAGTGCTGCTCACGCTCAAAGCACCACTGCTTCTTTGTTTTGTTGGGGCCAACTTCAGAGACAAAATCAGTGCCTTGCAGGAAGCTTTCAACTCTTCTCTCACCTCATTCTCTGTCTTCCACATCAACCAATTTTTTTTCTCAAAATACAGAGCAAAAATTACTTTGTGGTTACTCTGGGGTGAGTTTTTTGTGAGACTAGCATGAGAGAAAATTTAAAAATAAAAAAATTAAAAAACAAAAATCTTTGCTAGTGCACTTGCCCCCGAGCACCTGAGCGTTGACAAGAACCCCTAAATGTTGAGGATGCTCTAAGTCAAATGAGATATACAATATGTCATTCCCATCATACTTAGTAGGGCATTTGGTTGGAAGGAGTGAATTAGGGAAAGCGAGAATTCAAATTAGATTGTTTGGTAGACATGAATATAATAGCCGAGAATTCAAATAGAAGAAATGAATGAAGACTAAATCCCTTTGTATAATAATAATAATAATAATAATAATATATTATTATTATTATTATTATTATTATTATTATTATTATTATTATTATAATCACAATGACAAAATAGTAATTCATTGTTAAATTACAATTGCATAAACTGTGAAATTATAAAGTCACAGATTGCAATTCCCTCCAATCAAACCATGAAATATAAATTACATGGTGTTAGTAGAAATAGAATTACAATTTCATCCTACCAAACGCCGAAAATGTTGTCCCTACTTTTAGTGAGTCATTCAATGAAAAGAGCAGCTCTATACTATGGAACTGAGAAAAGCAATCACATAGCAGTCAAACATTGAATATGTTTACCAGTATTCATAAATTTTACCAACAACCACCCCACCTGGTTTATACATGTCTTAGCAATTATCATCAATGAATCAAGAAGGCAATAAAGCAGCCTACTCATCAAATGCAGACAACCTATGAAAAGTTATGAACTTCATATTCAATGTTGTGTTTGGTGATAAAGGCCTTCTTGAACTCAATGATCAAAGGCATTTTTATCTATTATGTCAACTGATGCAGCTTTACTATTGCTAGGTATGGCAAAACTCTCCTAGTGATCTAATGAGCAGTAAATGCAAGGAAGTCTGGGTTTTTTCGGCTCGAAATCTATACAAAATGGCTCATCAAAGAAGGGCGTATAGTATCTGTATCAATTTCTATCTTGGCCCCGATAGTAGAACAGCAGACATAGAAGTATCAGTGTTGTAGTCCGGTGGTGCTGAGGCCCCAGATGAAGTGCCCTCCTCACTTATAGGTTCAAATACAGGGCAGAGGCCTTCAAGCATTTGGACTACCTTTGTCATGGAAGGTCTGAGGGACATGTCTTCCTTTATGCACCATAAGGCGACTCTGATAGCTCTCACGACCCTCTCATCGTTCTCATCGATTCTAAGTTTCATGTCAATGATATCCTTCAACTTCCCCTCTTCCATCTTCTTGAAAGCATAGGTTGGGAAGTTGAATTTCTCGGAACTTTGTGATGAGTCATAGTTTTTCCTGCCCCCGATTATCTCGAGTAGCACCATCCCGTAGCTGTAAACATCGCTCTTCTCAGATATGGCACAATTTTTTATCCATTCCGGTGCAAGATATCCCCTAGTTCCCCTTAGTGTGGTGAACACATGGCTCTGCTCTCGAGTCATAAGCTTAGCAAGACCAAAATCTGAGACTTTGGCATGGAAATGATCATCAAGTAGCACATTTTCAGGCTTAATGTCACAATGCATAATCTTTACATCACATTCCTCGTGGAGGTAAGCTAGACCTTTAGCAGTGCCCAGTGCGATACTAAACCTCATGTCCCAATCCAACAAGAATTCATTGTTATTCCGGAAAAGCCATCTATCCAAGGATCCATTCGCCATGTACTCGTAAGCAAGAAGCTTGTGAGTTCCTTCAGCACAAAAGCCTTTAAGCCTCACAAGATGGAGATGATGGATGCTGCCTATTATACTAACTTCAGCCCGGAATTCCTTCTTTCCCTGGCCAATGCTTTCCAACTTTTTCACTGCCAACTGAGTCCCATCTGGAAGAACTCCTAGGTAAACTGAACCAAACCCGCCATGTCCACGTTTATCTCTGAAGTTATTAGTAGCATCTTGAAGGTCTTTGTAGGTAAAACGAGTAGGCATCCCTGATAAGCCCTGCAAGAAATTATCCTCTTCAGAACTGTCCTCGGGAGATTCGGGCAACTTCTTCATTTTCTTCTTGTGATAACGAAATCCTGTATAAACTAGGCCAAGGATAACAAGTACTGTTATAATGACACTAACCATGATAACAGCCGAGTGTTTCTTTCCAGTCCCTCCATTTCCATGGCTACTCAGGACTTTAATATAGGAACTAAACCCACCATCACTAACTGATCCTTGTAAGCTTCCTATTTGGTTAAACAGGAAACAATGCTCGGTTCTGTTGTCAAAGAACATGGCAACACACGAGCAATTCTTGAGGCAGGAGGTTTTGCAGCCGTTCAAATCAGTCGTTGAAGAGGGCGCAGTAAATCCGAGTGCAGAGTAACCAAGACGATCACCGGCCTCAACAAGCTCTACAGACTCGGGTTTATTGCACAGCGAAGCAGTCCCTGGTTTGCATGACGGAAGCGATGAATGGCATTGACATTGGACGCCTTTAAAACAAACAAAATACGGATCACAAGCTGCTGGTCTGCCACACTCATCTTGCGGTATTTTTGTTGGGAAAGTCTCAGCGCTTTCGCTTCCAAGATCACTGAAAGTTAAAAAACCATCCTCTCCTAAAACTGCCACCCATGTAGCATTCACATCAGAATTATCCGAGAAAATGAACTGCCAGATTAGGGCTTTGCTTCTATCATAAAATTTCCAAGAATTGGCATCAAGGATAGCAGAAACAACAGATCCGGCAACCTTATTTATCGTCTTTCTATTATCATTCCCCATAGCCCAATACTGCTGTGGAGGTTTGAAACTTGCAGAAAGTATCACATCACCAGACTTGATCTCAAGGGAGTAACTCAAGTTATTGGGGTTTGGACTGCTCACAAGCTTCATCCCTTCAATAAACTCCTGGCTAGACAGAAGAGTATCCACAGGATGGCTGAAACTCTGCCAAATAATGCTACTATCATTCCCCACCAAAACCAGATTCCCAGAATCCCTCAATTCCATTGCAGAAACTCCTTTGCCACCAGTATTCGTCGCCCAAATCGTAGATCCACCACTTTGCAAATAGGCATTCCCAGTATCATCAAGCCAAAAGTAATCAGAATTTCTGACTGGGGAGGCTCTATTAGCTGACCAAACCAGAGTTTGGGTGCTCTGATGCATCACCACAAGCAGAAACAAAGTGACATCTTCTGTAGGTTGGAACCCGAAAGCGAAATTCGAATTGTTGGATAACAGAATCATTCCATCGTTGTCTATCCAAGTCATCTGAAACCCTTTGAACCCCAGTTTCAACCTGCCTTTGTTTTGAACGCTGTCCATACAAATTTTGGGCAAAAACAGGCATATGAACATTGAAACCAAGAACCCCCTTGAACCCATGACCAGAGCAACAAGTAAAATTCGGTTCAGAACTTGGGTGTATGAAATCAAGAAGCGGAGGAGTATTGGCAAATTGATCAGTGGTCACAAAACAATCGACTCAGAAAAGAAAGTCGAGATTTGGAATGCAGAACCCGAAATTTGAAAATCTTGGAGATATGAAAACAAGAAAAATTAAAGACCAAATCTTTGAGGGGGAAAATAAAAGAAGCTTAAGAGAAGAAGAAAGCACATGAATTGCAATGTGAAGGCGAAAGTGTAGTTTTCAAATCGACAATAAATTATTATCATCATTACCCAGTAATCCAAAACTACCAAGAAGAGGATAAAAAGCAGTGTAGAATCAGAGGAAAGATGAAATATAAGTGATGTAGTACATACATACCATTTTTGCAGAGTGGAAAAGTAGTCATCAAAATACTGCTCTGGATTAGCCGACTGGGAGGGAATATTCAAAATCAGCAGTTATGCACGAATAGAGATGTCAACAAGGGCGGGGCCAGGGCCGTCCCCACCCCGGACTTTCTATCCCTTTTCCTGTCCCGTCCCCATTCCCCATTTCAGGAGGGAAGTCGACTTTCCCGTCAACTATTGACATCCCTACATATTATAAACAGCATGGAAAAGCAGTCTCTTCAACTCTTCAGGTGGTTGTTTTGCGGTTGCAGGTCTTATGGCTTTTGGCTGTATTTATTTGGGAAAATGACAGAAGAAGAGTGCATTCAGATGTCTCCATTTCAACTAGAGAAATACTCCGTAGTAGAAATGGAGTGATTTGAGTTGGGTTTTACTTCTTCTCGGGTTTGGAAATATTTAAACCCTTTCTTGAGTTCGTAGAATTTTGGAGAGATTCTGTACTTTTTCTCTTTTAATTTTCTTGCCCATTTTGTGGGCTTATGGAAGATAATCTATATCTATACTTACTATATATAAAAATAATATCCACCTCCAAAATTTTCCCGCCAAAACGTAGGGGTATTTTAGTAATATGGTAATTATTATTATTATTATTATGATAGAATAATATTAATTATTGATTGTAAATTTGTAATTCATTATTAGTAATTATGGTAATGGTAATTAGTAATTATGATAATTATTATGATAGAATTTAGTTTTAATTCATTATTAGTAATTAAGGTAATGTTAATTAGTAATTATGGTAATTAGTAATTATGATAATTGTTATATGATAAAATAGAATAGGATTTGAATAGAATTATAAACCTTCCTTCCACGTTTCTGATCATAAAATCAAATTATATGAAAAATTAACAAAATTTTATTTATAGAATTAATAAGGTAATAATTTCATTTAGAATTAATAATTAAAAATGTTAAGTAATTAATTATACATTCCTTTTGAAAAATTAACAAATTTATAATTCTCACCATTTCTACCTATAAATACAATGGATTGTACGTTGATCTTGAAAATCATAATTCTTCAGTTTGCATTGTCTGTCTCTTCTTCCCGTCTCTTCTTCCCGTTCTCTGAGAAATCATATCTTGGTGGCTCTCTCATTTTCTTCTTCCACCACCCTGTAAATAGAATAGATTAGTGTTGCATTCATTATAATATTGATTACAATATCACTTTACAATACCGATTTTAAGATAATAATTATTTGTTGTAGCACAAGATTGCTTTTGTTTTAATACTTTGACGTTAGTCTCAATATTTATACTTCGATTTATGTATGTGTATGAAATATTTGTTGCATGCAGTATGAACACATGGTGTTGCTGGAGTTGCTAAACAAGGGTCATCTAGAGCCAAAGAAGAAGATATGCAAAGGAGTCGGTGACGACGGTGATGTTTTTGGAAATCAATAAAAGAATAGCACACTTTTTAATTGTAAAATTCAGTGTTTCCTTAAAACATTTCTGTATTTGATTTTTGAATAATTATTAAATTTTATATCATTTACGATATTGTATGGCATATAAATATATATATATATATATATATATATATATATATATATATATATATGCTTTCTCTTCATTTTCTTCTTCTTCTTAACTTTTTTATCCCTTTTATTAATACATAATAATAATTACCATAAATACTTATTACTAAATGTAAATTTATATTAGATAATTATATTAATTATTAAAGAAAATATAATTTAATTGTACTATGGAAACATTATTTTTAATAATTTTGATTTAATAATATTATATCTTAGTTATAAAAATTCTACCTAATAATTTTAATATTACAAGAGACACAATAAATATTATAAATAATGTTTAATAATTGTCAAGTTGTATTTGGCAATAAAAACTAATACTTAATTATTAAGTCAATTATAAAAAATTTTGTACCTATAGAGACACTATTTTTAATTATTTCAGTTTAATAATATTATATCCTATCCAACTGTTACGCAATAACACACAACAAATAAAACATGTCCAGAAACCAAACATTCATGAAATAAGGTTAATCTATACACTTAAAAAACAGAGTACTATACATGCTTGCTTTCGAAATATCTTATAATTCATGAAGTACTAAGGTTCTGGATATTTTACTCCAGTAATTCTAAAATAAAGCACTAAAAAGTTGTAATTCTAGATAATTTACTTCATTAGTGATGTAAATTAAAATAAGTATACAAATTTATAATAACAATATATAATATAGGGAAAATGGTCAAATAAGCCCTCCAACATTACCTAAGGAGTCAATTAGGCCTCTGAACATTTTAAAGTAGCAATTTAACCCATCAACATTGTATTTTTGGTCGGAATCCCAATGACATGTGATCACATGTCATTAACATGTTTATGGACTTTTTTTTGCATCAAAATACAATGTTGATGGGTTAAATTGCTACTTTAAAATGTTCATGAGCCTAATTGACTCCTTAGGTAATGTTGGAGGGCTTATTTGACCATTTTCCCTATAATATACTATCAATGTCATCTACAAAAATGTTTTCAATAATGTGTAATTCAAAATAGTTACATTGATATATATACTATTATGTTTTCTTTTTATACAAAGATGACAAAATTGCTATAATATTAACACAGAAAATATATCATCCGTATAAATAATTTCTATAACTGAGTTGCTGGACAACGAGATAATTAGCCCAATTAATACAAATCATAAACATTGATATATAAAATGTCTAAAGTTTCAACACCAAATGCATATATATACACATTGGCTATTAATTAGGTAATTATTTGCTCAAATTCAAACAATGATAACATCAAAAAACATAATCGATCAAACTCAATTCTTCAATTGCACTATATAATATTCGATATTATAATTTACATAATTGTATATCGGTCTAAATATTCTAAACATATTATAGCAAATCCATTCCGTGCAACGCACGGGCGGAAATACTAGTTTTTTTAACAACATTTTTCCATAGGGATGGTCGTAAGTCAAAAAGTATACGTTCATAATGTCCATCGTAGAATACTGGTCCAAAGTAATACTTCCTCTCCCATTTTACCTGTCCTATCTAGTATTTATTGATCAAATCAACTATTTCTTTATTGATTATTTTCTTTAGTAATTTTTTTTATTTTTAAATTTAATTTATTGTGTTTAATAGTACTTTTTATGTAGTTTCTAAATATATAAATTTTATATATTAATACTAAACTTAATATGTATACAAATATACACCACTATGTATCAAATATACACCACTCAATATTAGAAAATGCACCACACAAATATGCATCATTAGGTACGCATCACCAAAAAACACACCACTAGGTATGCAAATATACACCACACAGTGTTAGCAAATGCACCATTAGGGGCAGGGGAATTATGGTGCATTATATTGGGTGTGTGGTGTGTTTTTTGATGTTTTTGTGTATTTTCATTGTAGTGCGTTTTCTAATATTGAGTAGTGCATTTTTTAACATTGAGTGGTGTGAACCGCACCGACCGCACAGGAAGTCGCGACCACATTTGAACATATATATATACATACTAGTTTTTCACGGGCATTGCGCGAATAGAATAATGCCTAAAGTTTATTTTTAAATAAGTACTTCAAAATATATCAATGCAAAATTATATAGGAGATGTTCATGCATAGTTAATTGAATGTTGAATTTGTTTATTTAAATCGGTAATTCAAAGTATATGAATGCTAGCTAATATAGGAGATATTGACGATATACTCATCATTGGTATTAACGATCAAATCTACCAACATATTAAATTCAAAATTTGACATGAACATGAGTTTGACAGATTTAATCTTTGGGATTAAAATCATTAGAAGACTGGATAGTCTTGTATTGAGCCAATCTCATTATATTTATAAAATCTTGGAATAAGGGTCAAATAGGCCACCGAACTACACACGAAACTGCAATTAGGCCATTGAACTCAAAAACAATACAATTGGGTCCCTGAACTACACAAATCCATGCAAATTAACTCAAAGTGACTTGTTTGACTTGATCTTCCGGTTACCAACTTTAAAAATAATATTTTAAAATAATTTTAAATAAAATAATTAATTAAAATTAAATTTAAAATAAAAAAAAAAAGACCCAATTGACTTGTTCCTGTTTTTTTTAAATTTTAATTTTAATTAATTAATTAATTTAAAATTATTTTAAAATATTATTTTTAAAGTTGGTAACCGGAAGATCAAGTCAACAAGTCACTTTGGGTTAATTTGCATGAATTTGTGTAGTTCAGGGACCCAATTGCATTGTTTTTGAGTTCGATGACCTAATTGCAATTTCGTGTGTAATTCGGTGGCCTATTTGACCCTTATTGGGAAATTTAACAAGGGTGACAATCAATTGGCTAGAACGCCGTTAAATATTAATGTATATTTATCCAAAAAATTGAGAAGAGTGTATTTAATTTCTCAAGTAGAATATGCTAAAATTATTGGAGGTTTAATGTATCTAATGAATACTAGGTCGGATACTGCATTTGCTGTTAATAAACTTAGTAGATATACTAGTAATTCCTGAGTTGAGTATTAAAAATACTTGCTCTTGTGGAGTTTTTTTTTTTCTTTTGTTAATACTTGCCCTTGGGGTTAGTAAAATATACTAGTATATCTCCTTATAGTTGACGAGTTAAGGATTTCACCTAATGTGCACCTTCAACTCTTCAAGTAGCGGCAGCGGGGAAAACGAATTAAATTTGTTTTTGGTAATTGGACACCCATTAATATTATTAACTCCTTTAATATCAAAACCACTTAGAAGTTTGTTTGTTACTGTGATTTTCTTGGGCTTACCGACAGGATTGTGTGTTAGTGTGATTTTCTCAACACTTAAACTCCAGGTTTCCATGAAAATAATTAGTAAACGCTCACCCTCTCTGATCCTTTGGGTTTATAATCTTTGTACCATTTTTATCAATTTTGCAAAAGATTGCTTGAATTCATGGAGAATAGCTGACACAAGACTGATGATACTCACTGCATATATGTAGTTAGAGAAAATTGCCATTTTGGTCCAATGACTATTGTAGTAGTGTTAATTGCTATCCGCGACTTTTAAAAATGTTAATTACGTACCTTGACTATGCATTTTTTCTCAATTTTGGTCACGCCGACCAAATTAACGGCCAAATGTGATCGGAAAATTTTAAAAATTAAAATAGTGAGGGTAATTTAGTCTTTTTGCATATCTTTTCTTTTTTCCCCTTTTCCCTCGCCGGATCTGCTACAAATTTGCCGGAGAATACACCAAAAAATTTTTTTAATTAAGAATAACTTGAATCAAAAGTTGTTAATAGAGAATTCTAAACATAAAATGGATGAATCAAGTAAGTTCTATTAATGTTTTTTTATCCTTTTTTTAACTGTTGGAAGCCTCATCTGCTGAGGAGTTGGAGTCTGAACTCGAAACGAAATACTCCGGCGACTCACCAAAAATGGCGATCCTGAGGCTCCATTCACCATCCAATTTAAAGATGCCCATGGTCAATGTTCTAAGCAGTAACCTAAGTCCACTTGTTAGAATTTATGATGAATATATACAGTACACTAAAAGAGGAACAAAAAAACACTCCTTTTTTTTTTAAATCTCTAATCTCATAGCCTAGTTTAATATACAGTATTGTTGTTTATCCTTTTTTTAGGCGGACTCATTCGGACTGCAAACGACGCATGCAGAACTCTCCGCGAAAAATGGTGATCCTCGCACCAGATCCGGCGAAGAAAGAATGGAAAAAGAAAAGTGATACAAAAAGACTAAAATATCCTCACTAATTTAACTTTTAAAATTTTCCGATCACATTTTGGCCGGTAATTTGGCCGGCGGATCAAAATTGAGAAAAAATGCATAGTCAAGGTACGCAATTAACATTTTTAAAAGTCGCGGATAGCAATTAACACTACTACAATAGTCATTGGACCAAAATGGCAATTTACTCTATGTAGTTATATGCATGCCTGTGCGTGAATAAGTGTGATATAAGGATCATATGCTGTAGAATAAGATTCAACTTCCCTAGTTTCCAATGAAAATAAAATGGTAGATGCCATATTGTCATTACAAAGACACTCAGTTACATTTTACCTGCAGGTTTGGACATATATGTTAAGTGGATGCCTGTGGGAGAAAGAGTGAGAACATTTATAAGATTTTCATTTCAAATATAAACAGGTATATATATTAACATCAAATTAATTACATAGATACAGAAATATTATGTCAAAAGTCAAAATTACACGACCATCAATCATCTAAACCCAACTAGTATAAGAGTATCCACACTAATGGTTTTTGCGTCTTTTGCACACATGGAAGAGAGAAAGAGTTGAAGAGAGAAAACCTGTATAAGGGTGAGTATTTTGTGGGACCCGCATGAGAGAATTTTATTATTATTATTATTTTAAATATTTGTTGGTGCAAAACCTAACAAGAACTCTTAACTGTTGATGATGCTCTATAATGCTCTAAGTCGAATGAGATATACAGTAAAGTGATTTTCATCAAATTTAAATTAATACCCCTACTACCCCTACTGCCAATGACCTTGTGGTCTAGTGGCACCGAGCCTCAGTGGAGGCGCTGCTGTCTCTTTGTACTTCAGTAGGTTGAAAAAGTAGTTATGAATAGATAGTACTCAAAAAAAAATTATTATCCCTACTTTTCGTTCATTGATATGAGCAGCTTTATACCATGGAAACTGAGAAAAGCAATCACATAGCAGTCAAACATTGAATATGTTTACCAGTATTCATAAATTTTACCAACAACCACCCCACCTAGTTTATACATTTCTTAGCAATTATCATCAATGATGAATCAAGAAAAGGCAATAAAGCAGCCTACTCATTAGATGCAGACAACCTATGAAAAGTTATGAACTTCATATCCAATGTTTTGTTTGGTGATAAATTAAAGGACTTCTTGAACTCAATCATCAAAGGCATTTTTATCTATTATGTCAACTGATGCATAATTATATTCATATACAAAGACAAACAGTTCTTACTGAAATTCCAAGCTTTACTATTGCTAGGTATGACAAAACTCTCCTAGTCATCTAATGAGCAGTAATTTACAGTAAAAGGAAGAGGAAAAATGCAAGAAAGTCTGGGGTTTTCCGGCTCGAAATCTATACAAAATGACTCATCAAAGAAGGGCGTATCTGTTATCTTGGCCCTGATAGTCGAACAGCAGACATATAAGTATCGCTGTTGTAATCCGATGGTGCTGAGGCTCCAGACGAAGTGCCCTCCTCACTTATAGATTTAAATACATTTGAGAAAAGTCGATTTCCAAGAGGAGAAAACGTTGGCGGTGGAGTGACGGGGCAGAGGCCTTCAAGCATTTGGACTACCTTTGTCATGGAAGGTCTGAGGGACATGTCGTCCTGTATGCACCATAAGGCGACTCTGATAGCCCTCACGGCCCTCTCGTCGTTCTCATCGATTCTAAGTTTCATGTCAATGATATCCTTCAACTTCCCCTCTTCCATCATCTTGAAAGCATAGGTTGGGAAGTGGGATTTCTCCGAACTTTGTGATGGGTCATAGTTTTTCCTGCCCCCGATTATCTCGAGTAGCACCATCCCGTAGCTGTAGACATCGCTCTTCTCGGATATGGCGTAGTTTGTGATCCATTCCGGTGCAAGATACCCCCGAGTTCCCCTTAGTGTGGTGAACACATGGCTCTGCTCTCGAGTCATGAGCTTAGCGAGACCAAAATCTGAGACTTTGGCATGGAAATGATCATCAAGTAGCACATTTTCAGGCTTAATGTCACAATGCACAATCTTTACATCGCAATCCTCGTGGAGATAAGCTAGACCTTTAGCAGTGCCCAGTGCAATACTAAACCTCGTATCCCAATCCAACAAGAATTCGTTATTATTCTTGAAAAGCCATCTATCCAAGGATCCATTCGCCATGTACTCATAAGCAAGAAGCTTGTGAGCTCCTTCAGCACAAAAGCCTTTAAGCCTCACAAGATGAAGATGATGGATGCTGCCTATTATACTAACTTCAGCCCGGAATTCCTTCTTTCCCTGGCCGATGCTTTCCAACTTTTTCACTGCCAACTGAGTCCCATCGCGAAGAACTCCTAGGTAAACTGAACCAAACCCGCCTTGTCCAAGTTTGTCTCTGAAGTTATTAGTAGCATCTTGAAGGTCTTTGTAGGTAAACCGAATAGGCATCCCTGATAAGCCCTGCAAGAAATTATCCTCTTCAGAACTGTCCTTGGGAGATTCGGGTAACTTCTGCGTTTTCTTCTTGTAATAGCGAAAACCTGCATAAACTAGGCCAAGGATAACAAGTACTGTTATAATGACAATGACCATGATAACAGCCAAGTGTTTCTTTCCATTCCCACCATTTCCACCATTTCCTCCATCTCCATGGCTACTCAGGACTTTAATATAGGAACTAAACCCACCATCACTAACTGATCCTTGTAAGCTTCCGATTTGGCTAAACAGGAAACAATGCTCGGTTCTGTTGTCAAAGAACATGGCAACACACGAGCAATTCTTGAGGCAGGAGGTTTTGCAGCTGTTCAAATCGGTCGTTGAAGAGGGCGAAGTAAATCCGAGCGCAGAGTAACCAAGACTATCACCGGCCTCAACAAGCTCTACAGACTCGGGTTTATTGCACAGCGAAGCAGTCCCGGGTTTGCAAGACGGAAGCGATGAAGGGCATTGGCATTGGATGCCTTTATAACAAACGAAATACGGATCACAAGCTGCCGGTCTGCCACACTCATCTTTTGGTATTTTTGTTGAGGAAGTTCCAGGTGCACCTCCACTTCCAAGAACACTGAAAGTTAAAAAACCATCCTCTCCTAAAACTGCCACCCATGTAGCATTTGCATCAGTATTGTCCGAGAAAATGAACTGCCAGATTAGGGCTTTGCTTTCATCATAAAATTTCCAAGAATTGGCGTCGAGGATAGCAGAAACAACAGATCCGGCAACCTTATTTATCGTCTTTCGGTTGTCATTCCCCATAGCCCAATACTGCTGTGGAGGTTTGAAACTTGCAGAAAGTAACACATCACCAGACTTGATTTCAAGGGAGTAACTCAAGTTATTGGGGTTTGGACTGCTCACAAGCTTCATCCCTTCAATGAACTCCTGGCTAGACAGAAGAGTATCCACAGGATGGCTGAAACTCTGCCAAATAATGCTACTATCATTCCCCACCAAAACCAGATTCCCAGAATCCCTCAATTCCATTGCAGAAACTCCTTTGCCACCGGTATTCGTCGCCCAAATCGTAGATCCACCACTTTGCAAATAGGCATTCCCAGTATCATCAAGCAAAAAGTAATCAGAATTTCTGACTGGGGAAGCTCTATTAGCTGACCAAACCAGAGTTTGGGTGCTCTGATGCATCACCACAAGCAGAAACAAAGTGACATCTTCTGTAGGCTGGAACCCGAAAGCGAAATTCGAATTGTTGGATAACAGAATCATTCCATTGTTGTCTATCCAAGTCATCTGAGACCCTTTGAACCCCAGTTTCAATCTGCCTATGTTTTGAACGCTAGCCATACAATTCTCGGGCAGGAACAGGAAAAATAAGCACATGAACATTGAAACCAAGAACCCCCTTGAACCCATTACCAGAGCAAGAACCAAAATTCGGTTCAGAACTTAGGTATATCAAATCAAGAACCGGAGGAGTATTGGCAAATTGATCAGTGGTCACAAAACAATCCACTCAGAAAGAGATTCGGAAAAGAAAGTCCAGATTTGGAATGCAGAACCAAGTACTAGGAACCCAAAATTTCAAAAGCGTGGAGATATGAGAGGTTGAAAACAAGAGAACAAGGAAAAAGACCAAATCTTTGAGGGGGGAAATGAAGAAAGAAATGAAAAGTAGCTTAATTGTGACAAGAGAAGAAGAAAGCACATGAATTGCAATGTAAATGGCTAAAGGCGAAAGGGTACTTTTCAAATCGACAAGAAATTATCATCATTACCCAGTAATCCAAAACTTGAAACCGAAACAAGAAGGGGGGGCTACAAAGCTTTGGATAAAAACCAGTGTAGAATCGGAGGAAAGAAGCAATAAAGGCGATGAAGAACATACCAAGTGGTTCAACTGCTCTGGATTAGCCGAATGGGAATATTCAAAACCAGCCAGTCATGCACGAAACCCTGTCTTAGTCTTAGCTGGTAAAATCTAGAGAGAGAGAGAGAGTATTAAATGCTTGCCCTCTACATTTCTTACACATCAGAAACAGCGGGGAAAACCAGTCTCTTCAAGTGGTTGTTTTGCGATTGCAGGTTTTATGGCTTTTGGCTGTATATATTTGGGAAAATTAGAGAAGAAGACTATATTCAGATGCCTCCATTTCTGCTGATGTCATAGAAATGGAGAGATCTGAGGTGAGTTTTCTTCTACTTGCGCTTGGAAATATTTAAACCCTGTTGAGTTCGTAGGAGTTTGGAGAGATTCTGTCAAACCATGCGTTAGTTATTACGGAGTACTACTTTTTCTTTTTTTAAATTTCTTGCCCATTTTGTGGGCTTATGGAAGTTTTTTTTTTTTTTTTTTTTTTTTTTTTTGCTAAATGGAAGATAATTTTTTCAACAACCTTTTAGCAACATTTTTCCATAGGGATTGTCTTAAGTAAAAAAATATATGTGAATAAATGTGAACAGATTCTGGTTCAAAATAACATTATTTTATTTTAATTAACTCTTTTTTTTTTATTTGATCAACATCCAGTTTTGCACTATATGCATAAATTTATATCTATAAATACATAATTTGTAGTAAATACCAGTGGAGGTCCCCCGACTTTGATGTCACGGCCACTTTTAGTCCTCTTACTTTTTCTTCCTAGCAACCTATGGTCCTTCCTTTACAATTGGACATCTAATGTCATTTTCTCAAGGGCAATTCAAACATTTCATAATTAATGTATTAAGTATTATGTTTCCTCATCAAAATGATTGAAGAAACCATATTCTCCACTCTCCTTTGTTAACACTAAATTTTGGACCAAATAGCTTAATTGCCCTTGAGAAAATGATATTAGATGTCCAATTGTAAAGAAAGGACCATAGGTGGCTAGAATCAAAAAGTAAGAGGACTAAAAGTGGTTGATTTAAAAGTTGAGGACTAAAAGTGACAGTACCATCAAAGTCGGAGGACTAAAAGTGGTTAATTTAAAAGTTGAGGACTAAAAGTGGCGGTGCCATCAAAGTCAGAGGACCTCCACTGGTATTTACTCATTTGTCAATTGTACATGTATCATATTAAGTAATTATAACATTGTTCTTAGTTCATAATATGTGAACGTTAGTTAAATAAAATTAAAGGTAAAAATTCATAAACTACGTCATAAATGATTATGGTAAAGTTTTAAAAAAATATTTGGTTGAAAACTAGTAAGTTTCTATTCTGAACTTAAAATATTAATTTTAAGAAAAACAACTTTTGGTTCATAATTGTTTCACTTTAAAAAATTTGGTCCCGGTTAGCATAATTTATTCTCGTCATAAGAGAATTAGTGTCGAAGGAATCGTGGCTCTCATATTACTTGTAACCTTTAAATACACATTTGACCTTATATTTCTCAATGTAACTATATGATTTCATCTTCTGTCTAAAAATCCATTTAGATCCCAAAAGTTTACAACCCGGAGAAAGATAAACTAGTTCCCAAGTATAATTGTGTAAAATAAAATCAACATCACTTATATTTGACTCTTTCCACATTGGTTCTTTGGTAGAAATTTCTACATAGGTTCGAGGCTCATTTTCTAGGAAACATATTAGAAAATTAGGTTCATTTTTTAATACATAAGTTAGAGTATAGACATATTCTAACAAATATGTTAGAAAAAGTAGAGACCAAATGATTTTTCAATCTTAGCTCATTTGTTATGACTAGGCTCGAGCTCGAGTTAGTGTTCAGATCCTCAAATTTCATTATCCATAGTTTAGTCGAATGTTCATTTCGATGTACTAGTTCTAGATTCTTCGGCAGTGTTGTAAAAATCGGGCGCCTAGGCGCTAGGCGCTCCTACACCACGGTGAATTTCTCTCTAGGCGGCCGCCTAGCGCCTAACTCGGCAGAGTTAGCCAAGTAAACTCGGGCGAGTCGTCCTTGTTAATTTTTTAAAAATATTTATATATATTTAAATTTATTTATTTATATAAATAAGAGAAGTAAGATATATATATATATATATATATATATATATATATATATATATATATATATATATATGGGTCACACTTGTGTTAGACCGTCTCACGGATCCTTATTCGTGAGACGGGTCGGGTCGGGTCAAAGCACCATGCAAATGTCATACTTATATGTGCAAATCTCATACTTATATGCTCAAATATAACACTAATCAAAAATACAATTTTTGTTACTTATAAGAGAAAAAGTAATACATTTTTCATAATAAGTAATGTTGACAAGTGTCTCTCACTTATAAGGGCAAATATAATACTTTTGAGGAAAAATGTAATACTTTTAAATCGAAATGTAAAAGTATTGTATTTTCCCTTAAAAGTATTACATTTACTCTAATAAGTAACAAAAATTTTATTCCTGATTAGTATTACATTTGAGCATATAAGTATGACATTTGTGCATGTAAGTGTTACATTTGCATCTTGATTCGACCCGACCCGACCCGACTGTTAGACATGTATGCCCTAGGAGCCAACATTTATTGTTTTGGGCATTAATTTCTTGTTAAATAAATACGATAAATAATTGTTTTATTTATTTTATTTTGGCTTAGTTAATATTTGATATTATCCCATACAATCTTCTTAATTCTTCATTCTTAAGTGTTAAGAATATGAGTGACGAAGAATTAATAAATGAAGTATTGTAAAAATGTTCCTAGTCATAGGAATTCTATTTGGGCATTAGAATTCCGATAAGACTAGCACATTGTCCTTCTCATGGTGAGTCTCATGCCATTCTGTATGAGATACAGAGAGTGGACATGTGAATGATTGTTAGAGAACAAGTCATTGAACATTGACTAACTACAACGTACCGCATGGTGTTTACCTACGTGTCATCGGTATGTTGTATGTTACAAGTATGCAATAATCCTTTGACTTGAGACGACATGGTTGTCTCGTACATATGGTGGACTAGTTTTTGCCAGTATGCGTCATTTGTTCCTTATGGGACTATAAGTGTACTTGGTGGCCTAGTTCAGTGTTGTACGGTGACATGTGTGCGTTCAATAGAGGATCCACCGCCTTGAGGTAACAAGGATGTTCCAGTCTATTCAATAATCATACAACGAGAATCTCTGGCCAGAGTATAATGAAGTTGGACTTCAGGTTAAGAATATTGAATAGACATATTGACCGGGTTTATAGGTTTGACTAAGTTTGACCATAACCTTTACCTGGTTCGGAACAAGTGTTGTGTGGAAGGAATGTTGCATGATATTTGTAACTGAAAGGTTCATTATAATATATTATAAAATACATTCATTGTTAACTAGGTAGTCATGACATACTGCTAGGTGTCACTCATGACTTACGAGTTATTTAATAATGAGTTATTAAATATTACTCGTTGCTAGTTTGACTATGAACCTAGAAAGTCACACCTTAATGGTTCGTGGTAATGCTGAGAACTTTAAAAGAAATCGATAAAGAGTTATCGATATTGAATTAATACATTAATAATTGATTAATGGATTAATTCAATATTGGGTAGTTTTGGGCTTTTAAAGGCTAGCACCTTTGGGCCCAAACCAGGCTATATATATTGCCTTGTCCAATTTCTTAAGAGATAGAGAATACATACAGAGGTTTAGTCTGAAAAGAGTTTCACGTAGAAATCTCTGGGAGTTCTCGCGTGCCCGACCGGTGGACAGACTAGAGGCCGGACGATTGGACGGTTTTGATTCTGCCAAAGCACGCTTCAAGGGTAAACTTTTCTAACTCCCTTGTTTACATAGAATCATTGGAAAAGTGATTTGATGCTTCCGCTGCGCCTGTATGTTTTTCTAACACCGACTCATGGTGAGACGGTCTCACATAAGTTTTTGCCTATATATATATATATATATATATATATATATATATATATATATATATATATATATATATATATATATATAATATGACATAAACCCACACACATGCACTATTTTTTTTGTTTTTATAGGTCACCGCCTAGGCGCTAGTCTACCACCCGACTAGTGCCTACTGCAACCATGTTCTTCGGTAAACCAATACAAAAATACATCTTCAAAAACAATGCATTTCTCAAGTCAATTATTATGTTTTTATGTATGTCTAATTAATATATGGTGCCATACATTAAGATCTAATAAACACTACTGTTATGTGCATACCCAATAAATATATAGTCCATGGTCTTAGGACCTATTTTTATTTTCTTCAGTGTTTGTACACACTACTTTTTCAATATACCATCACACTTTCAAGCATTGATAGAAGGTCTCCTATATTTTCACAATCCGTAACTCCGTAAGCAGTCTTATTGAGTTTCTTGCTAGGTACCATATTTAAAAGGTAATTGCTTGACAAAATAGTCTCACCCAACATATTATAGGTCAAGTCTAGACTTATCATTATCTAACTCATCATTTCTTTCAATGTGTAATTTTTTATGCTCAGTGGCGCCATTTAATTGAGGTGAATAAAATGTTATACACTCAAGTACGATACTATTTTGTTCCTAGTAATCACCAATTGGTGTTTCATACTCACCACCTCAGTCACTTCTAATCAGTCTTTTTCTATTAAGTTAGGTGTCATTTAAAAAATATCAATTAGAACTTTTTAAGGATATATTTTTATACATTATTTTTATTTATACAAAAAGAAAAAAGAAAAATAAATTTAAGTTGAAAAAAAAATTTAAAGAAAAAAAATAAGAGTTTGTTGGGTGCATATAGCAAAATGCATTTTGATCCACAATATACCAATTACATATTGTAATAGAACCAATAGTACTCAAAAAAAAATATAACATATTGCACGCGATTAGTGTGACCAATTTGTAGTACTACCCCCATCCACCCTCGTGCGCATGCGACCAACATGGCGACCTCCAACCGACCACATCTTCCATGTCTTAGCCCTTACCTCCTAGCTCCCTACCTGAGTCCAACTATCTTCCAAACATTTCACAAGTCTAAGAGCATCACCATCAGTACATATTTATTGGTTATTAGTACAGTAGTGGGTGACATGGTGGAGAGAGAGTGGAAGTGAGAGAAATTTCGGAATGCTCTGCAAATTAAGTTTTTCAAACAGTGACTTTCAAAAAGGAAACTCCATGTGCTGTGCGCGTATGGCGCACAACACATGCACCTAGCGGGCAGGGCGCGTTAGGCGCACTTGACAGCTCCATTATTTATTTTTTTAAACAAAAATCAATTTTGTTTTTTTTTTTAATTCATCTACTCCCATTTTCTCTTTCCTAATCACACTTACAAAACTCCTTAAAAATCGTGAATAAACTCCATTGATAAGGATTCTCTAAGGTCATCTTTAACCCATATTACACCAAAACACCAAAATTTTCCACCAAATGTCACATTAAAACGAATATTCTCAACATATTCCCACATTAAATTTTATTCATCTCCAACCCATTACACCAAAACACCAAATTTCTGCACTAAAATAATTTGATTTCTCAATTATTAATTCATATTTAATTAGTTTAATATAATTTACTTTGAACTTAATTAGTGTAATATAAAATATAACTTGTGATGTAAATATTAATTTTTATTAAAAAAATTTTTTTTCATAACATTAATTATTTAAAAACTGAATTTAACAATATTTTTGAAAATTTAGTTTATTCCACAATAATAATATAGCATAAAACATCTAGTACATTTAATTATCGGAATTACTATATCGTTCCCACAATTGTGTTGTATTTCTAATATCAATATTATGTCATATGTATTTTAATTTTTATTATGTTCTACTTATGTTTGATGTATTTGAAATTTTAATTAATATTCAATATTAGTCTTGTTTCGATCCTCTCAATGAGATCTTTAAAATAGTATAATTTATGTTTAATAAACAAACTTTAAATATACTTTAACAAATAAAAAAATACATATAGAACAAATAAATGATACATTTAAAATTATAAAAAGAAGAAAGGACAAAATAGTCTATTTAATTTCCTCCCTATCTCACATTTGACGCGGATGAACAGTGTCGCGCCATATATGGTACGACACTGTTAATAAACGCCAAATTATTTGGCGTTTTGCCGCTGGGATGGCGTTGGTTTGAGCTCAAGAAAATGGTAGGATGGGGAATTGCGTTGAGTTTTGCCAATTTTGTACCCCTTGGAGATGCTCTAATACACTATCACAAATGATCACTCATTGGTGTGACACTATTATGTGTTTTTTTTAATCTAATTATGTGAGACAATAGTATTGATCTATCAATTTGATATGAGGTCAATTCACAAATAATTAATTATTATAAAAAATTATTTCTTAAAATTTCAATGTGACATAAGAGTATTATATCAAGAAAATATTGCTAGGCAATAAATCTATATCTATACTTCTATACTATATATAAAAGCATTATCCTCCTAAAAAATTTCCCGCCAAAACGTAGGGGCATTTTATTAATATGCTAATTATTATTCTAATTATAATTAATTAATATTATTCTATCATAATATTAGTAATTATGGTAATCATAATATATTATATATAGTATAGATTGACAATTAGTTATTAGTAATTATGGTAATTCCTTATTAGTAATTATGCTAATTATTATGATAGTATTTTATCAAAACAAAAAATTATTATGATAGTATATTTGTATTTTATAGATTAATACATATACGTGCATTAATGTAATACCACTGAAAAATGTTTATGGTAATTAATTATTATGATTTTTTCAAAAAATATTATTATGATAGTATATTTATATTTTATAGATTAATACATATATGTGCATTAATGTAATACCACTTAAAATTGTTTATGATAATTAATTATTATGATAGTATATTTGTATTTTATAGATTAATACATATACATGCATTAATGTAATACCACCGACAAATGTTTATGGTATAGATTTATTTATTTATTATGGTAGAATAATAATCTATATCTATGTCTATATCTATATAATAATTCATATCTCTACAAACAAATTAGTAACCACCAAATGAAATATTAGGAAAAAATTATTAAGGAAAAAAGAATGGAAATGAATATTAATTTTTATGAAGGAAAATGGAATGAATATATTTATAAGAAAATGAAATATTAGGAAAAACAAAATGAATATATTAATATTTCACTGGAAAAATATAACACAACTTTCCATATGAAAAAATTAGTAACCAACAAATGAAATATTAGGAAAAAATTATGAAGGAAAAAGGAATGGAGATCAATATAATTCTTTGTATGAAGGAAAAATGAAATGAATATATTTAAAAGGAAATGAAATATTAGGAGAACTGAAATGAATATATTAATATTTCACTGCAAACATAGCACAACTTTCCCTACAAAAGAATTAGTAACCAACAATGAAATATTAGGAAACAATTATGAAGAAAAAATGAATGACAATCAATAATTCATTTTATAAACGAAAAAGGAAATGAATATATTCAAAAGGAAATTAAAATATTAAGAAAAATAAAATGAATATATTAATATTTCATTGGAAGTATAATCGGCAATTATATTATTATAATTATATAAATTAAATATTAATTAATTAATTATATTAATAAATAGTACTCCATAATAATTAATATTTATTAACTAGAAGGTTGAGCAATTCCTTCACCAACTTTAGATGTCGTTGATCAAATTAATTAGTACACGTGTGACATGAACACTGCAGAAAGTCGAACATATTTAATATATATAATAATAATAATAATAATAATAATAATAATAATAATAATAATAATAATAATTTTTGTATATACGAATTGATATTCCTATTAACGAAAAATAATTAATTTAGTGTAATTGACTAATAATAATTGTTTAAAAATTTTTATGGTAATTAAGCTAAATATTGGTCGTTGAATTTATTTTTATACTCCGTAATAATTAAATTTAAATTATTTCTCATTTTTCCATATTTATTTTTGTAATAAAATAATTACTTAAGTTATATTAAATATAGATCTTTTTAAGATAATTGTTAACAAACAAGTCATATATTATTCAATTAATTGAGTGATACTTTTGCACTAATTTTATAATCAAATAAATGTACATGTTCAATATTATATTTTTAAAAAAATAATTTTATCTTAAATTTTATTATCTAAATAAATAATACAAAAATTTATCCGTGAATCGGACGGGTAATTGAACAATTATTTTTTCTAATTCAAGCAAAGAAAACATCAGAAAACATAATCAATCCAACAAATTTCATCAATTGCGCTATACAATATTCGATGTTATAATTTATATAATTGCATATCGATTCAAATATTCTTAAAATATCATAACAAATTCATTCTGTGCAACGCACGGGCAAAAATACTAGTTTAGTAAAAAAAAAGTAACATTATTCAATAACGTATACCAAATTTAATACTACTTTAGTCTTGCGATTTGCAACAGATATATCTTGAAATCGGGTGGGCAAGATCCCTATATTTTGTTCTTCTTTCATGGAACGAGGAATCACTGAATCAGGCATCATCGGATCATCATTTGGTGAACCACTCGCAAGAAGTAGGTTGTTGGGGTGGATTTTTTAAAATATTGAATTATTAACAAAACAAGATTTTCCACATTCTTGTACCGATTAGCAAAAAGGCTTATCTCCTCTTTTTTATTATTTTTTTTTTAATTTTTGATTACTGATTAAACAAATCCTCATGCAAACAAAATTTAAAATTTTGACGTTTAACTTTTGTTGGTTATCTACCTTGAATTTAAAATAATTTTAATTATATTGAGATTTAAATTTAATTTTTTAATTCTATAATAGAGTGCAAATTAAACGGGATGTAGGAGCTATATTTACACTACATATAAATATATAGAGATATTGAGATGTATTATTATTGATCCAAGTACAATTAAGCATTATAAGACGAAGTATAATATTGGAAAAATTAAAAAAACTATAGGGTTACTATAGGGTTGAGAGATTGGACCTATTGTTCATGTTATTGCATTAACTAGAACATTAGAGGTTATCAAATTATAAAACTCAACTTGTTACTAACAATATTACCTATAAGATATTGAATTTATAATAAATATTTTTTTATTATTATGATAAAATTAACATTCATAATATTGTTGTGTGATGATCAAGTTAGTAAAATATCCATTTTTAGTTGTAAAATTTACACCATCAAATCTGACTCTTTTCTCTCATCTTTAGGTAGAATTATTGATGATATTAAAGAAATTGTATCCACTATAAATAATGTAAATTTCCTTTTTTGTTAGGCGATCTTTGAATCGCACTGTCCACACTGTGGCGAGGGAGGCTGTTCCTGCATCAGGTTGTGGGGAATGGAGCTTAACTCCACCTCCTTTCCTTATTGACTGTTTACAATCATACTTAATGCATTAAGCACGTTGATATAAAAAAAATAATAAAAAAAAATAAGTTGTAAAATTTACAAAATTATCACAATGTAAATCTAAATTGTTTAATCATTTGATTTGACTGGTCCATGTTAATTCTCATTTTTTTCCGTTATATATTAAAATTTGTGGCCTTGATGAAGAATGAAAAATAAAAATCATTTTAAAAAAGTATCATTATGAATAATGAAACATATTAAATCCGGGACATCGTCTACATTTTATACTAGCTAGTTGATAGCCATAGCCCATATTGAATGGGTAATTCACTAGGTTGACATTTTCCTTTTCGACTTACAAGAGCACCAGTGATATGATATTCAAGTCGAAATTCTGAACTCTATTACAAAGTCTAGTTCAAAACTAAAAATTTGATCCTAACATATGTATAACTTCATAATCTTTTGTGAACTTGATACAGGGTCATATCAATTTCTTGGTCCACTTGCTAAAATTCTTAGCATATTTTTTTTTTGAAGGTAAACGTAGCTATTCCATTAATTCATAACATAAAACGTTTACATCAACGATCAATGAAATGGTAAACCATTCCTTACAGTCAGACATAGAAACAACTTTTCTAACTATGCTATAGAAAACTTGAATCGCAGACTGTTTCATAACTAGGAAGCTATGTTCCTTCAAGGAGCTTAAAGCTTCATCAAAGATCTGGGTCTTCATCATCATTCTTTTTTGCTCGCCCATGATAAGATCAACACTTGCCGAAACCAAACTAAACGATTTATGTTAATGATAATGAAAAGCTCGTGAAAGTAACGAGAGGAAAAAGCCCGTGAAAGTAACGAGAGAAAAACACAATAATAGAGAAAATAAAAAGTGGTAAAGCCAAAGTAGGGTTGGGAATTCAAGACTACCAACACAAACCCCAATATCTACCTACTACTCCCTCCGTCCCATTTTACTTGTCCTATTTACTATTCATTGGTCAAACCAACTCTTTCTTCATTGCTTATTTTCTTTAGTAATTTTTTATTATTTTTAAATTTAATTTTTTGTGTTTAATAGTACTTTTGATGTAGTTTCTAAATATATAAATTTTATATATTAATACTAAACTTAATATTATGAAAAATTGGATTAAAAATAACTTCAGTCAAGCCTCGTTAAACGAACCAGACAACCAAAATGGGACAGAGGGAGTATTATTTTATTCAAAGTGAAAGAAAACGGAAGAAGAAGATTTGTGGCGGTGGTCGGAGGCGGACGGAGCTGCAACGGTGATCGGGGCGGAAGAAGAGCGAGAGTAAACGTAGAAGATGACCAAAACCGCCTGCTCAAAGCTCCGGCCGGAGGCCGGCGGTGGAAGTCGAAGTTGAGCAGCAGAGAAAAGCTTTTTAAAAAATTCTTAGCATATTAACATCAAAAATATTCTTCAATTATTTTTGCATACGTAGATCCTATAAATAGAGATCATTAATTATATACCCAAAAATATATCATTTTTCAAAAGTAAATATTTCTTACCTACCCGCCTAATCCTAATTCAATAACCATCAATATCCAACATGACAAATATGTACGACATAGCGTACATAATATGACTTAAATTATTTTTGTCGTTGGCAAGTAGCAATTCACCTGTCTCGCAATTTTTTTAAAGATTTATTTGATAGGTAATATTATGGTGGTGGGGTGATATATATATATATATATATATATATATATATATATAGGCAAGTTGCAGACAACATAGAGTACTAGGGGGAGAGTCACATGGACAGCTCAGGAATTGCTGTCCAGTATATATTCTCAGTAGACTCACTACTATTCACCAACGTGTATGTGCTGCTCAATCGTTCCATTTGTCAACAAACAAATTAGTTTATGTTTCTTTAAACGAATCAACAATGGAGCTTTGGATCTGCCGTTCATTTCAATGACAACTGACAACCATGAAGGAACATATCTCGTGAGCTACGCATGAACAAGGTCATCAACATAATATATATATATATAGAGAGTTGAGTTCAAGTATGACCTGCTTCTTAGATGCGGCCGTGCAGTCTTTTTTCAGCCAATAGATTACACCAAGTCATCAAATCAACGCGCAATATATATATGTTACAAAACACACCATTCTACGTACTAAAATGCACCAGAGGTCTCATAAAACTAGGGCTGTTAACGAACCGAACATAAACGAACGGAGGTTGTTCGTGTTCGTTTGTTAAGGATTTTGGGGTGTTCGTGTTCGTGTTC
This sequence comes from Ipomoea trifida, assembly GCA_003576665.1. Lineage (NCBI taxonomy): Eukaryota > Viridiplantae > Streptophyta > Magnoliopsida > Solanales > Convolvulaceae > Ipomoea > Ipomoea trifida. The sequence continues at coordinate 14,808,653 of CP025649.1, forward strand.
GTTTGTTAAGGTTTTTGAAAATCCTGTTCGTGTTCGTTTGTTAAGCGTTCGTTAGTGTTCGTTAACGTTCGCGAACATGTTCACGAACGTGTTCGTTAACGTTAACGAACACGTTCACGAACGTGTTCGCAAACGTTAACAAACACGTACGTTCACAAACATGTTCATTTACGTTCATGAACACATTTGTGAACACTTAATAACCAAACACCTGCATATGTTCATGAACACAATTTGTTCGCGAACAATAAATAATCTGCATTCACATCTTCACGAACAAATATATATATATATATATATATATATATATAAACATGTTCGCGAACATTAATTAACGAATACTAAACGAGCTTGTTCTCAAACACTACTAAACGAACACAAACGAGCTTGTTCGCGAACACTTAGCAAACGAGCTTACCACTGTTCAGACTCTATTCGTTTATTAACCGAGCTCTAAATTTTGTTTGTTAATGTTCATTTACCTTAATAAACGAACATAAACGAACACTTACCGAGCTCGAACACGAGTAGTTTGTCGAAAGCTCTGTTCGCTAACAGCCCTACATAAAACACATCATTCCACACTATAACCAAATGCACATATTCACTTAAAATTCATCAGCATACTTAATAAAATACATAATTTTACGTATTAAAATGCACCACAACGTGCCTCATGTCAGATTATAAACATACGCGAACATCAGTTGGATTAATGAAATCGGACGACAAAGATGCAGTCGCACGATCGCATAGGAGCTCACCGCCGCATTTGAGCCACTTTCTCTCTCTCTCTCTCTCTCTATATATATATATATATATATATATAAATATATATATATATATTTATATTTATATAACACGTATGATCTAAAACTGGAATGCAGAATAATGTGCACTGCAGGACACAATAATGTGCTTTGGAAGGCTCAATAATATTAACTCTAAGGCAAAAAAATATTCACTTCGAAGACACAACATTATGCTCTACAACAAGAAAAAAAATGTAAAAAATGCATTGAAGACAAAAAAAAGTTAACTTATTAACCAAAACAATGTGTACTGGAAGGAATATCATTGTGCTCTAGAAGGCACAACATTAATATTATGCTCTGAAATGCATAATAATGTGCTCTAAAATAAAGGAAAAAATGCTTTAATTTGAAAGACAAAAAAAATTAACTTACACAAAATTATCAAAATGTCACCGTTTTTTTTTTAAATATCTCCAATTTAGACCCTTGATTTGGACGGAATCAATGGATATAATTAAACTTTATTTTTCACATAAGGCAATTGTTTCGCCTGATCCGTTATATATATATATATATATATATATATATATATATATATATATATATATATATGGATCAGTTCACATGCGAAGACTCTCTCAGGTGAAAGATGGGGTAAGATTTGATGTAGCAAAAATGAGTGATAGTAAGTGTACGGGATAAAATGTCGTTCTCAGGAGATTGCGGGATATGGCACGCAATATGCAATCATAACTAAGCACTAGTATAAGGAAATCAACAAGAAGCTAAGCAAACAACAAGCTTTAAGGCTATGGTAACTAAACAAAATAGCAAAGACACATATGAACAAGATATAAGCACGAAATAAAGAAATAGGACTCAAGCTAAGCTATGGTGCATTATCATCTAGATGCTTCAACAACCTATGTGATTAAGAAGAACAAATAACGAATAATCAATCGAGAATGCACGTAGGTATCCTAGTCTAAAGCCACTTCCGTGAGCAAATAAACAAGGATTAGAACAAGGAATTGTCTCATTCTCATGGTGTATCAATTCCAAGTCCATCAAGCACAGAAAGCATCTTAAACCCTCCATTTCCCCCATTTTCATAGGAAAAATCAGGTTTATGCAAGGGGTGACTCGAATTCATCACTCAACTCTTGTTGGGGCAAAGAATCCTCCAAATACATACAAATGAATGTGTACATCAATCATTAACAAGATTGAAACACAAAACCTTCACAAACACGTGAGCCCTAGGTTAGAGTCATTCAATCCTAACTCAAATTAACTTTTTTTTTTTACAATAATCACAAATTAAGCATCAAGATAGATAATACAATCCTAACTCAAGTCCAAAAACTAACTACTCATGATTAAATAGCATAAAGAACACAAAAAACACAAGTAATAAACATAAATATTGCAAAAGAAAAAGATAAGGAAAGAAAGCTTCTCTATTGAAATTGGATGGTGGAATCTTGAAATGTTGGAATCCAAGCTTCAAATTCAAGATTACAAGCTTCAAAAGTGTTAAAGAACATAAATCTAAGCCTAATGTAACCTAAAAATATGAAAGGAAGTGAAGGGGAGTGTAGAGTTCAACCATGAGTCAAAACCGAGTTGAAAATGTTGAAAAAGTGCTTAAATAAGAACATGGTTGGGGTGACACAGCCGTATCACTAATCGTGTCAATAAAATGGGAATTTTGGGCAGGGTTGCTGGAAATCGCCCAAAAAGACACGGCATCAGGCACGACCGTGCACTTGGCCGTGTTTGTTGACACTCAAAACTTCATATTTTGGATGTATAGTCTTCATAAAAGTTGTAGCCTTTCGAGTTTTCTTTCCAATGACGCAAGATTTATCTCATTTGGACCTTTCTAAGCTGAGATATGATCAAAATACCGAACAATGATAGTTTTGGGTTAAAACACATCAAAATTTTATAAAAAATTCATTATTTATTATATCTGTTTTTTTTTATATTTATATCTAAAATATGTACTATATATACACATATACATACGACGCTATATATAAGGTGGGGTGGGATGGGCACAGTAGTTCCGTCACTGATTACCCCAATACATAATAAGAGTATTACTCTCTATAAGAATATTTACATATTCCTATATTGCCCTAAGCAAGATATGGACATGTGTTGTGAAATTATGTTGGGATCAGCTTTTGTCTTCCATCTATGCTATTGAGCAACGGTGTAATGATTTAGCAGATCTTAAGGAAGCTGAGAGTTTGAAAAAGTAGGACTTTTGAGTTTTTAATTGATTAAATTATTGTTTTCAAAAAAAATTGATTAAATTATTGTACATAAATATATAATTATTGCCCGGTGTACCCCGTCATTATATTCCATTAAAAAAAAATTATTGTACATAAATAATGAGGCATCCAATTTATATCATGAAGCATGATTCATATAACATGGATCTTGATCAAAACGACGAGGTACAGAATTCATACTAGTAAAGTACATCATTTTATAACACAAGACACATACACATATTATATATTTAATTATTTTTCAAATATGATTTAGGTATATAATTTGTGCTCATAGACACAAATTTTCACAACACAAAACACAAGACTTTATAACATAAGACACAATTACTAATTTATTTTGATACGGAATTTATACTTTTAAAGTACATAACTTCATAACACAATATACAAAAACTCATAAAATAAGACAAAAACCATGTTTTATCGTATAAGCCAGGATTAAAATAATGACATAGACTTCTGCAAAAGCACACGAATAAACAAGAAACGGAACGCTTAACGGGGTAGTGTGGTACCGTACGTTGCCCACTCTACTTTTCTTAATTAATTATGCCTACACCAAAGTATGGCGTAAGCAACGGCAAAGCATGACTAATATAACCATGCCACTATATTAAATTAATTAAGTTATAAATAAATAGAACCGTGCTAAACTACAAAATTAATAAATTAAATGCAATTATATAACCTTATTAATTGATAAATTAAGTTTTAGACTATTGTGATGGCAACACCTAGCCGAGTTGATAACCAAAAGGTTTCGAGTTCGATTTCCTATGCCAATGCCTTTTTTATTTGAATCGATCAACTATAAATAACTTAGGTTGACTTATCTCTTTGTAGTCCTTTGTCAACTGGGAATACAATGCGAGCTTCACCTAGGTGCATATGTTGTTGTGTAACCCTTTTAGTCATTAATTACTTTGATTTAGGTCATTTTCTTTGAGTTTAGAGCAATCCCAATAGTGATTTTTCTCAGTTTTTTAGGAGATCTTGGCTGAAGTAGAAGAGAGAGAGAATGAGGAGAGGGAAGGATTGGGATCTCACTGCAAGAACTGTTTTTTAGTCTCTAAAATAGGCTCCACCAAATATACAAATTGGTCGCGAGAGGCGCAACAACACCCAGCCAGCCAGGTGCATGCACTAAACGCGCCCGTTGAGCGCTTTACCATATCTTTCTTCTTTTTTTTTTGAAAACTCATTTTTCTTGGTTTTTTTTTCATCCCTCCTCCTCGATCTCCTACTTGACATCTTAAAATTTGTGTAAAAAATTAACTACTGATGATGTTCTAAGCGAAAGTTTTCGGGTATAGGGGTTAGGCACCCCTAGCTCCCATATACGTCCAGTAGACCACTATTGCTAACCCATGTTCAACAATGTGAATTAAACTTATTAGCTAGTTTAATCCCATAAACAATAGATGATGAATATAAGTGAGTATCAAAGATTTCGTTTGACATGATCTCGTGATTGTGGGACTGAAACAACTTTTAAAAATATTAATGCACGCTATTATTTAACGTAATGCGTTATATAATTAATTTTTTAGATATTATTTTAATTTATATATTTATTTCAATAATACAAATGATACTCTACACTAATGTTACATCAGGGAAAAAGTGTGCCTCTAATGATGCCAAAACGTGATACCGTACACCTCCTTCTAATTTCTTTCTTTCTTTAATTAATTTAATTAATATTGTAACACACTGCAGTACAAGAATTAGTGTGTAATGGTAATTAAATTATTATACTTTTGTGAAATATATGTATTCTCGTACATTGATAGTCTCTTTTCGTCCCTAATGTTACATTAAACATTGATACCCATTTTTCGTCCATAAGTTATCATTGATATTGCATTTTTCGTCTTTTTACTAATAAAATATTAGTGACGAAATTGCAATTTTAGTATAACTCAAGTACGAAAAGTGAGTACGAAATGACAAAAAGTGCAACAACAATGATAACTTAAGGATGAAAGTGAGCATGACCAACACTCAAGAATGAATTCTACAATTACCATATAACTTAGGACGAAAAGTGTAATTTTTTTCTTATTATTATTATTATTATTATTATTATTATTATTATTAGTGGAGTCTATATTCTCACATCTCCATAACTTCATTCAAAAGGTTAGACTAGTGGCATATCAAATAGTTTTATATTATGTTGCACGTAATAATAAAATATACTAAAAATAAAATGGTACCAAGAAGTATCACTTAAAAAAAAAATCAGTAAGTGATATATGTTGACATGAGAATATAATATATGATACTAAATATATTTTTAAAACAATTATTATTTACGAAGTTTATATTCTCGTACCTCGATAATATTAAAAGGTCATACTAGTGGCATACAAACCGCAATTTGAAAGATTCTTAAAGGATTCCTCGTGAAACTTTTATTTTTATTTTTTTTTTAAATAATTTTTTTGTCCACTTTCAAATTCCCATTGTTGGTGGAACTCACCTTTATCTAGATATAATAATTATTAAAAAAATACTTTTATACACTAAATCATAAATGTAATTAATATAAACAATTTACAACAAAATAATCTAACAAAGGTTTATTCAAATTTAACTCATTTATTAACTGAATTTCAAATACAATTGGAAAACTGCCATTTTGCCAATCAAAAAGGATGGAAATTTTTATCCTACTTTTTTGACCACTAATGTTTTCCATCCAAAATTACAAAAGAATACATAAAATAAAATAAAATAAAATAAAAGTGGGCAGGCCGACGAGAGTTGGCTGGACCTATACAGTTTTATTAAAAATTATATTATGTCCACTTTAGAAGGTACATGGAGAAAAAAAAAATTAATATGTCATTCAAAATATTTTGGGTGGTGTTGAGCATAATATATGTAAATATATCAATTATCAACTTAAGTTTTAATTGAAATGAAACACATTTTTCAATTTCATATCAAATGAAGAAAGAAAGAAAGAAAAGAAAAGAAAAGACAAAAAAAAAAAAAAAAGAATAAGAAAACCATGATTTACTAGTTTTATAAAAAAATATTCGTTACTATAAATCGGTTGAAATAATATCTTTTTTTTTTGTTTTCAACGACAAAAGCCTAGAAGTAGCTTTTCAGCAAATTTTATTGTGCACCACGGTCCATATAGTAATGTGTCGTTCCATGAAATAAATATCATTTTATTTATACTTCAGTTTCATTTGATAATATTGTTATGGCTTTTTAGTTTCATTTTCTACACACTAGTTTCATTATAGTAATACCAAAGTATCATTTTAGTTCTACTACAATATTTCATTTGACAATATACATTATTGTATGAGCTCTATTTTGTAGTTTCATTTTCCACACACACTAGTTTAATTATAATAATGTTAAAGTATTGTTTTAATTACACTCCACGTTCATTTGACAATATATGTTATTGTATGGCTCTGGATTTTAATTAGTTTTATTTTCCACACACACTAGTTTCATTTTAACAACACTAACGTATCATTTTAATTATACTATAGTGTCATTTAACAGCATACGTTATTGAATGAACTCTGTTTTTTAGTTTCATTTTTCACAAACAATAATTTCATTTTAACAACACTAAAATAGTATCATTTTAATTATACTATAATTCTCTTTGACGACCTTGGTCCACATAGCACTATGGACCATGGTCCACTGTATAACAATGGGTAATTTTTCTTAACCATACTAATGTCATTGTTGATGAAAGTTTTCAACAACCATGGTATTTATTTATTTTTTAAATGAAATGGGAATTTTCATTCATTTCAAATAATTTAAAAAAAAAAAATGTAACCGACAAATAACTCAGTCAAATTCCCATCCACCAAGTTTGGTGTGCATAAATTTCTAACCTGATATTTTTTTAAAACCATATAATTTGACGGAAAATGTGGTTAAGAATGCTATTTTATATTGAAATTTTTAAGTGCTGGTCCACTTACAAAATTTTTATTTTTATTTTTTTTTTAAAAAAAATCAAGCATTTATAGCAATGAAAGTTGTGTTCAAACTCATCTATTTACAATATAAATGAGCTTTAACTGGATTTTAACCCCAAGTATTCAACAAGCATACTGATTTACTTGTACCTCTAACGCTCAATCGCTCATTTGTGATATATCCAAATTAGAATATTATATACTTGCATGGGAAGTGTTAGTCGAGTGAAGTTTATCTAGTGCACACCCTCGGGTAGTGGCTACGGATTTTCTTAGTTACAAAAAAGAATACTAAATACATTTTCTATGTCCTAAAGAAATACAATACGGTAGTGGCCCACATAGACAACTCAACTAGTCACAAATGTAAAATTTGTCACAAGAGACCAATAATCGAGTCTTACTATCAACAGCTATTTGAATACATTAATTGCACAAAACATGAAGTAGAACATCTGCATAACCAATAATCAGCAATCTCGTACTATACATAATATGGTTTATAAGTTTTTTACTTAAATCTTTGACTTTCTAAAATTATGACCACCTTAACACGAAAAATTCTCAATTTTTAGTTAACTATCAATTTCAAGAACAATAGATTAAGGTCAAACACCGATGGTGAATCTATGTGTATCTATCTTTCTTGTTTGTTTTAGTCTCTTATTAGGAAGACCGATGGGACAACGCATTAGTTAATTGGAAATTCAAAAAAAAAAATTACAAAATATATGTACTTCAAGCCAAACAAATTAAAGGCTTCCAAAATATGATTTTAAAAAAAAAGTATTTAGTCTTTATATATGTATATAGATTTTTTTTAGATTGAAATTAATAAAATATTAGTTTATCAATATGGATTCAAGGAAATTTTAAGGCGCTAATCGTTATCGGTATCATATTTTATCTAGTATAAGCGTTCTGATGTAGTAGATTGTATCATATACCATTAGCATCATTTGCATGTTATACCAACCACTATTAGTATTGGTGTAAATAATACTCGTCACAAATTACTATATTTGTGTCGCTTTACTAGGTACAACCATACAATATAAATGTTGTTCAACATTATAGAAGGCTTAATTTCATGTATTTGAAGCATGTGTTTTTATTCAAATAATCTATACTCTATACTATATATATAAAAAAATATCCTCATTTTAAATTTTCGCGCCCAAACTTAGCGGCATTTTAGTAAAATTATTTATTTTATTCATTTATTATTTTATTAATCATCCATATATATTTATTCATAAAATCAGTCAATTGCTAAGAACATACCAATTTCAACCCCAATTTCATTCACCTATAATTGATTAATTATACATATATATTTATGGTAATATGGTAATATTGTTAATATTAATTGGTGATTGGTGATATATTCATAATCTATACTATATATTCGTAAACATATATATTATTCTTAATCAAATCAAATCATGTATTATAATCTATACTATATGTATAAAATATATTATTTTATATTACTATATTGTAATTATAATTATAATATTACAATTATAATATTATTTTGTAATAACATCCATACTATTATTTTGAAACCTCCATTATATTATAATATTATAATATATTTTCATATATTTTATGCGTATAGATTAGAATATATTTTGAAATGGCATTTAAAAATTAGGAAAAATATATTCTAATATATATGTATGAAATATATTATTATATATTAAAAGAACGAAAAAATGTAAAAAGAAGTCTAAACTACACAAGATTTTCCTATCTTGTGTATCACTTATAACGATTAAAAATATAATACATTATACAATGTATAAGAATTACTCCGTATTAAATATATTTTAATTTCACATATACGTTTATGGCAATAATTTATTTAAAAATATTATTACTAATTCTAGATCCTACATACCAACTTAGGAAAATTTTTATCCAAATTCACGGACAAATATGGAATTTATTTTGTATTAATGTTAAACCATAATAGAAATTACAACGAAACAAAAAAAATACTAACGGGATGGCAAGAACAGGAGCTATAAATACACATCTCATTCTGCATTATCAATATACTTAATCAGTACAATGAACATCATTTTCAATTCTAAAGAGGGGAATTCTTTGGCGACCCCTATGCACCCTCCTAGTACTATTATTGCTTGACATTTTCAAGGAAAATATAATTCACTCACTAAGGTGCTCAAAAAATCTCAACATCTTAGTGAGTGAATTATATTTTCCTTGAAAATGTCAAGCAATAATAATACTAGGAGGGTGCATAGGGCTCGCCAAAGAATTCCCCTCTCTACAATTGAAAATGATGTTCATCTTACTGTCACGTTCTCAAAGCGTCATTTTGGCTTGTTCAAGAAGGCCAGGGAGATTTCAACACTTTGTTTTAATACTTTGACATTAGTCTCAGTGTTTATACTTCGATTTATGTATGTGTATGAAATATTTGTCGCAGTATGAACACATGGTGTTGATGGAGTTACTAAACAAGGGTCATCTAGAGCCGGAGAAGAAGATATGCAAAGGAGTCGGTGACAACCAAAAGAAATGAGGGGTTTGACTGGTGATGTTTTTTTAATTCAATAAAAGAATAACAGACTTTTTAATTGTAAAATCTAATGTTTCCTTAGAACATTTATATATTTGATTTTGAAGTAATTAATCTTTTTTTTTATCAATTTACCTTACGATATTGTATGGAGTTACTAAACAAGGGTCATCTAGAGCCGGAGAAGAAGATATGCAAAGGAGTCGGTGACAACCAAAAGAAATAAGGGGTTTGACTGGTGATGTTTTTTTAATTCAATAAAAGAATAACACACTTTTTAATTGTAAAATCTAATGTTTCCTTAGAACATTTATATATTTGATTTTGAAGTAATTAATCATTTTTTTTTATCAATTTACCTTACGATATTGTATGGCTATATATCAAATATGCTATGTATACTCAATGTTATAGTATATATATATATGATATATATGATATATATATATATATATATATATATATATATATATATATATATATATATATATATATATATATGCTTTCCTCCTCACTTTCTTCTTCTTCTTAACTTTTTTATCATTTTTATTAATACCTAATAATAATTACCATAAATACTTATTAATAAATGTAAATTTATATTAGATAATTATATTAATTATTATTAATTATTAAAGAAAATATAATTTATGTGTACTATCTTAATTATATCTTAATTAAAAAAATTCTACTTAATAATTTTAATATTACAAGGGACACGATAAATACCGTAAATAATGTTTAATAATTGTCAATCTGTATTAGGCAATAAAAACTAATACTTAATTATTAAGTCAATTATAAATTTTTTTATACAAAAGACACATTATTTTTTAATTATTTTGGTTTGATAATATTATTTCTTATTCATAAAAAATTAAAGCAATACTTTTAGTACTACAGATGTGACTAAGGATTATCTTAATTATTAAGGATATGTATTTAGCTTAGTAATAAAAAGACTTAAATATATGAATTATAGTCGCATGGTAATCAATTAGTAAGACAATTATATTAGGCAATCTAATTAATAATTTACTTTTTAAATTATATCATCTTTTTAATTATGAATATTTTCCTAAAGTATATACACAAATTATACTAATAAATATAGAGTTAAAAGTGTGTATATAAAAATAATATCCTCCTCCCAAATTTTCTCACCCAAATTTAGTGGCATTTTAATAAAATCATTTATTTTATTCATTTATTATTTCATTAATTATCCATATATATATTTATTCATAAAATCAGTCAATTGCTAAGAACATACCAATTTCACACCCAAATTTCATTCACCTATAATTGATTAATTATCCATATATATTTATGGTAATATGGTAATATTGTTAATATTAATTGGTGATTGGTGATATATTCATAATTTATACTATATATTTAAACATATATATTATTCTTAATCAAATCAAATCATGTTTTGTTATGTTTAAGATATTGCATTATCTACCATTCATACCTATTAATTATCGTTTAAAAATTAGAAAAAATATATTCTAATCTATATGTATAAAATATATTATTTTATATCACTATATTATAATTATAATTATAATATTATAATATTATAATATTATTTTGTAACATCCATATTATTATTTTGTAACCTCCATTATATTATAATATTATAATATATTTTCATATATTTTATACGTATAGATTAGAATATATTTTGAAATGACATTTAAAAATTAAGAAAAATATATTCTAATCTATATGTATAAAATACATAAATACATAAGTTACATGAACACTACAGAAGGTCGAACTTATTTAATATATAATAATAATATTTTTTGTATATACGAATTGATATTCATGTTAACGAAAAATAATTAGTTTAGTGTAATTGACTAATAATAATTGTCTAATAATTACTATGGTAATTAAGCTAAATATTGGTCGTTCAATTTATTTTTATACTATGTAATAATTAAAGTTAAATTATTTCTCATTTTTTCATATTTATTTTTGTAATAATATAATTACTTAAGTTATACGGAGTATTAAATATTGATCTTTTAAAGATAATTGTAAACAAACAAGTCATATATTATTCAATTAATTGAGTGATACTTTTGCACTAATCTTATAATCAAATAAATGTACATGTTCAATATTAGATTTTTAAAAATAATTTCATCTTTAATTTTATTATCTAAATAAATAATAAAAAAATTTATCAGTGAATCGCACGGGTAGTTGGACAATTATTTGCTCTAACTCAAGCAAAGAAAACATAAAAAAACATAATCAATCCAACCAATTTAATCAATTGCGCTATATAATATTCGATGTTATAATTTATATAATTGTATATCGATCCAAATATTCTTAAAGTATTATAACAAATTCATTCCGTGCAACGCACGGGCGAAAATACTAGTTCTACTAAACCAAATACTATATATGTAGTAAGCCAAACATCTGGTGGTCAAGCGGTATGATTGTCGCTCTCCCAAATGAGAGGTCACATATTCGAACCACAGTACAGCTTCAATAAGTTGAGAAAGTGGGTGAGAAGTGCAATGCTATATTTTTGCAAATGAAAAATAAATTATTATTATTATTATTATTATTATTATTATTATAAATGTAGCACACTTTTTATTTATAGTGATATATATTCTTACTATTTAAAAAGATAAAATTTCTCGTATATAAAACATATTTATATTCGACGTGAATAAGCAAATTAAGGAAAAGAGAAAACTACTTTATTAGATGAATTGACACTTGAAAAACAACACTTTTGTCACATAAAGCATGTTGATCGAAGTCCATTAATTGATTAAACTAAAATAAGTGTGCGTTAGGTGAAATCACTAAAATGAGGTAACTCTTTCAAATTTCAACAATAGGGGTTTCAACATTGGTTCAACCCACAAACTTTTACGTTACTCATGATATCATGATTGGACAGGGAAAGTCAATCATCACCAAGTCAAAGAGCATATATGGTGGGAATATTAAATGTATAGTCCCCCACCCCCACAGTTAGGGATGCCAGTCAGGGCAACGGGGTGCCCACACAGGCTTAGTATACTGATTCAGTGAGTAGTATTTGGGAGAAGAGACTAATGTTCAAATCTCGATAACAATAGTGTGGAAATTTTGAGACGAGAGACGAAGTTTGGGGTTTCGGGCAGAATGGGAAAGCTCTCCTCATCCCCATTTCCCGTGCCCATTTCTCGTTCCCGCTCCTATCAGGATCGGGTTGAATTGCCATTTCTACCACATCCTTCGATCCACCTCACTCCCACTCCTCACATACATATATAAAGATGAATGAATTACATGAGAATGATGGTTGAGACAAAATATGAGAAATAATATAAAATGTTCATATTGAATGGTTACATAGTTCAGATTTACACACTAACAATTTTGTAATTATTTTATTTTAGCTAAGCATACATATTTTAATACATAAAAGTGCAATTGCATTTGTATAAAGTTATTGGACATTTTGCACTTTCGCAGGGAAACCTTTTTCCTACCAATCTCACCTTCTCATCTATCTATTTCTATATATAATGCAAATCTTAGGTGTGAGCATAAATATTATATAAACATAAATGCGCAGTCAAACTATCAGCTTATTAGGCTTTTAGTTGGATGGAGCACATGATTTAATTTGGTATCAGAGCCATGCAAAAGGTCATGGGTTCAAATTTCACCCGAAAAAAAAATGCTGGCCCGCACACGTGAGCATACTTTTAGTTGGATGATTCAATTTTAGGGTTGCAAGAAAAATAATTCAATTCGTTCTAATTAATATTTTTTTATTAGAAATTTTATAATATTATGCTATAACATTTATTCAATAGGGTTTAGATAAGATTTATATATTATTTACAACTTGATTGATTCAAAGATTAGTTGATATTTATTAAAATTAGATAATGCAAGATATGCACTCTATTAGAGATAAAGATCGCAAGATTATTAGTCAAGAGGGTTGTTTAACTTTTTCATAGTTTGTTTTGTTCTTCATAAATACATGTAGTTCAAAGTGGGAGAGTAGGTAATGTACCACTATTTCAACAATGATCCACTCACACTATTTGGATGGGAAAATTACATCTTAGTATTGTTTTCTAGAAGAAATTAAATATGGTTGGGTCAATGATTTTTACACAGATATGTGTGTGTATGTCCGCGCGTGTGTAGAGAACGGAGATATATTAGATTACATGGTCTTTAATTTGGCATTAAGCCAATGTTTTTTTTTAGCAATAAAATTTAATTCATTAAATCATAAGCAAGACAATAAACAAAAAACAAATTAAAGATGAGCGTCCAATCACTCTCCGCAACCTGACTCAGAAACAGCCTCTCGAGCAATAGTGTAGGCGGCAGAATTCGCATATAGCTTAACAAAATGGAAATCAACACGTACCATTAATCATGGTTTCTATTTCTTTAATATTATCAGTAACATAACCAAAAACAGAATTAGTAGAAACCGATCCAATAGCGTGGAAAACAATTTGCGAATCGGTCTCAATGTTTTAATTGTGAATTTTTACTTTTAGTTCTCGACTATTGTACAATAATTGTCACATTTATTATATTATTTTAAATTTGTCACATTAAATTCTTAATTTTAATTTCATTTAATTTGCATGCAACAATTAGTATTCATTTTAAATTGATGTAATTTCACTACTTAATTAATCTTTTTTTTAAAAAGGCTAACATGTAATTTCAATATTCAATTAAGGGTGTGTTTGGAAACCCGGAATCATTTTCCGGGTTTTCTGTGTTTGGTAAGCAAAGGAAAACTTAAGTCAATGGAAAATAAGGTTTGGTCAAAGGAAAATCAACCTACTTTTATGGAAAACAACTTTTTTTTTTTTTGAGGGGAAGTCATTTTCCAAATACACCGCCAAGCTCAGGGACTAAATTTTCAGCGCAAATTTCATGCCTTCTTCATCTTCAGAACAACCTGCACTCTGGTCCGCCGGAAAGGAGACGGAAACCATAGTGCCGCCATCTGGTTTTTGCGGATCGGAGACCAGACATGGTTTTCGGTTTAAGTTTCCTGTTTTGTTTTGTTTTTTTTTTTTTTTTTTTTTTTAAATATTGCTTGAGATTCAATAACAAGGTCCCAAGAAATACAAATCCACAATAATGTAAAGATTTGGGAATGATTAGTATGAATTTTCTGAGTCTGGTGCCAAAATAGCAGTATAAACCAATGGCCAAACTTTCTGTCGAAATGAAAGAAAGACAAAGAAAGAAAAAGTAAAAAAAGAACTTATATCTAATATTGTAGAATTATATTTAAAATTGTTTTATTATTGGTATAAATATTGTTATATTATAGATAGAATATTTAATTATATAATTTTGCTTATTTTCCCGAAAATGAACCAAACGGATCAAGACAGTTTTTCATAATGCAACCAAACACGGGAAAGGAAAATGTTTTATGGAAAATGACTCATTTTCCTACTTTCCAAACGCACCCTAAAAGAATTTGCAAGAGATGTAGATAAACTACATGTTAGGGTAAGAGACTAGAATGACAAAATTACATATTAGTCATCTTTGTTAAATGTGAAATGACAAAATTTTAAATGGATGACTAATTGTAGCAAACAAATGAAAGTTAGTTATGCAATAATGCAAAATTTAAAAAATAGAACTAAATATTATAATATCACAATAGTCGTTGACTAAAAATAAAATTTGAATGGAATGATGTACCTCCAAACTTTTGATTACGTAATATATAGTTATTACTCCTTAATAATCGTAGAACACGTTTTTCTTATGTTGTTTTTCTAAGTAGAAGACCAAATTCTTGATTCTATCCTGACTGGTGCTCAATGGATTAGTCCTACTACTCTATTAGCCGGACCAAACCAACTTGAATTATTTCTAAAATCTCAACAGTAAAAGTTCAGCCCATCTGCCATACTACAGAATGGGCTTTACCAAACTCTTGTTGAGGGAAAATAGAAGTTTGAAAATTTAATTTACAGAAAAATTTTGTGACAATAACACTTACTTCATCAAGTAGATCTTGCCTAATTGTTAAATCATGCACCATTGTCCACTTTGTATTGTGTATTATGGTCTAAAATGATATTTAAATTCTGTATTTGCAGTTAATATATTATGTACCTTCCATTAATAAACTTTGTACCTGCTACAGTAATTAATATATTATATACTTGCAGTTAATAAATTAGGTACATATTACAGTTAATGTATTATATACTTATAATTAACATATTATGTACATTTAATTAATAAACTATGTACCTATTACAATTAACATATATATATATATATATATATATATATATATATATATATATATATATATATATATATATATATATATATATATATATATTTACATTCAGGTAAAAACACCTCTTAAAATAAAAATATGTGGACTGAATGGCACCGTTGGATGTTAGATTTGGACGGTTAGGATTGCTTTGTGGATCTGAGTCTCTTTATTTTCCATCAGCTATTTTTATTATTAGTGTGGTATTTTTGGATTTTTACTATTGTGTGGCCTAGACAGATCCGAGATTCAATTCACACACGCACGGTAATTTTGCGTTTCATCCAGTGTTCTCTCTCTCAATTTGCAAGTTTGTATTCGCGTCGCCGTTTGTTTCCTCACGTCGTGTAGTGTTCATTCCCTCTTCATTCTCCACGTGGCCATGGTAGTCGATGGGGATCGCAGTAGAGTCAAGCGTCAGGAACCACTTGCTCGGAGTGTTGGTAGAGGTATTTCTTTTTTCCCCTTTTGTCATTTTTCACCTTTATTTGTTCTCTGGTACTTTTTGTTCGTGTGATTGAAAATTTTGGTTCTTAAAGATGTGTTTCGTTATCTCCGGCGTTGCATGTGCTGGGCTGGGGTGGGTTGCCAGGTTTTGGCCGGAATTTTATTGTTAGGGGTTTTGGTTGATTGTAGGGTTTCCTTGTGGTGATAATTTGGTTGCTTCCCATTTTCTAAAATATGATTAATTGTTGTTGTTGCATTTATTTTTGTACAGTAGACAGATTATTGAGTTTTATATTTGTGTCCTTATTCTCCTTTTTTGTTGATTTTTTTTTTGTAACCCAAGCAATCAGAAGGATGTGGATGTATATTAAAATTACGCTTTTAGAATGGAAGCCCTTAGAGTTAGAAAGTTGACTTCACTGTACGCTAAAATGGGAAATACTACTAGCTTAGACAGTTTAAAATGTATTCTGAATGGCCTCCAAAATATTCACCATGTAGGGAATAGGGTAGCTATATGTACAACAAGATTTAATCATTTAGTTGCGGAGCTTATTAAATTTGGGAATTATTTCTTTGTTGAGGAAGATGATGATCACGGTTCTTGAAATTCACATCAGGTATTCATTCTATTTTTGTCACAATCATTTATATTTTATACTATGAAATGATAATATGTTTAATCGATTGGCAAATAGCAATTTGAAGACTTCGTTGAAGAATGAACCTATCAATAGTAGCTATCTCTGTGTTTTCACAGTACAATTCAAGTCTCATCCTGGAAGAATAATGAACCTATCAATAGTTCTATGAATTTCTTTGTAATTTGAGTATGAAGAGAAGATCGGGCTAATCAGGTTCACATCATTTGGTATCAGAGCACACGATTGTCTATTCACGAAGACTCATGAAAATTTAACGGTGCCTGAAACGTGGATTTGAGGACGAATCCCTCTAAACAGATAGGGAATGTTGTGGGCACGGAATCAATAATTGGTTGTTAGAATATTTTAGAATTAGTTTTAGAAATATTAATTAGAAATATTATCATAAAATTATATTAATTTTTATATTTATCTTAGTTTGTTGGTTACGATCAGTTTATCCTATATTTAATAATTTTCTGATTCATGTGGTTGTAATTAGCTTGCTAATGGCTATTTAAGGCCATTGCTGCCAAATGAAATATAGAGTTGTGATTTTTTGAGTTAGAAAACTGAGTGTTTTCTGAAACTCGATAGAGTTCGACCATTATCAAGTAATGGTTATTCTGACCTATCAAGTGAAAAACCTCAATTGTGGCATCTTCCCAAATCCTACATATCACCTTATAACCTGGTGTGGTCGAAGACTTATTAAAACAAAAAATTAGCCTTTATCCATCCCTAAATTAAACCTTCAAATCAAAATTTACCCAACCTAATAAATCGTTATATGATTTTTTTATTTTTTTTTTTTTGTATTTCGAGTATGAAGAGAAGATCAGGCTAACCAGATTCCATTATTTGGTATCAGAGCACACGGTTGTCTCTTCGCGAAGACTCATGAACCTTCAACGGTTCCCATCACAGTTCCACATATTGTTCGAGAATCAGCTCCCCAGGAAATTCCCAACGCAGTTCCAAATGACGTTGAAGGCGAGCTGCCCAAGATTGGGCTCTCTGATGTGCCTCAGCAACCTCCCATTATCGTATGAAAATCTAAAACGGTTTATACTCCACTATAGCATAGCTGCCCCAGTAAAGAACAAATTTTTGACTGTTGTATCTTCTGCGACAACTTCACTTTGCTCTGCTGTAACCCAAGCAATAAGAAGGATGGGGGATGTATATTAAAATTTTTGACTGCTGTATCTTCTGTTTGGCATAGCTTATTTAGGAGCTTATAGCTTATTTTGAACTACTAATACGCTATAAGCTCTGTTTGGTAATGTTTTCAAAATAAGCTAGTAGCTTAAAATAAGAGCTCATTTTGAAAAGTTACTTTAGGTTGCTTTTCAAAAATAAGCTAGTAGTTTTTAAATTTTTTTTCCATCTTTATCCTTATTATTTTAAATAAATGACATCCTTCACCTCTCTCAATTAAAATTCTTTTGGCATTTTCTCTTCAGTATATTTGGTTGTAATTTCAATTTGACATTTGTATTTGAGTATGTATTTTTGTATTAACTAATCTTATGAATTATAAACATTTTGTTTTACTTTATATATTTTCAAATATATTTTTTTACTTTATATTTTATTAAAATATATTGATTTCATTATTTTATATTTTAATATATAAACAAACCTATTTAAATTTAAAATTATTTAAATTGTATGAAGATGTCATTTTTAATCTTTTTACATTTATCAGCTTGTCAAAAACTAATTTTACCAAACATTTTTAAGCATAACAGCTAGCTTAATTGCTCTTTAGATTTCAAATTTGAGCTTATAGCTTTTTAGTTTTCTGCTACTTTTAAGCTTTCAGCTACCTTTTCAGCTAGGTTTGCCAAACATAGCCTTTGATAAGCTACTTTAGGTAGCTTTTCAAAAATAAACTAGTAGCTTCTTAATTTTTTCCATCTTTATCCTTATTAGTTTAAATAAATAACATCTTTTACCTCTCCCAATTAAAATTTTTTTGGCCTTTTTCTCTTCAATTTGATTGTAATTTCAATTTGATATTTGTGTATTTGAACATTAATTTTTGTATGAACTAATTTTATGAACTATAAATATTTTGTTTTACTTTATATATTTTAAAATATATGTTCTTCCTTCATATTTTATTAAAATAGATTAGTTTCATTATTTTATACTTTAATATGTAAACATAGATATTTAAATTTAACACTATTAAAATTTTATGAAGATGATTTTTTAGTCTTTTTACATTTATTAGCTTATCAAAAAAAAAAACTAATTTTACCAAACACTTTTAAGTATAACAACTTTTCAGATTTCAGCTTCTAACTTATAGCTTTTCAGCTTTCAGCTACCTTTTCAGCTAGGTTTACCAAACATAGTCATAGTTATTTGTAACTTAAAATAAGCTATAATCTCTAAAAATGCTCTACCAAACAGAATACATTTTATTAATTTATTAAAATTTTATTTAAAATTTAAATAAGGAACGCAAAAGATTAGCTTACGTACAAATTCCTATATACATTTCATTTCTTGTACATTTTGTTCCACATCATTTGTGAATCAAAGTGCGTGTAATATTGAGTAGGTTGTGTTATCGAGCCAACCAATTAAGTTTTGGGCTAACTCGTTCGAGCCATCACGTTTATTAGTTTCGAGCTAATGAAGTTGATTTTTTATTGACTTTATTATTATTATTATTATTTACCATAAACCTTATATATTTTGATATTATTGGATCAGTTCATCAATTTTAAGCTAAAATTAATATCCCACCCGGCACTCGCAAGCCGCAAATGCAATCCATTTAAGGGTCCGTTTGGAAAGCAGGAAAATGACTTCTGGAAAATGTTTTCTGGAAAATGAGTCATTTTCCGGAAAACAATATCATTTCCAGTGTTTGGATGTATTATGGAAAACTGTCTTTGTGTGTTTGGTTCATTTTCTGGAAAATTGATAGAATTGTATAATTAAACATTGTAATTGTTTTATTTAAAATATAAAAAATTATAATAGTTATTAAAATAATGGTATTTAATAAAAATAGAATTTATAATAAAAAATAAAAAATAAAAAATAATTATATATATATATATATATATATATATATATATATATATATATATATATATATATATATATATATATATATATATATATATATATATATATATATATATATATATATATATATATATAGCAAAGGTTTTCGGCGGTTTTCCCACATCCTTGGTCCATGGTCATGGATGATATGACTTGGTTTTGGTTGAAAACATGCGAAACAGCTATTCTGGCGATTCCGTAAAATGACTTACGGAAAAAAATTCCGTAAGTCATTTTCCGGAAAAATGAACTGATTTTCCTTGGTCAGCGGAAAACATTTTCCAGACATTGCCAAACACAGAAAACTCGGAAAACATTTTCCGGAAGTCATTTTACGAGTTACCAAACACACCCTAAAATTTACAATGTTCATTAGTGGCTAAACCACTGAGATCTCGTGCATTGACTTCTCTGCTCATTTTTGCACGAAAATGGATAGCTTTTATAGAGTAACTTTTTAAACGTCAAGTACGTAGACTCTCATTTTCTATTTCATAACTTTTACTTCCGGACGTAACAAAATATAATATGTTATTTTCATCATGTAGATCCCAAGAAAAGTGTGAACATCAAAATTTCCTATGAGAAAATAAAAATAGAGGATATAATTTAGGAGTTTAAGCAATATTTTCCGACTTTGGGGATGTTTGGCAAATGGCTGATAGTTGGTTGGTTTAACTAGTAGCTGATGGATGATTGCGTTAACTGATTTGACCAGCTGGTTGTATTAGCTGGTTATAAAAAACTGTTTGGTAAGTTAGCTGTTTACTAATAGCTGATTGAATGTAAAATGACATTTAAGGGTATTATTATTATTATTATTATAAAATTATTAGAGTTAATTACCGATTTGGTCCCTCGACTATTGGGATTTCACCACTTTGGTCCTTGACTTTCAAAAGTTACCAATTGCATCCTCGACTATTGACTTTCTAACCGAGTTAGTCCTCCCGTTAAACAACCGTCCGTGAGCCGTTAAAAGTGAGGATAGAAATGTAATTTCATGTCCCGGTGTGTATTAGCTCCTTAGTCCATCTACTTACAGCGTAGTAACAAGAGAGAAACACGATAAACACTTAAATCGGAAAAATCCCCAAATCGTAAAACCTAAGAACCTAACCCTAAACGCGAACAACCTGACGCAAATGTTGAGAAATCGCCCACTTTTCAACCCAAAAGCGTAACTCTACAACAGTGTTGTCCGTTTAGTCGACGTAGAAGGAGATGGGTTCAACGACAAATGTTGGCTCCAACTGCAATACGAGCAATACAGGTACGATACGATTATGTTCTATGTTTTTTTTGTTGTTTTGGTATTTATTTATGTGTATATGTGCAATGATAAGGTGTGGACAAATGTGTTATTGTTTATTTATGTATGTATGATATTTGTTGAATCAGAACGCACAAATAATATTCTATGTGGGGACTTAGGGTTTAGTTTGTATGTATGTGGGGTTGTTGTGCCTCGAATATAGATAATGGGGACCAACTTGGCTTAAATTGTAGTAACTAGGGTTTGTGTACATTGATGTTCTAAAAAAATGTTTCTGTACTGTGTTGCTTGCTTAAAGACATTGGGGTCCACAATCCACATGATGTGTTGCTTTACCAATATTCAAGGTGTGCTGTGTTGTCTTTGTTAATGTAGTTGTATCTACTTTTGACCAAGTATTCTTTAAAGCATTGTGTACTATGTATGAGCCTTTCTGTCCTCAGTGATTAAAATATGTCCTCATTGATTACTTTAGGTGGACTAGATTCATACACATTCAGTCTTTATATAAGGCATGGAGGTAGGATAGAACAATCTATTCCCCCAAAATACTTGGGTGGTAAAATTAAGACTTTTAGGGGCATAGATTCTGATGAATGGGGTTTTATGACCCTAAAAGAGAAGATTGGTGAACTAGGGTATACAGAAGGTAACTTTAGGTTCTTTTCAGTGGTGCAAGACTGTTTAGTGGAGTTGTTGTCAGATACAGAGACTTTCAGTGTAGCTAACAGTGTGATTAGGCCAAATATAGTTGAAGTTTGGGTTGTTCCAGTTTCAATTTCTGAGGATGATATCATTGAAGAAGGTTGTTTAGGAGAATCTGAAGAGGAGTTAGTTTCTGTTGATGAAGAATGTAGTGAGTATAATGCAGAAAGTGTTGATGAGTTAGAGGTAGATGGTAGTTATGCAGAAGTGAATGATTGCCTAAACCTGTCAGAAGAAACACCAATTGCAGCAGGGAGTGATGGTGAGGTTGAGAGTACTGTATGGGATTCTGTTAAACCTCCTGAAGTAGTTGTAGCCCCTCCTACTCTGTGACTTGGTAGAACTTTTAAGGATAAAGCTGGGTTCAAAGATGCTGTGCACAGTTATGGTGTGACAAATGGAAAGCAATTGAAGTTTACCAAGAATGATAAAGTAAGGTGTGTAGCTGAGTGTTCTGGAGATGGCTGCAAATGGAAAGTAATATTAAGAAAAGATAAGGATGATTTATCTTGGAGAATAACTACGTTTAATGATGATCATGCTAACTGTATGTGGGTTAATGAGAATAAAATGGTAACTGCTGCTTTGGTAGCCAAGAGGTGGAAGAAACAAATTGCAAGCAATAGTGATTGGAAGATGGAAGAGTTTAGGGAGGCAGCTTGCACTACTGATCATTTTCACATCAGTAAAAGACAAGCCTACAAAGCTATTTCATTAGCTAGGGCTGAGACCAGTGGAGAGCAGACTTTGAACTTCAATCGAATTTGGAGTTATTTCAAGGAAATAGATAAGACAAACCCTAATACCACTTGGCGTGTTAAGTTATCTGATTCTGTGGAAGAAAATGGAGCCAAGAGACTTTTAAGGGTTTATATCTGTCCATCAATTGTTTCAAAATTGGCAGTTTGTGAGAAACAAGCAGCAGGCAGCAAATTGGTCTTGCAAAATCTGTCCATCAATTGTTTCAAAATTGGCAGTTTGTGAGAAACAAGCAGGGGGCTACTGGGGGTATCAAAGTGAAGAGTATTTGTTTGAAGTGAAAGGAGCTTATGACCGTCATGCAGTGGATCTTAGGGCTAGAACATGCTCATGTAGGGAATGGCAATTAACAGGCATACCTTGCAGACATGTCATATGTGCTATTTGGCTCAAGAGAGGGAAAATTCAGTTATTTGATTATGTGGATCCTTACTATTCAGTTGAGAGCTACAAACTGACTTATGCAAAGAGTATTCACCCATTGGCTGGGCCTGATGAGTGGCCAGACAGTGATAGCCAACCCCCATTACCACCTCTATACACTGCAAAAGTTGGAAGACCCATAAAACTTAGGAAAAAATCTGCCCATGAAGTAAAAAAAACAGCCCCTGAACTAACAAGAGATGGAGTGCATGTATCAAGGAAAATGTTAAGCTACACTGTACAACATGCAAGAAAGGTGGTCACAATAGCAGGAGATGTCCACAGGTAACTGTAATACAAATTAATCGATAAATAATGTTTACTTTGTGTTCATTATAACAGTGTTGCTATTTTTCTATATATGTAGAGAAGAAACCTTAATGTAGGAGAACAAAGAGAAGGGCAGGAGAGACAAGATAATGCAGAACCTGAGGTAACTCCAATACATTTTAATTGATAAATAATGTTTACTTTGGGTTCATTATAACAGTGTTGCTATTTTTATATATATGTAGAGAAGAAACCTTGAAGTAGGAGAACAAAGAGAAGGGCAAGGGGAGGAAAGACAACTTAATGCAGAACCTGAGGTAGTGTTGCCATTTTAGTTCATTTTGTTCATATATATGTTGCCAGTGTTGCCATTTTAGTTCATTTTTGAAATGGAGTGTAACCAGTGTTGCCATTTATTTGTTCATATATATGTAGAGAATTAACCCTGAACCTGAGGCACAAACAGAAAGGCAAGAAGAAATGATCATTCATACTCAACCTGATGTTGAATCTGAAACACAAGAAGAAGCTTGGAACAATTCATTATTTGAAATTCCAGTGGAATGCCATGATTCTGTTATTGGTATGAACACAGTCACAGTTGAACCTGTTAGCACAACACCAATGGACTTCAACTTCAGTACACAAGGTGTGAATTTAAACCTTGGAAACACAAGTAGAGTGGAACAACATCAAAAGGGGATGCTGATGAAGGCCAAAGGAAAACAGAAGGCATTAGGGCTAACAAGGAAGAAAACCATCCTCAAAAGAAAGTACTCCACAAGATCAACATCCAAATCTAAGTTCAGTAACACTGCAAATGACCCAATTACTTTAGAATGAAAACTGTATGGGGTTTGTTAGATAGCTTTTTGGTATTTTGACTTTTGGTTAGTGTTGGCTTTTTGAATGTTTAGTTCTTTTGGAAATTGTTACCCAGTATGTTGGGTTCTTTTGAAACCATCTTTTGCTTAATTATGCTCACTGTTAGCCAAAATATTGCCAGTGTAACTACATTGATAATTGCCAGAACACTGCCTTAATGGTAGTATTGCCTTAATTATGGTCACTGCTCATTGTTAGCCTAAGTGTTGCCTTTTTGGTTATGATTTACCACTGCTTACAGTTATGGTCACTGCTTATTGTTAGCCTAAGTGTGGCCTTTTTGGTTATCATTTACCACTGCCTTTTTTGTTATGATTTACCACAAGCTAATAGATTGAATGATCAAAACAAAACTCCATTTCACAATTAATAGTTACACTCCATTTCACAACTGCAGCAAAAACACATTAAACCATTCATCTATTACAACATCATTGACTACATTAAGCTAGAGGAAGCCTAACAACCAATTTTTGCCTACTTTCAAATGTGGATATCATAATCCTAACTACACATACACAGACCACAAGCAACAAAATTAACCACACTAGTTTACTACATTTTGACTTTGCCTTCACTGCAACACTTCTGCTGGTTCTGAGCTTCAAATTCAAGCTCTCAATTTCTTGTTCATATCGATTTATCTTCCTTAGCAATCCAGGGATTATCACCTTTGACCTTGGACACATTGGGGGGTCAAACCAACGAACAAAGCCACAACCACCACTTATTCCTCCCTAAAATCGAAAGAAATTTTTTTTAACGGGAAAACTTATCACAAATTAGAGTCTAAGCACGCAATACAAATACTCACATTTTCGGATTCACACAGCCAAAATCGACGGCCTGGATTGTCTTTCGTCCATGAAGTGCATATCTTCGGTTGTTGCCCACACTGACAACTAAGCGTCGTTGAAGATTCTCCATTTTCGAACACCCTTTTCTTGTTCTTCGTTGTTGACCCATAGCTATCTTCACTGTAATTTCCTTCCATGGTAGACAAAGCTAAGAGATGTAAAATTCGAAGGAGAAGAAATGGTTGAATCGAAGGAAAAAACTACTCTGAAACCTAGCTATATAGAGGCATTTAAGGAAAGATGAAGAATATATTTGAACTTCCTATTTTGCCCTTGCATCTTGACGGGAAAACAGACAGAGGACCTTTTTGGTTAACGTTTCAATAGTCGAGGATGCAATTGGTAACTTTTGAAAGTCAAGGACCAAAGTGGTGAAATCCCAATAGTCGAGGGACCAAATCGGTAATTAACTCAAAATTATTATAACAAACACATCACCCATTTAAAAGTAAATCCCATTGATTTTAAAGGATAAAATAGTCAATATACCCATTGTTACCAACCACCTGATACAAAAAGCTACATTCATTAGCTTTTCAATTTTCAGCTTATTGGCCCAATAAGCCAAGGTCAATAAGCCATTTACCAAACACTTCAAAATAGCTTATTGATTGGTCAAAAAGCTAAACTTGGTCAAATAAGCTAAAATTTAGCTTATAAGCCAATAACCAAACACCCCTTTTTTTGAGCTGCCTCATATCCATTTTCTTCAAGGAACAACCTATAAATAATTGTTTGTTTAAGGTCGTCCTTTTTTTTGATTTCGTAAGGAATACCTTATTTAGTTTAGGGTAACATAATACCCATATATATCAAACCTATATCATTTGACTTCACTATAAAATTCCAGTCGTTATACCGTGGACCGTGGTCACTGATACTACGGGTTATCTCAAAAGATACTGTCTTACATTTGTTTTTATATTATTGAATAAAACTGTAGTCATATCAAAATGTAATTGTAGTTGTGTTGAAATGTAACTGCAGTGTATATGAACTGAAAGTGAATGGCGGGTAAAGGAGGTAGTTTCATTTGTCTGTATTCATTAATCAAAACGACGTCGTTTTGATGCCCGGTCCACGATATAATTTGCGATAAAATTATGAACATTGAAAAGATAATATGAATAAAAAATTATCACTATCCTTAATTAGTAAAAAATAATTTTAAAAAATCAAATAAATCACTAAATTTATTAATTTGTGCAATTGAACCATTTAATTAAAAAATAAATATAATTACAATATACTACGTATTAAACAAGTGGAAACTATTCGATTTCCATTTTTAATTGATAAATTTACAAAATTTTCAATAATTGGTCATTTGGCATGTTGCATGTCATTTCAAAAGAGCTAGGATGTTTGGTAAATAATTTTTAGTTGATTCAGTAGTTAGTGAGTTTGACTAGTTTATACCTTTTAGCATTAGCTGATTATAGAAAGATGTTTGATAAATTATGTGTTAGTTAATAGTTGATTATATATCGAATGACTTTTTCAAAAACTTTTTGAAATTTAGCATTTTGGAGCAATAAGTTGTTACAAAAAATTAATTAATTAAACACTTATATTGGTTGTTTAACCAAGTTAAACAGTTAATAGTTGCCAAATAAGTTAAAAGCGACTAATAAGCTAACTATGTCACCAAATAGATCTTAATTGGATTGTAAAAAAAAAAAAAACTTAATTTTTTTTTTAAAAAAAATGTGGTGGTGGCAGTATTGTCAATTTATGAAAATTTTGAGCATATAATAAAAATTATTCATATAATTTTTAAAGGGATTAATATTTGATGCACCGCCAATGTATAGATGCTATACATCGGTGATGAAGGAGAAGATGTCATGTCATTAAAAAAACAAAGTCAATATTAATCGGATCCTTTTTTACAAAATATCTAAGACTTGTATTTTATTAGGAAACTATTTTATTTCTAATTATCAAAATATATCTACTTTCCTATACATATTTATTACTTAATTATTATATATCTAATTTCTTAGATATTTTTAATTATTAGATACATTATTTTTTTTGAGTACTATTGACTCTGTTAAAATATAATATCTGTTCATAGCTACTTTCTCAACCAAATTAAGCACAAAGAGCCAATATCGTCTCCACTGAGGCTGAAACCCACCCCTCACATGTGGGGGTGCAACCGGGTGCCACTAGACCACAAAGTCTTTGACTATTATTAATTATTAGATACATTATTAATTGTTAACAAACAATAAATATATATTAATCACACGTGAAGCCATTATGATCTTTAATTGTGGATTTATATATTAATAATATGATTAAATATTTCACTAAAGGCTTTGTGGTTAAGCAGCATAGTTATGGCTTCTCAAATGAGAGGTTCTAGGTTCATGACTCGCCATTTATAGTTATCAATTGATTTTAACTATAATCGTTGATTTATTAATAATAGAATTACCAATCAATTTTAATAATGATCACTGATTTATTCATAATATAATTAAATATTTTACTAAACAAAGTTGTCACGTAACATTTATCAATTAATTTTAATTATGATTGTTGGTTTATTAATAATATAATTAAAGATTTTACTAAACAGAGTCGTCATTTATTAATTATCAGTTGATTTTAATTATGATTATGTATTTATTAATAATTTAATTAAATATTTTACTAAACATAGTATATTATAATATAATTATATATAATCCAATTTCTATTAAGTAAAATATTTAATTATATTATTAATAAATAAATAATAATACTGTATTTAATTTAGAACAATTAATAATGTATCTAATAATAAAAAATGCCTAGAAAATTAGATATATAATAATTAAGTAATAAATATGTTTAGGAAAGTAGATATATTTTGTTAATTAGAAATAAAATAGTTTCTTAATAAAATATAAATCTTAGATATTTTGTAAAAAGACCCGATTAACATTGATTTTATTTTTTAATGATATGATATCTTCTCATTCATTGTTGATGTATAGCATCTATACGCGGTGCATTAAATATTAATCGTTTTTAAAAATACACTTATCATTTCCCTACAAAATTATTTTCGAAGTTTTTTTTTTTTTTTTTTTGGGTTCACTGGTTTTTTCTGACACCATCACTCGTATTATTATTGTCGTCGGACACCCCCGCAAATCTCTCTATATAATCAAATCTAACGGCTACGATTCCTCCTCTTTTTAAAGATTATTACCGTACTTTTATTTACTCAAACGAAAAATTCCCTATCTTCCCATTTTCTTCGCAAGCATCTCAGCAGATCTAGAGAGAGAAACTCCGGCGACCGGAAAAACACAAACCCAAACTTTTCGCTCAGTTCTGATCTTTCTCTCTCTACCAGATCCCAACCTCGTTTCTTAGCTCCTACTTCACCAAAGATCAATCAACTCTCTTAGCTGCAGATCTATAAGCATTTCAACTCTTTGGTACGCAGTTTTAGTTCATTGGAAATATTTCCTGAGTCTGAACTCTTTTTTTTTTCTGTATTTTTTGTTTGCTTTTATGGTGGGGAAGTTCATAGTGACTGAATTAGCAGCAGAAACTGAAGATTTTTTGGGTCTTCACTCTTCAGTAATTTCATTGAAAGAGGGTTTTGTTTTCCGTTTCTGGAATATGGGTGTTCTTAGCTGATATTTTAGTTATCTTTTACTTAATTGTTTGTAAATGAGTATTCCCAGCTTGATTTGAGGAGTTCATGTTTATAAGTCAAAGGCTATGTTTTCCCTTTCCTGAAACATAACTTGGTTAGGTCTCTACTAAATGAATTTCCAGCACAAATTGAGGAAACCTGTCTTTCTTTTTTTGTCTGAAAAGAGGGATTTTTTTTTTCCTGTATGAGTGAAGCTGGTAGTTCTAGTTCCTAATTTCATAGTTATTTAAAATTATATTTTGAAGTTTGTGGTTTATAGTTATACTTCTAAGGTGCTGTCATCTTAAGTATAAAATAGGTGATAATTTTTGCAGAAGGAGGAGGGATAAAAGAAAAAGAAAAATCAGAAAACAAAAGAAGGGAAACCTTTCTGGTCCAAAATGGCACCTAGCACGATTAGGAAGGCGATCGGTGCAGTGAAGGACCAGACAAGTATTGGGATTGCCAAGGTGTCTAGCAACATGGCTCCGGAGCTGGAAGTTGCTATTGTGAAGGCGACTAGCCATGATGATGATCCGGCTGGAGAGAAGTATATTAGGGAGATTCTCAATTTGACTTCGTATTCCCGGGGATACGTTAGTGCCTGCGTATTGGCAGTGTCCAAGAGGTTAGGAAAAACGCGAGACTGGATTGTGGCCCTCAAATGTTTGATGCTTGTTCATCGCCTGCTCAACGATGGCGACCCAGTATTTCAACAGGAAATTATGTATGCCACAAGGAGGGGCACAAGGTTGTTGAATTTGTCTGATTTTAGGGACGAGGCGCATTCAAACTCGTGGGATCAATCTGCTTTTGTGAGGACTTACGCTCTGTATTTGGATCAAAGGTTAGAGATGATTCTCTTTGAGAGAAAGCAGAGTGGAACTGGAACAGAGATTGAAAGATATGGGCCACGTGAAGAGCAGCGATGGAGATCACCCCCTGGCTCAAATAGGGGGTATGACTATGATTACAATGAGTTCAGGGATGAGCCTGGTTATGGGATGAGGAGATCAAGATCATCTGGGGATGTTAGAGAGTCAAGTCAACAAATGAAGGATGTTACGCCATTGAGAGAGATGAATCCAGAGAGAATATTCGGGAAAATGAGTCATTTGCAGAGGCTATTGGATCGGTTTTTATCATGTCGACCAACAGGGTTGGCGAAGAACGAGAGGATGATTTTGGTGGCCATGTACCCGATGGTGAAGGAAAGTTTCAAGCTCTATGCAGATATATGTGAGGTTTTAGCAGTGTTGTTGGATAAATTTTTCGACATGGAGTATCAAGATTGCGTTAAGGCCTTCGATGCCTATGCTAGTGCTGCAAAGCAGATTGATGAGCTCATTGGGTTCTATAATTGGTGTAAAGATATTGGCCTTGCAAGATCTACAGAGTACCCAGAAGTGCAGAGGATTACCAGCAAGTTATTGGATACATTGGAGGAGTTTGTGAGGGATAGGGCAACGGTGACAAAGAGCCCTGAAAGGAAGGTGGAGACGACTCAGCCAGTAATTGAGGAAGAGCCAGCACCCGATATGAATGAGATTAAGGCCTTGCCCCCACCTGAGAATTATGCTCCTCCACCCCCACCAGAGCCCGAACCCCCTAAGCCTGTTGTTCAGGAGACGGGCGACTTGGTTGATTTGAGGGAGGAGGGCGTTACTGCAGATGATCAGGGCAACAAATTTGCCTTGGCATTGTTTGCTGGGCCAGGTGGAAGCAAAGCAAATGGATCTTGGGAAGCATTCCCCTCCAACGGGGAGCCAGAGGTGACATCAGCTTGGCAGAACCCTGCAGCTGATAGTGATAAAGCGGATTGGGAATTGGCTTTAGTAGAAACTGCAAGCAATTTATCCAAGCAGAAGGCTGCAATGGGGGGTGGACTCGATCCATTACTGCTCAATGGTATGTATGATCAGGGAATCGTTAGGCAACACGTGAGTACAACCCAATTGAGTGGTGGCAGTGCTAGCAGTGTGGCATTGCCCGGACCAGGGAAGAGTACAACGCCGGTATTGGCACTTCCAGCACCTGACGGGACAGTCACGACAGTTGGACAGGATCCATTTGCTGCTTCTTTGAACATTCCGCCACCTTCATATGTACAAATGGCCGATATCGAAAAGAAACAACAGTTTCTGATGCAGGAGCAAATGGTGTGGCAGCAGTATGCTCGAGACGGTATGCAAGGCCAAGCTAGTTTGACCAAGATCAGCACGGGCGCATATTATACTCCAGGGCAACCGCGAATGATGCCTTATGGAATGCCACCCGTAAATGGCATGGGAATGCCACCTGCAGGGTATTATCACACTCCATACTGATTTTGTTATCTCATCTCTCTGATCTGTTTTATTAGTTTCTGAATTTCGGTACTTGTCTTAGTGCTTTGACCATTTTCACTGTATGTTATATGGTATCATCCTTCTAGTGTATGTATGCCAATAAGGTTAGAGAAGGACAGGAGAAAAAACTGAGCCAAGTGTTGGGGCCTTGGGGTTTTCTGGCAAAGGGCGTGCTACGACACATATACTATTTCTTTCTCTTGTGTAACATCTCGGGTCATGTTTATATTCTCGTCTTTATGATTTGTGAAGCATTTTCTAAAATATGAATCTAACTCCAATCAGATTTAACAAAGTTATTAGATTGTTTTTTCTGATCATCATCTAGTAGTTCATTGTTCTTTCAAGGAATTTATTTATAGCTTTATTGAAATATTCATCATGATGTTACTCTATTGACATCCTACCTTATTTTCACTTGTACTATGAGTCTGAATTGCAGCTGCTATTTTGTTTTGTCTCTTTGTCTAGACTGTTCAAGCTGACATGGAAGGATGAGATTAAGGTCATAGTTAAAGGAAATACTGTTTTTTAATGAAACTATGAATAATCTAGAAATTGGTTGGTCAGCTAGCTTGTGATGAATTTTCTAATGCAACTTTGCCCATAAACAACTGTATCATGAAAATGACCATTTGATGCTAAGCTAGAGAGTTTTAATGATTATTTAGATGTTATCTTTTCATAGTTGACTTTGACCTTTGCTTTGGATGACGTAGGAACCCCATAACCCTTTCAAGTGTGAGTAAATTCTGCCTTGTGACCTTAACCCGTAAAGAATTGCAAGAAAGTAAACAGGTTTAAGTTACCCATAGTTGACCGGTTCAAATCAAGGGGGCAATGATTTGAACTCATGATTTTGCGGTTAAAAGTTTGGATCTTTTACCATATTGGCTAGGGTTATTCCGACTTTGACCTTTTGTTTGTTGTGAGAAACCAAATTATATTCTACTGTTTGTTTGTTTGGTGAATTTTACCTTGATTTTGTAAGTATGCTGTCCTACTTGTTAAACTGTGTTAGCCTGTTAGGTTAACCTATTGAGCCACCTTAGTGACCAATTAATTGTATGTAACCTATGACTAGACAAAACATGGAAAAGAAATGAGGTTGATTTGTGAATGAGCAGGTAATAGGTCTTTTTTGTAGTGACATATAAAACTTTATAAGTACAGTTTGATTAGCATCTGAAGCTAAAGGTAAGAGTGACAAGTGAGTCCCCACAAAATTTACCAGTTTCTGATTTGTTTGTATTGCCATATTTGTCTGTCTGTTAGGTGTATTGAGGTTTTTATTTTTAATTTTTATTATTATTTTTTATTTTAATACTCCTTAATTTGGATACACTCTAACCTATAAATAATGCTCGCTCGGTGTTATTTTATGTGTCCGGTTTAATTAACGAGACTTGATTAAAATTATTTTTAATTCATCTTTTTTCATAATATTAAGTTTACTATTAGTATATAAAATTTATATATTTAAAAACTACACTAAAAGTACAAAAAATTAAATTTAAAAATAAGTAAAAAATACTAAAGAAAATAAATACTCCGTATAAAAGAAAAAATTGATTTGACTAATAAATAGTAAGTTGAATAGATAAAATGTGACAGAGGAAATATATGTTTAACAAATATGCGACCTTGATTAGTATGTGCCTCGAATATGAGACATTCTTTTTGAAAAGTAACAATGATGCCACCAAATCGCAAAGTTTTTGGCAAGTATTATTTACTTTGCTCAAAGAAATAAGGTTCAATTCTTGTTATCATTGTTTAACCGTGTTTACTCTAGATTGGATAACTTCATTCTTACCTAAGTGTCATATGTTTTGATTTTTTTAATCAATTCCATAGCAATAGAGAATAAAAAATAAGAAAATTGTAAGTATAATTTCGAAGATTGAATTTAATGTTTAAGAAAATGTTAAACAGTTCTTTATATTTCTTTATTTTTTTTTGAAGGTAAACGTAGCTATTCCATTAATTCATAACATAAAACGTTTACATCAATGATCAATAAAATGGTAAACTATTCCTTACAGTCAGACATAGAAACAACTTTTCAAACTATGATATAGAAAACTTGAATCACAGATTGTTTCATAACTACGAAGCTATGTTCCTTCAGGGAGCTTAAAGCTTCATAAAAAATCTGGGTCTTCGTCATCATTCTATTTTGCTCACCCAGAATAAGATCAACACTTATATTTCTTTATATTTCTTTATATTTATTGGTTGCTTGTGAATTGAATAATTTTATCATGAATTAAATTAATAATAAAATATAAAGGACAACCAATGTAGCATCACTTTATTGGTTTGTACTAAAATGGTGAGTGGTGGCTATGACTTCATTCTGAATATATTTAATTAAATATTTATTTCTGAAAAGGTTTCTCAAAATTGCATCAGGTGGCATGGATCTGCTGGTCACCACAAGAAAGAGTATTTTAATATATATTTTTATAAAAAAAAAAAGTAAATTAATAATTATTTAGCGTGAAGCATACCTACCTCTTCAATGGTATCCACAGACCCATTGTTGACCTTATTAAGAAAAGGTTCCATAGTTCTTTTCATGATTACTTTAAGCCTCATAATTGAGCTTCTTTTTCTTCCCCTTTTGTAGATGGTAACTCAAAGCTGGACAATACTAAGTATCTGATGAAAAACCTTCTTTCACATCTTATTTCTTGTGAGTCTAAAGTATCTTTAGTTGTGTTTTTCTACCGTCGTTATCTGAAAACCCTTTTAATAATTTTGTAGATTATATAGAGTGGTTTATTGCCTCAATTGTTCTAACTGATAGAATTTTTAACTAATGGGTCAGAATTTTGTTAAAATTTTCAATTGAAGGATAAGAGTCGTGTGAGAGTGAGATGCAAACGTGTCGAATTGCTCGCAAGCTAATTGCAAGTTGTTCGGTAAAAACTTGATTCAAGTTTGATTAAATTCGAATTCGAGCTAAGTTTAAGTTTAAAACTTTTTGACTCGACTCGTTGATTTATTCGTCATTGAATGGGCACACCCTAATAGTACTTTATGCAGTAAAAGTTAACAAAGAAAGGTCAAACAAATTTGGGAGGGTGGACCCCAGAAATATAAGGGGCAGGTGATCTGTACCAACTCCAAGTCCCTATCTAGTATCTTCACTTGGTTTTACATATTTGTTTCCGAGTAATATGGATTTATTTATCAAATACCAATAATCTTTGGTGTATTTTAATTATAATTTTTTAAACTTTTAAAATAATAAATTTGTATAGATTTTAAGCAACTTGTATAGAATCATTCTAAACTTTTGTAAATTTTGTATGAGTTTATAAAAATTTTGTATCACAAACACTTGTGAGACAAAGAATAAACTTAAGTGGCTCAGACTATCGGACTAACTCATTAAATTTTGGATTAGTTCATTTGAACCATTGACTTATCGGTTTCGGATTAAAATTAAAAATCCTACTTATTGTCTGGTTTATGAATACCTTGCATGGAGATATTTGTCTGAAAATATCGATTCATTAAATTTTTGAGCATTATAAAATCCCTTTAGGAAGTGATGTAAAGGTCTTGAGGGGATGATTGAATTTTTAGTAGGCTTTTCTGTAATAAGAGTAATACTTGTAGTTTTTTTTTTTTTTTTTCTTTTGAAAACCTAATACTTGTAGTTATTTTTGTAGTAAAGTTACTTTTTAAACTTAAACACATTACTTTATTGTTTGATAAAATTACGTTTTTATTGATTAGCAGCCCAAAATAAACAAAAGGGATCGCGTGGCCTAATGGATAAGGCGCTCGCCTCCGGAGCGGGAGATTGTGGGTTCGAGTCCCACCGTGATCGCTTACTTTTTACGTTTTCTCCGTGTTGTTGGGCCTTCCTGATTAAATCTCAACTGTTTTTGTTAAATAAATTTTTACATTCGCTCTATGTTTTTTATATTGGGCTTTGATTTGGGCCTCTCTGATTATATCTGACTGCTTTTGTAAAATAAATTCATTTCACCTTTAGGGCCTGTCTGAATTCTGATCATGGAAAACATTTAATATTCTTTTAATCTTATTTTCTTCATTTTTTATTTTCTCAATTATCAACTTTTATTTTCTATTTGGCCTCGAACTTGAGAGACAACTAAATGAAGCACAGTTTGGAGAATGCAATACTGAAATCAAGCATGCTAATGCTAGCTCAAGTAATAATACATTTAGATTTAATTACAAATGAAACTGAAACTTTAGTCTCTGGAAATAGAAATAGTGATAATAATATGAGACAGTTTGCTCCTAATAGTAACAATGGAAAGAAGTAAGCTAAGTGCACTTATTGTGGAATGAGTGGACACACTATTGACAATAGAGGTTTTCAGGTGCGCCTAGCTGGCGCGTAAATACACATTTCAAAACATTTTAAGCAAAATAAAACAAATCACAAATCCAATCACAAATTATCCACAAAATGCCTCTAAAAAGTAGTAGAAGTTGATACTTATCGGGTATTAAACATTATACACATTGATTGACATTTAATATAAAATGACATTATTTTGACCACATTTCAAAACATTTTAAGCAACATTTTAAGCAAAATAAAACAAATCCAATCACAAATTATCCACAAAATGCCTCTAAAAAGTAGTAGAATTTGATACTTATGGGTTATTAAACATTATACACATTGATTGACATTTAATATAAAATGACATTATTTTGGATTAAAATTCACCATCTATGGTGAACCATGGCCCGGGATATAATTTGTGCATTGGGAATGTGCGAGAAAATTCTCTAGTGCCTCCTAAAAATTGGAAAGTGGTGGATGTTTTGTACCTTTGTTGATAGTGGTTAAAAATCGAAGAAAGTTAGAAGATTTTATTTTCTTTTTCCAAAACTATTCGTTTTACAACGTGTTTGGTTCGTGGAATAGGTCGAGAATGGAATACCATTCTCGGGAATAGACCTATTCCACTGTTTGGTTCGCCCCCAAAAATAATAATAATAATACATTTTTTTTATATAGGAGTATTTATGTCTTTTAAACACATTCCATTTATATTCTTTAAACTAACCAAATATTGAAATTATATTCTTAAAGTCTATTCTTTCGGCGAACCAAACAATGGAATAAAATTTCTATTCTATTCCTTACATATTCCATTACTTATGAAATATTATTCTTATTCCTTTAAAATTCATTCCGTGAACCAAACATGCGGTTATTTTCTTTTCTATGGCGGAACGGGATATATTGACATCAAAGTCTTTCTCTATCCAATACCCATACGCCATAGACAACATATTTTTATCTTGTATTAAAATGTTTCCTATATAAGAACTTTCTATAAATATATCGATTTTTTTTTTAAATTTTTAATGTTTTACAACGTAATTTTTATATTTTAATATTTCATTAAAAAATGGTTAAATACTCTCAAACTATATATAAAAATGCAAATGGACCATCCAACTATAAAACTTCCAATTAAACCTTTACAACACTTGTTAAAATAGTGCAACTAACATTTTTATAAGGTTACCAAAAGTTAACTAGATAGTTTTGCTTTTACGACATATGATGTGACATCTTATTTCAAAATTTAAACCAAAAACTTAAAAAAGAAATTTTCAAATTGGGCAGAGAATTGAAGCGACCAATTTCTTCATCTAGATTACACGAAGAAGCCAACGGGCTTCTCCTTCTTGATTAGCCAGAGAAGTTTGCCAAGCTTCTTTATCCAGGAAAGTCGATTTGGACAAAGAAGACATCTTCTTCCAAATCGACAATGATGAGCGAGACTTGACTAAAATAATTTTAATTCATTTTTTCATAATATTAAGTTTAGTATTGATATATAAAATTTATATATTCAGAAACTACATTAAAAATATTATTAATCATAAAAAATAAAATTTTAAAATAATTAAAAATTACTAAAGCAAATAAGCAATGAAGAAAGAGTTAATTTGACCAATGAATAGTAAATACGACATGCAAAATGGAACAGATGTAGTATATATGTGTGCAGGGCCGTTTTTTAGATTTTTGGGCCCCCGTTCTTGTAAATAAATGAGGCCCCTACCAAAAGGTTGTAATATTTAAAATCAATATAGTAAGCTGGGTAGTAGGATTCGAACCTTTGATCTTAACTAAAAAAATACAATAACCTTGCATATTTACCACTTCTCTATTTAGAATCTTATAGTATTGATTGCAAAATTTTTATTTTTTAATGTCTTAACTAGATAGGTAAAAATTAAATATTAGGCCCTCTAAAATTTGGGGCCCTGTGCTGTAGCCCAGCTTGCACATCCCAAAATCCGGCCCTGTATGTGTGTGTGTGTGTACGCGCGTGCGTGTGGGGTAGGGGTGGGGGCGAGGGTAGTTCAGGTGAGAACATCCTCCTATGTAAAAAGTGATAGACTGATATGATTCATCCATCTAGGTAGATCAACAACTGAGGGATGCTAGAAAACAAGAGCAAAAATGTCGGGTTTTCTTTATAAATATTGAAAACTTAAAACTTTTAATAATTATAAAATTGAACTTGTGACTGTTTACTTAAGCCATCAACTGTTGATAAACCTTGATAGATGGATGAATTCAATGCTCACTTTTTACAAGCGGACTACAAATTCAATTATACCATCGAACTAAAAAACCTCTTATTAAACCCTTACACTTGTAAAAATGATAAATACCATTTTTATCAGGTTACAAAATGGTAACTAGTTTTTTTTTTTTTTTTTTTTTTTTAATACAACTGACCCTATTACATTGTAGTATCTGTTCATCTATACTTTTCTCAACCTGTTGAAGCACAAAGAGTCAATTTCGATATCTTCTCCACTGAGGCTCGAACTCATGACCTTTCATTTGAGGGAGGCCACTACATGCAAATGGTAACTAGTTAGTTTTGCTTATATGACATTAGATTTAACATCTTATTCAAAAATTGAAACAAAAAAAAAAAAAAAAACTTCAAATCGAGTGAAGAAGTCGCCAATTTCTTCATCTAGATCAGACGAAGAAGCCGATGAGCTTCTCCATCTTGATCAGACAGAGAAGTTGGCGAAACTTCTTTCATCTATTAGATCATGCAACATAAAGAGCTCAGATTAGACTATAGGTTCTCACTTGGGGAGTAGTTTTCACATGAGTGATTCTCATATGTATCGAATTATATATATATATATATATATAGGTATAGAATCTAGTGTGAAGATGGCCTTAGATAAAACATATGGATAAATCTTTGTGAGTCTTATTGCATTTTAGTATAAAATTGAAAGTGCCTATTTGGCCTTTTTGTTTTTGGGTTATAAAGGCGCATTGAAATTTTGTTTTCTTTTGACTTTACTATGTACGGCAAATTATATTATAAATTAAGGTCCACTTGTATGATGAATCCATGTATATGAAAATAATATTAGATGTACATAAACACAATACTATAGGTATATAAAAATGACACCAACAATAGTGAATGTATTTAATTACAGTACATAATGAATTTATATACCTACAGTGTAGTAGTGAACTTATATGCTTGTTATAGTGGTGAATTTATGTATGTACAATAGGGAATTTATGCACTTACAATAGTGTTTTTTATGAATCCAATGTGGTAACTTAAGTGATAAGTGAGTTCGATTCCCACAAGTGAGGATTTCCCTTGGGTCAGCTCCCGTGCTTCCCAGTGCGAACACGGGTGTACCTGGATTGCTAAACGGACGGAGAAAGACCCGGTGAATTTACCAAAAAAATAGTGTTTTTTTTATATATGAACCAAATTTATGTACTTAAAGTAATAATTTTATGTACTTGAAGATTTATTTTATAAAATAAAAAAAAAATCACTATAAGAGTAAATTAAAAGATCCCAATTAGAAAATTTTTATAATATATGTTTTACACATTACTTTTATTTATACACAAATAAAAAGAGAAAGAAGAAGTAAAAAATTTTGAACTAGGATCTACCTTGCGAGGTAGACCCCAGTTCACGATATAACTATTGATAACGTACCTTCTAGTATGTCACAAAATTTCAAAATATTTGTAATACATACCAGATTTACATTAAATATCACAAGTTTTTTGTAGTGTAAATCAACTAAGCTAGAATAGAATTCTTGAAGTCTACTTTTACAATTAATCAAACAATGAAATAAGAATTCTATTATATACCTTCCATATTCCATTTCTTATATAATATTTTGTTTTATGGATCAAATATGAGGCAAATTATAAAAGGCATGCAAAAACTTGTGTATCATAAGACCGTTTTACGGGTCTCAATATGTGAGACAAGTCGGATCTTTAGTTAATGAAGTTAAAGATCCGACTCATTAATCAAATATTTGACCTGTCTCACAGATTGAGCCCCGTGAGACGATTTCACACAAGTGTTACTCAATTATAAAAGTGAATTTGAGTCCTTTTTTTTATTAAGTTTGTTAACTCTAGCTTGCCCACAAAAGACAAAAAATTTTCTACTCTAAAACTCACATTCTTACCTAACAAGATAGTGGAGGGATATGCTCAAAGTGGACAGATCTCTTGTGCGCACCGGTATTTGGCCCTCTCTACTGAGCCATTGAGTCACTGTAATTTACATCAATCCAAATGTTTTGTCCGACAGGTGTGTGGGAGCTTCTAGAATTGAGGATTCAACCTTATGGAAGAAGGTAGTGGAGGGGTAATAAATAACCTAGCTGAATTAATGAAATGAGCTGAGATAGATAATAGATGGAATATGTAAAAAGTCTCAATCAAAGTTATATCCCTAATTTATATCCATGTTTTTAGTGCTAACTGTGAACATAAATATAATATGTGCAGTCCAACTATCAGCTTAGGCTTTTAGTTGAGATGGAGCACATGCTTTAATTTGGTATCAGAGCCACCCAAAAGATCATGGGTTTGAATCTCCGCGTCACCCCTCAAAAAGGGACTTCCACGTGTTGCGGTCGGAAATCCACCAGGGGGTCCAACTATCAGCTTAGGCTTTTAGTTGAGATGGAGCACATGCTTTAATTCTAACCATTTTGTACATTTTGTTTTTAGAGTTTGTACTATATAATTTTTTTCATTAAAAAAAAAAAACATTTACCGTTATAAATTCCGTTATCTTTTCCATTAACTTTACCATGCACATGCATCAACCATATCTTTTCTTATATTCTTTAATGATAATAATATTTGTAGACATTATATATTGAATTAATATAATAAATAATTTTTTTCATTTAGATAATTAGTAAGAATTTGTTAGTTATTTTTAAAAATATAAATATTGGACATATATTTTTTCTGCACCGCGCATAGAAAATACTAGTAAAACAACTAATTCTCAATACAAACTATATTACAAACTACAAGTTAAGTACAACTTTTCCTCCTCTATTATATTAGAGAATACATCACAGACTTTATTACATTCTTATAGTAAATATATATTAACTAAACAAATATAATATTTGCTACTAAGTAGTAAGTACTCAATAATTTTTAGTTTATATTATCATTTCAAATCCCATCCATTCCTTACTATCTCTATCCTCTGAACAGACTCCATGAATGTCCTGCAAAGAATATTTTCAGTTTGCTTGTGAGTTTTATTTTCCTTTAATTTTAAACACACATATAAATAGAAAAAGTACACTTCATATACTTACTGCCATGGAACACCTCCAGCAAGTAACCAATCCCCCACTTTGTCTTGGTATAATATTCCATATTCCCCACCATTATCACATGCACTGTCTATACATGGGAAAAAAAAATACTAATAAGTCAAAGTTAGGAAATATCGGTAATTAAAAAGTCTACAACATCATTATTTTTTTTAAGTATTATTAACTCTGTTACAATGTCGTATCTGTTCATACAACAACATATAATATGATAGAGGTTGCACTATATATTAGGGTGTGTTTGGTTCGCACATGACAAACCAGAATCGTAATGAGAATCAAATACTTGGTAATATTAATGGGTTTTGGTGAAAATATTTTGCATGTTTGGTAATAAGATGGAATTGGAATAATTACCAATAATATTGATGTTTAGTTATGTATATGACCCTATAATGGGAATAATGATTTTAAAAATACAAAAACAAAAAATCAAGACAATTGATTATAATATAACGACATCCAAAGCATCAATACCAACAAAAAAATCAAAACAAAAATCTAAAAGTAATAATCCAAACTTAAAAATCATATTGGCCATGTTTGGTAAATGGTTGTTGGCTGTTTGGGTTGGTTGTTTGGGTTAGAATGTATGATTTGTTGATAATATTAGCTGATTGTAGAAAGTTGTTTGATAAAATTGGCTGTTAGCTGATAGCTATTTGGTATAATTTCTTTTCTCAAAAAGCTAATTGAAAAGGCTGCTTTGAGTAGCCTTTTGAATTTTAGCATTTTGGAGTTCAAAAAGCTTATTAACCAAACAACTAATAGTGATCAAATAAGTTAAAATTGGCTGATAGGCTGATTATTTACCAAACAGGGCCGTTATCAATAAGATGAAATGATACCGCTTTTTTAATTAGGGAATGAAGTTTTAATTGAAGGGGTAATCAAATCACATAGTTTTGTTCTAAAAAGTTGTCAACCAAACACTAACAATGATTATGATTCCCCTTAATGTGTAAACCCATGAACCAAACACACCCTTAGAGATAAAAACTAAACATGCCCTTAAAAATGTTTATAAAAAAATCTAATAAGAGTATTGGCTCTAGTCAAACTGAACGATTAGAGGTTGTTGGTTTACCAAATACTATGATGTGATATAGTATATATAGTCTTATTGATACTCTCACGGCGCAACTTAGACAAAACAAAAATACACCATCTAAGTTTCTGAATCAACTGCGGGACAAAACATCTAACTCTGACAAAGGAGAAGATATTAACTATAGCAGAGGTATTTCGATTCTTATATTGCATCCGCTACTACGGGGTTAGATTTTTCGTAATTAAGTTTTTATTCAATTAGATTATATCTAATAACATACCCAAGTTGTCCTACATACCAATACACGACAAATAAAATAAAAACAAAACAAAAACAAAAACAAAGAGATGACTTACCCTTTGCAAACATGTTGACTAAGTCATTTCTAAGTTCATGATATGAACTGTAGAGCCTAAGATCAACTTTTCTTCCTATGCCAAACCCCACCATCTTCACCTTCACAAACTTGGAGTTTCTTCCTCCATTATTAATGTTACCATTTCTCACTCCTGCTTGAAGCTCATTTACAAATTTCTGTCTCCATGAACTTACATGTGCCC
The DNA here is from genome assembly GCA_003576665.1 of Ipomoea trifida. Classification (NCBI taxonomy): domain Eukaryota; kingdom Viridiplantae; phylum Streptophyta; class Magnoliopsida; order Solanales; family Convolvulaceae; genus Ipomoea; species Ipomoea trifida. The sequence goes on from CP025649.1 coordinate 14,851,212, forward strand.
AACTCACTGTTTCTCCTTCTTCCCTTACATTCCTGCCATCATTAAAATGTTAGGCTACATTATTTGGTTCAAACATTCAAATCAGAATGGTAATGAGAATCAAATACTTGGTAATTGTAATGGGTTTAAGTAGAAAGAGTCTCTTTGCTTAGTTGTAAATATGAATTGGAATCAAAATAAATAAATAAATAAATATATAAAAATAAAGGAAAATTACATTTTTCGTCCCTAAGTTATAGGATAATTGTAGAATTCGTCCCTAAGTACTCGTCATAATAATTTTCCGTCTCTAAGTTATTATTGACGTTGCATTTTTCGTCCCTTTACTAATAAAACATTAGGGACGGAATTTACAATTTTAGTATAACTCAGGGACGAAAAGTATCAATGACCAACACTCATGCACGAATTCTACAATTACTCTATAACTTAGGGACAAAAAGTGCAATTTTTCTAAAACTATATGTTATATATATATATATATATATATATATATATATATATATATATATAGTTCCATATTCAATGCATGGACAATGACCTTTTATTTTATTTGTTTTTAATTTTTTTCCCTATTTTTGATTCCATTATATATTGTTCAAAAGTAAGGGAGGCCGAAAGGAGTAACGGCCGGGTTTTATAATTACTTAAGAATACAATATATAGTAGGGTAGCAAAAATAAGTAAACAAACATGAGTATCAAATCGGATAGTAAAATACAAAAGCCCCCAACCAAATACAACCTTAGGAAATATATAGTCATCTATTCAAATCCATAAAAAGTGTAAAAAGCAAAGTTGATTACCCATGATCATCATCATCATTTGGCTGCCCATTCGACAGAACCAAAGACGAGGTTTTACGTTCAACTTCATGGTGCTTCACAAAGGCTTCACCAACACGCCGTTTCTTGACCACCATTACCTCGTTTTCCTCGAATGCATTATCATCGTTCAGATCGAAACCTTTGTCCACAAAGTTATTTGGCGGAGCAAGACGTAGCTCAAGCTCCATCTATCTCAGACGCTGTGGAAGTGAAAGAAAACGTGGTTTAATGCGTAAAATGAGTTTGGAAGTTTTAATGTTTTGTTTAGTTTAGTTTGAAGATATATAAATAAAGGTTTAGCGTATAGTATGATATTTATACATGAAGAAAATTTGTGTCATACTCATACATTGGAATTATGTCGGTCTAAGGGGTGGCAATGATACCGACAGCTGAGATTTTGGTGGACCATTTTCTTTTGGATTTTAAAGAAAATGCGATAACTAACGTGTTATACTATTATTAGTTTTACTAGAGAAATTTCTTATATGATTTATATATATCAGTATTGATGCGTCAAGTCAATCAGTAATTAATTAAATGCGGTGTCGTAAAGTATGTTTTGGGTTAAAGTTAGTTACTTTTAGTTTATTATAGTGTGGTATGCTACAATTAGTTTAACTAGAGAAATTTTTTATCGGGTTTATATCAGTATTGATGTGTCAAGTCAATCAGTAATTAACTAAATTTGGTGTTATGAAGTATTGTTTGGGTTGTAATTACTTACTTTCAGCTTGCTATTGCTATTTCCAAATCCAAAGATGATTTATTGTAGAATTTATAGATTGTTTACCAAGGATAGATACATAAATCTTCATTTACTAATGGAGTGAATGTTAGTCAATGAGCTCAACAAGTGCACATTGTTATTATGTATGTCAAAATAAAAAATATTATTCACCCATCTATAAAATATATTGTTCCTTTGATTGGATACAAAGATTTAAGAAATAGTATATTTAATATATATAGAAACTAAATTAAATTATATTGTTTTTCTTATCCATAATAAATGCACCATAAGTCTAAGAGTATAAGACATTAAGTTTCTAGGTAATAATTAATAAATATTGAAAAGTGTTGATACTTGATAGACTGGTGTTTCTTGTATGTGGTACAACTCCAAAACGAATAAGTTTTTGAATTTGTGCCAAATAATATGACAACATTGTCCGATCCTCATTGTATCTATTACAAATTAGAAGTCTTTTTCGAAACTTTTTAGTTCATACGAGTTCCAAGAGTCACCGATTCTGATCCACATGGTAGATTTTACCAACAAATATTAGTATGTTAAAAATTTATCAATAATATTTTATGTGAATGCTGGACCAAATAAAGCCTGCAGATCCTATATATACTCCTATTTGATCTACCAACAATATACTATGTTAATTGGTAAGAATTCAAAATTGTTGTTAGTATCGGCTTCTTTGCAAGCGTTTGGGCAACCTTGTCGTTCTCTTGTCCCATTGTTACCAAACATAGTAAGAAAAAATGGGGTTTTCTTCTTCGTACTCCTCTTTTCGGGGGTGATGTGTTCAATCTCCATCCATTATTTTTCTCATGCTCGTAAATTATTCACTGGGCCCACCGGCTACAGTAGACAACGTTAATCAACAATTTGCAATGAAAAGTCGTACAATGACGTTTCGAAAATTGGATTCACCCATAGTGATCACTGATGAGTTGCTTCGTTGTGTGTTGTACCAATCACTTTTCTAATTGCGTGCAGTGTGCTTTTAACTTTATAAAATTGCTTTTCTATGTGCCCAAAACATTAAAAGAAAATCTGGGTGTGACTGATTGGAATGACTCATTAATTTTTATATAAGCATCAAGGATATGGTTCTTGGCTTTTGGTCGTGGAACAACTTTAAATTTTCATGTCAACTGTTCCACCACTCTCACTCATTAGAAGTGCCTACAATCAGGGAAGGAATTAGTACTGTGTTTAATGATGGAAATCTTTGGTACAAAAAAAAAAAAAGAAGAGAGAGATCATTAAAAGGGCAAATTACAATTTTCGTCCCTAAGTTATAGGGTTCATCCCTACTTGTTTGTTGTGTTTATTTCTCTTTTCTAAAATATAATTGTCATTGCAAATTTCGTCATTTTTCTAAGCTATAACTGAACTTGCAAATTTTGTCTCTAATCTTTTGTTAGAAAAAAATAGACGAAATTTGCAAAGTTAGTTATAACTTAGAAACGAGAAATGTGCACGGCAAACAAGTAGGAATAAATTCTACAATTATCCTATAATTTAGGGACGAAAAGTGAAAATTTTCCACATTAAAAATACTCCATTCATCTCATTTTAAGTATTAAGTTCAATTAATAACAACATTTAACTTTAATTATTTATAATTTATTTTTTTATAATGCTTATTTTAGTATCAATATATGAAATGTATATGCCAATTAAGTAGCTTGTAGCTCCATCAAATAACACCTCTGTGGCTCTCCCAAATAGGAAGTCATAGGTCACAGGTTTGAACTCCAGTGGGGACATACGATACTACATTGTAATAGAGTTTAAAGAAAATAAACAATAAAAGAAGAATTGATTATAATTAATGAATAGTAAATATGTCATGTATGTATATTTATCCGATGATATTATGCAAAGGTTTAAATCTTGTATGAGTTTAACACTTTAACTTTAATATCAAATTAAATAATGTACTCTATCTTTATTGAAAGATTAAATTTATAATTAGTTTTTCACATATATTTTATATGATATATGGTCAATAACATCTATATCAGTTTAGTATTGTTTGTGCAAAACTAGCTACTTGGTCCAGATCTATGGAATTGAGGAGGTTGAGGAAGATCTTTTATGGATTTGAATGTTGAATTTCCTGGGAAGAGTGGGATTTTGTCTATTCTTATTCTTTGTTCCCCTATCCTTTTAAATTTTTAAATTTTTATTCTTTAATTTTTTAATTTATTTTTAAATACCCGGACTTATTTACTCTATTTTTTATAGATTTTTTTTAACAAAAAAATCAGTTAATAACACAACCTGGGTATTGGTTACAGGTAACAATCGGTTACAGTGATCTAGAAATGGTAATAAGGAATTCTATGGGGCAAGTTACCCTAATCAAGTTGGTTCGACAATTGCCTTGGTAATAATAAGGTTTTAATTTTTTGGGTGTAACCCATGGTCTTCACTGTCGGACACAGTGACTAACCCCTCGTTGGATTGTGGGCATCTTTATTGGGTGGGACAGCTGACCTGGAGATTTAAAACTGCTCCATACCCAAAGTCAAGGATCGAACCCTTGGTAATAATAAGTTTTTAATTTTGATTCCACATAAAGTTGGCTTTCTTGATTTGAGTTGCACTACAAAAAAATGCACATAGACAACACTAAAAAGACAACAGTTTTGGACAAAATGATTGTCTTTGGCGCAACACTTTTATCAAAGACAACGGTTTTTATCGAACCGTTGTCTTTGTGCATTTGGTCAAAAGACAACGGTTTTTAAAAACCGTTGTCTATGTGCATTTTATTTTAAATAAAAGACAACGGCTTTATATAACCGTTGTCGTTTGTGTGTTGTCTTTAAGTGCACTTGAATACACAACACTACAAAGACAACGGCTTTTTAGAACCGTTGTCTTTGCGCGTTTTTTTTAAGACAACGATTTTATTTAATCGTTGTCGTTTGTGTGTTGTCTTGCTAGTGAACTAGTAAGTAACGGATAAATCTTCTTACATGTAGTCAACGGAATTGTGTGATTATGAAGAGGTAAATGTAGCCAAGGGCCTTGTAGTCCAGTGGCATCAAACCCTTTCCTGTATATGGAAGGTGGTGGGTTCGAGCCTCAGTGGAGGCGTTGCTGTCTCTTTGTGCTTCAGAAGGTTGAGAAAGTAGTTTATGAACAGATACTATATTGTAATAGAGTCAGTAGCATTCAAAAAAAATGAAGAGGTAAATAGAGCTATACTTTAGAAGAAGGGAAGAACTAGTAAGCAAGGAGATATGTTGAAGGAAACATTTTCTAAGATTGTAAGCAAAACCTTTACTTGTTTATCCTCTTTATGTACGATTGCATTTGATTAGAACTTTGTGAACAATATTTAGACTTGGTGATTGGAATTATTCATTGTATTTTGATGTAGATAATGAATTCTTGTGTATTTTGAAATACTTTACATACTTAGCTTGTAGAAGATGATTGTACTAATGAATTGATGCTTTAGTATTTATGGTGTTTGGATAAATTGTTTTTATTATATTAGGCTTAAAATCAAAATAGGTTAAAAACAACGGTTTAAAACCGTTGTCTATGAATGTGAGAACAATGATTTTAAACGTTGTCTATGATATATAAGACAAAGGTTTTTAACGGTTGTCTTATATATAAAAGACAACACTTAAAAACTGTTATCTATCAGCTTGACTTTCAACAAGGCTTGTTTTAACAACACACAATATATAGACAATGGTTAAAAACCGTTATTTTATATAGAAAAGACAACGATTAAAAACCGTGGTCTATGCCTGTGATTTTTCAACAACACCGGTTTCAACAATATTCAATAGACAACGATTTTTAACCATTGCCTTTTATAGAAAAGACAACGATTAAAAAACCATTGTCTATGTACGGAACTTACAACAACACCGGTTTCAACAACACTCAATAGACAATGGCGGTTTTTAACCGTTGTCTTTTCTTCTAGAAAAGACAATGGTTAAAAACATTTGTCTATATGCATGACTTTAACAAAACCAGCTTCAACAATACTTAATAGACAATTGTTTTTAACTGTTGTCTTTGCGCAGGACTTACAACAACACCGACTTCAACAACAGAAATTTTACCTCAAAGACAACGATTTTTAATCATTGTCTATGAGCGTTCTTCATAGACGGTCTTATCTTCCTGTGGTCTTTTGCCACTAAGATCATAATATGAGTTTCACAGTCACAAGACAGATTTTACCCATGGCATACATTTAAATTGCGATGGCAAACTTTTCCTAATTCAAATTGAAGGTAAAAAGAAATTTTTGTGGATGAAAGTTGGTGCGCGAAATATTAGTACGAGGCAGTGTGAGTTAAGTCGGCAAGACAACATGTTGGCAAAATTGTACGCATTGTCAGTTTCATAAACAATCTTGAACATCATGTGGCTCTGCTGCGTTGTATTATATTTATATATGAGGAGAGCTTCCAGGAAATAAAGATTTGTCTATGCGTTCACAACGTCGTGTTGGAAAAAATTTCCATAATACATATGATAAAGAGGAAAGTGGGTGATGAAAACTAGAGTCATATTTGATAAAATAGTTAGTTTATCAGTTAATTTTGATTTATTTGATCACCATTAATTATTTGATTTTGTTAAAAAATTAATATAAGTGTTTGGTTAATCAACTTTTTGTAATTCCAAAATGGTCAAATTCAAAAAGTTGATCAAAACAACTTTTTCAATTAATTTTTTGAGAAAATAAATTATACCAAACAGCTATCATCTAACAACTAATTTACAAAACACTTTTTTACGTACAATCAGCTAATGTTATCAACTAGTTATACCGTCTAACCCAATCAGCTAATAGCTGTCAACTAACCATCATTTACCAAACAGGGCCTAAATCATCGGTGTGCAATAACTGTTTTTTTTAGTCTTTAATCTCTTGACCAAGCAATAAAAAAAGTCATATTAAGACTTATGAGATACAAAAAGATGTAAAAAATTCTCAGGTAGTCTGTCAAGAACTTTCTTTTAAGAAATGTAATTAAAGAATTTTATCGTAAGTGAGAGGTTTAATTCAAAATGTTATACATACACTCAAAACAAATAATGGATGAATGATAAATTGATTATCAAAGTATACCAGTTTAAGTTCAGAAAAATTGAATTGAGAATTGAAGTCTTTGAAGTAGCCTTTGTCAACATTGAAAACAAAAAGTGAGTTTGCACTAATATATACAATTCTCTATTTAGGCCGGTGAGTTTGAATTGTATAGCATGGACTCTCTCTCACACAAACGGACATGAACTTGCAGTATTTAGTTGATTCTTTGGCTCAAGATTGAGGAGGAAAACAAGAAAAATGATGGGAAAGTTCCTATAATGAGTGGCACTAAGGCCAACATTGTAGAACACGATAAAAACTCCATGAATAGCAAGGACAAGCAAAAACTTGGTCTAGAAGGAGGCATTGCTAAGAATAAATTTCATGGTAAGTACTTCAACTGTGGCAAGATGGGTCACAAGTCATCTTATTACAAGGCTTCGAAGAAGAAGGACAATGTTAATTAAAACCCTTTATGCGCTTATAACTTGAATGCGGAAGCACAAATAACAATGAACCGCATGTAAATCAAATTAATCAACTAAACAATGTTCATGATTATGGATCTTTAATTAAAACAAGAATAAAGATAAGGACTTACTTGATTCCATTGAGATGTAATCTCTAACCTGAACAATCAAGAATGCTTCACCTCTCTGATCTGTATACCTTAATCACCTCCTGATGATACGAAGACTAGAAAACTCAGAGACTAAAACCTTATGATCAGAAAATCGTATTGTCCCTAGAGTTTTCGTGGGTATTTATAGATGTGATGAGGAACCCTCTTTCAAGAGGAATGGGAAACCTCCTTCCAGGAATAGAAATCCCTTTAGGAATGTGAAACCTCATTTTAGGAGAACCCATATCCTTTTTTCATTATACATCTTTTAACCCTTATATACTTAAATTTTAACAGAATGAGAGGGAGGGAATTTCACCTAGTAATTCCTCCTTTATACATCACTAATCATCAACGTGAGTCCTTATGGAATTACAACCTTTATTTTATAAATCAATGTTAGGAAATAATTATTTCTAACAGAAAAGAGTTCTTAAGCCAATTAATGTGGTGGAACAAGGCAATTAGAAGGAAGACAAGATCATCATGTTGACAATGGTGACTGAGGTGAACTTGGTGGGCTCCAACCAGTGAGTGGTTCATCGGTATCTGTGTAACCAGACACATTTGTTGCAACTGAGAGCTGTTTACCACTTTCCAGACCGTTAATGACGAAATGGTGTGGATGGGTAACTCTAATCAGTCTATAGTCGAAGGCATGGACAAAGTGGTTTTGGATATAACCTCTATGAAGGAGCTAACGCTGAACAATGTGATGTATGTTTTGAAAGTGTGCAAGAATTTGTTAGACCCATCTCTAAGAATGAATGTGTGTGTCTTCGCGCGTGTAGGGGGCAGTTTAGGTGTGAAAATGCTCGTAGGTAAAAAGAGTTAAGAATAATAAATTGGTAAAGAAATATTTCATTGTTACAATTTTTAGGGAAAATTATAATTTATACCCCTCCATAATATGTCAATTATCAATATCACCTCTGAATTATTAATGGTGTAAATGTTGTCCCTCAATTTTTAAAATGGTACATATAATGCCCCTCTCGTACGATATGAGAGGGGCAATATATGTACCGTTTTAAAAATTGAGGGGCAACATTTACACATGGGAGGGGCAATATATGTATCGTTTTGAAAATTGAAGGGCAACATTTGCACTACTAATAGTTCAGGGGCGATATTGATAATTGACATATTATGGAAAGACATAAATTACCATTTTCCCAAATTTTTATATAAAGGGAAAATCTATAAAGGAAAGATGGTAAGTTTGGAAAGATCTTATCATTGTACAGGGAAGAAATCAAAATTATAAGTTATCAATGCATATGATTACACCAACATATTTTGTATTCTTATTAGAATGTTACCAACATTAGATGTAATGTTGTGTGTGTATATGTATATGTATACACATACTCGCACCAATCAGAGCCATATATCTGAAAAGATCTAACAGTTCAAAAGAAATTTTAAAAAAAATACGGTGACATTTTTGTAAATAACTCAAACTTTTAGGTGCAAGTAATAACTCTATAGAGTTTAAGTAACAACATCATAGAGTGTAACAATATGAAGGGAAAATAGTCAAATAGGTCATCAAACTTTAATTAGCTGAAAAGTCAATTAGCCTCTCAACTTTAAAAGGTGCAATTACACTATCAACAATTTATTTTGATGCAATGAAGTCCAAAAACCAATTAATGACCTGCTATCACAAGTCATTAGGGATCTGGCCAACCTCCAGTCAATTTTCAGGCAAAAAAGTGATTGGCGAACGGTCGCCGGTCACGGAGAAGGAGAACCACTAGTTCGCCTTCTCTGGCAAGAAGGGGAACAAGAGACTGGCCTTCTCGTCTCCTTCTCCGTGACCGGCGGCCATTTACTGGTCGCCTGTCACGTTTTTGCCTCCTGTACCGTACGGGAGGGACAAAATATGTAACGTTTTGAAAATTGGTGGGCAATATTTACTCTTGGGAGGGACATGCAATATATGTATCGTTTTAAAAATTAAGGGGCAACATTTACACCACTAATAATTAAGGGGTGACATTGATAATTGATATATTATGAATAGACATAAATTACAATTTTCCCTTTATATTTTTTTGTATTTTATTTTCTTTGGCAAATTATAGTAAGGGGAAGACCCATAGATCTAGAGAAAGGATCCAAGAACATATATATGGACATGTTTTGGGCGCTTTCATACAGTTTTGTTTGACTGATTATTCCCGAGGATATGATGAAATGCATGCAATGTTACGTAGTTTTCAAGAGCAGTGCTAAAGGGGTTGATGTGGTTAAACCAGGTGAAGTTCACATGGTGTGGTGGAATGCAGGTATGATTGTATAGGGCAAGACATCCTAGTACTTGCCACGTGTCATAGCTGTCGTTGTCTTCATGTATGCAACTATTACTCATATTTCTATTCCTTCCTTAGTCTGGCCAATGAACTTTAAATGATGATAGCCTAATAAGTTAGACCTTAGAAAGAGACATCTTTACATTTGAGGGCTTAGGATATCTTTTATCCCTCAATACTTTCTCACTCTTAAATTCCACTTTCAAATTATAAATTCTTCAGTATTTATTTATATTTCTGTAATACTCTCTCACTTTCAAAAGTAATGTCACTTTCATTTTATATTATAAATATAATTGATGGATAATATAGTACAAGACTTGAGCCACATGGACCGGTCCAAGAGAGTAACTAGATCAAGAAGGCCATACGAAGGAGACCCCGTACAGAATTACTGAAGAGTTCGATTAGAATTAGACTTAATATTTGTAATATAAGTAAGATTATGGCTTATTATTTATAATGTAACCAGGACTCCTAATATGAAGTAGTCCATGATTCTTATTTCTCGTAGGGCTCTACGCCAAAAATATGTATAAATAGAGGGAGAAAAAATTTTGAACAATACAATACATATATTCTCTCCATATATTTTCCTACATTTTTCTTATATATATAGTAATAATAGAGTAATAATAGAATAACAAATAAAACTATAGCAGTCACGCTTGTAAGCGTGCTATTATAGCAAGCTTGCAAGCCACATAGGCTAACAAAATAAAATAAAATAAGAAAATAAAAATTCTTATTACCTTTCACATCATCTTGAAAGGGGCTCACTTGCACCAACAAATGTTGGTCTATGGTGCACTAAGTGTTGGTTTGTGGTGCATACGAGAATGCTTGACTTTGTATTGAATTCAAAGCATCATCAAGAATATCTAAATGCACCACCATATCATTAAAGTTAGCAAAATGCCATTGCATTTTTTACTTTTTATTGATTTTTAGCTATTGATCTTATCTCATTCAATGGTGCAGATTTGTTCACACGTTAATACGGGAAGAGGATGCTGCACCAAAATTAGACCATATGTACATGTGTGTGTACATATCTACATTATGTCAATTTTACTTTACTCCAATAATAGATATATATATTCTCCATACACGTCTTCAACTCAAATTTACTTGTGCGTTGAGCTTAATAATAGTTATATATTTTTTCTTTTTGATAAATTTACTGAGTCTTTCTCCGTCCGTTTAACGGTTTGGAAACATCCACATAGTAATATGTGTCTACGACTCAAATTTACTAGTACACAATAATAGTTATATATTCAGAAACCTCAATGATTCACCGAACAAAATAGCCAGGGAACTTGAGGAAGATTTGGAGAATATCCATTGTCTCTGATCTGATTTAGCAGCTAGCGAAGGAGTATAACAATTCCTTCTGAGTTCGCCCTTCCCTCTAATAAAAAAAAAAAGTTATATCTACATACATCTTCCACATTTCTCCAACTCATATTGTTATATGCACACAATTTATTACACCAATGCATAGAATCTACTTCATGGATAGATTTTGTGCATTGTACACCTAAAGTATTATATTGTGTGCATTAATGGAGTAAATTGTCTGCATTCATGCAGTAGTTAGCAAGTTCTCATTTGAATACAAGTATATACCTACATACATAAGGAGAGAAATAAAAACCAATCTCAGCCCTAAATCTATAAAGATTTGACGGATTTGATTAGATTTTTTTAAAAAAATGCAATGGCATTTTCGTAATTTCATCCACTGTAAACTTGAATACTTAAATATGCAATCTTTAACAACTAAATAAGCAAATCTGGTAATTTTATAAAATCGACGAAAAAACTAAGTTTTAATACCTTAAGCAGTAAAAAGTGAACTACATACTAAACCAAATAAAATAAAAAAAAAAACCAGTCATAAACTCTAAAATCGAAAACCTAAGTGCAGTCATCATCAGGTGCGACCTGGTCATTAAGTGTGGTCGTGCGGCCTATTTTCAGCCATTAGATCAGATCAAGTTATCAAATCAACACGCAATATATATATATATATATATATATATATATATATATATATATATATATATATATATATATATATATATATATATATATATATATATATATATATATATATATATATATATATATATATATATGTTACAAAACACACCATTCTACATACTAAAACGAACCAAAGGACCGATAAAACACATCATTCCAGACTATAACCAAATGCACCTATTCACTTAAAATTCATCAATATACGTGATAAAACGCATCATTCTACGTATTAAAATGTACCACAACGTGCCTCATGTCAGATTATAAACATACACTATTTACACATTTAGAAAACATGTGCTAAAACATGCACCATTCTACGTATTAAAATGCACCGCAACATGTGTTAAAATGCACAATTCCACTCGTTGAAAATCCCTATCCCAGATTATAAACATGCACTGTTACACTTATTAGAAAACATGTGTTAAAATACACATCATTCAAAGTATTAAAATGCACCAGATGACGGATTAAAACACATCATTCCACAACACACTTATTAGAAACACGTGTTTATTAATATTCATATAAAAAATCGGTGGTATTTTCATAATTATCATCAACTTTACTATATAAACTTTAACGCAATTACAAGTTCTTGTCATTTTAAAGTTTGTTTAACATTTTATATATGAATATTAATAAACTTAAATTTGAAAGTAAAAGTTTTTAACCAAGGCATGTAAAAAAAGTTATTTTCAACGATTTAGTATGGTTTTTTTTTTTTAGATATATAAGAACATAAAAATATAAAAATAAGAAGAATATAAGTATTTATGCAAGTAGCGAAATTGTAAACCTTTATAGAGATAGAGGAAATATTTGTATGTTTAGACAGAGAGAAAAAATATGTAGAGAATGAAAGTTGAAAATTTTGGGATTGAAGTGTGAGATTTTAACTATTTAAATTTGTGAGAAAATATTTACAGAAATTATAATTTGATAGAGTCTAAAAATAAAAATAAAAATAATAAATAAAAGAGTTTTTTCCTAAAATAATCCATTTTTTGTGAGAAAAAATCTACAGAAATTATAATTTGATAGCGTATAAAAAAACAAAAGTGAAAATAAACAAAAATGAAATAAATAAATTAATTTTTTTTCAAAATGGTTCCTCGAGTATAACCGAGTGTATTAGGCACAAAATAAGTGAACGGACCAAAATGCCCTCCATTTTAACACTGAATAAACATAATATCTAACGAAGGACCGAATTGGGTGAGTTTTTAAAACTCAAAGAACTACATTTGGTACAATTAAAAATCAAAATACAAAATTGAAAATCAAAATCAACCCTAGTCAAGGGAACATTTTGAAAAAGCTCAATAATAGTTATACATACACCCTTCACATTTTCTCCAACTCAAATTTACTTGTGTATTTGAGCACAATAATAATTATATATACTCCATCCACGTGTCTCAAAACCAAAATTATTTTCGACATTTTTGGAAGCATATATGTGTTTGTGGACCCTGTTGAATCTGTCCTGTTATAAGTCTAGAGAATTCCAAAGGGCTTTGTGACTATATAGCCCTAAAAGAGTGACAGTACATGTGTCGCAAGTAACACCGTCAACCATATCACCTCTTAAGATTCTTTGGGACAAAAAAGCTAAGTCGAGGAAAGTGACTAATAAGAATACACACTTGTGACTAGGGATCACAACGGGTCGGGTGGATCGAAGTGCTATAATAACCATCACTCGACTCAGATCATTTTATATTTTTCTCACTCATTTTCACCTCCAATCTATATTGGATGGACTTTTTCAAAATTCACCCAATCCACCGGGTTCGAATGCCCACTACAAATGCACATGTACCACTTATCATCTTCTTTTTTTTTTTCAAAATATAATATATATTTAAATTACATACACATAATAAAATAATAAAATTCGTTAGTTATACTAACACATAAAATAATAAAAATATTTAAATATAAAAACTAAAATGTTAATTTTTAAAAATAAACTTAGTAGTAGTTTAGATATAAAAAATAGTAAAAAGTTGCACGAAATTATAGAAACTTTTATAAATAACTAAAGGGTCGGGTTGGGTTCTAGGCGGGTTTTGTACATAGAACTTGAATCCAATCCGACCCATTGCAAATTTTCTTTTCTAAGACTTACCACCCACTACACCAAAAAAAAAAAAAAAAAAAAAAAAAAAAAAAAAAAAAAAAAACGGCCCAAACAGGCCGGGTGGGTTTAGGGAATATCCGCGGTGCGAATTGAAATTGTCATCCCTACTTATGACAACCAAACAAAAGAAAAATAATACATGCAAGCAAACATTAGCCTTTATGGGCTTTACTAGGTTCTACACTTCTATGATGTGGCTATCAAATGAGTGACGAGATAATTTCTTTTTCCCCACCTCTTCGAGACCCATGAAGAAGTAAATCAAACTTGCCTCCCAACTTCAATCTCAGTCTAAATTAGTAAAATTTATCTTCGCATTGTTTGTGGTGGAGTTCAAACCCTACACCCTAATGCTATAACAAATTTCAAGTACAATCTTTCAACCACTAGACTACTACCTTGGATGTCTGAGATAAAATTCTACAACCACGTACACACACACACACCACTACTACTACTAAAGAAATTACATATAATGTCGATTTTTTGTCAAACCGACGTCAAAAAAAAAAATTAAAATATGTAACATTAGTTTTCTTAGAAAATCGACATTGTATATCATAATAAAAAATTTTTAAAAAATTATAATATACGAGTATACGACGTCGGTTATTTACATAATCGATATACAATTTTTATTTTTAAATATTTCATACACGATGTCGGTTTTATACGAAAATTGACATCGTATATGAAATATTTATGTAAATAACCAACGTTATATATTATAATTTTTTATTTTTTAATACGACTGACGTTGGTTAGATAATTTAACTAACCTCGTATGCTTTCTACAATTTAAAAAAAATGTGGTACACACCATCCTAAAAGTTTATGATTTCTTACTAAACATCAAGGTAATCAAACCAATTAAGTGAGTAACTTGAGATTTTTATGACAAATTCATCAACGAAATAACTTGAGATTTTTAGTACGTAAAATTCTTTCATAAACTCTGCAGTAACTTAATCAAGAATCGTATATCATGACAAAATATGAAAATTATATTATATATATCCATCACCTCATCTGTCTTCTTAAAAACCTGAGTAATGAATGAGGAACCTAAGACTCAGTTATGAAAATTCAAAAAACGATTATTGACTAAACTATTGCATGCATACGAAATAATTATTTTGTAAATACTATAAATCTCAAGTTATTCCGTTAGTTGGTGAATTTCTCATAAAAGCAACCTGAGAAATTTGACATCATTTTGTATCTCAAAAGTTCTGGTTTGATTACATTTGTTGCTTAGTAAAAAAAAATAAAAAAAATTGTTAAAATAGTGTTGATAGGGTTAAATCCCGCTCTATATTCCTCCGACCCACCGGTTTATTTTCTACGCGAGAACGTCTGTCTCAACCCTCTAAAACTCTCTTCCCGGTCAACTCTGACCGAGCAACGTCGTGTCCCGACCTCACCATTGGCCCCTTGAAGATTCGAACCAGGAACCTCTTGTACCCGCGCACTTAACCGTGAGCGGATTGGGCCGATGCGCTGACCGGTGCATGTTCGCCACGCGCACCGCATGCCGCTAGACTGGAATCCACTACGAAGCCCTTATAAAAGGCACATTTATTACAGCCCAAAGGACGATTGGCTATTTTCCTCTATTAAGTAGCTGAAGAGACCGGGAACCTCTGACCCACTGTCACGTAGACCGGTTTCGTACAGGGTATTCCTACTTGTACCCGATTTCAGTATAAATACAGTGTATTCGCCCCGCATACTCATATTTTACCATATCAAGTGTGTTTCACACGCCTGAAGACAATGACCAAATGTTTCTTTGTTTATGCTAAGTCTTAAGTTTGTTATACGAGAGACAGGTTCCTAACAAGTGTCATACTAAAGTTATTGAAATTCTTTTAGAATTGAAGAATCTTGAAATAAGAGGCTAAGAAGTAAAAATATAATGTTGTGAAAGTAGTTTTGATATAATAAAGAGAATAAAATGTGACTTTTCTACTTTATCCATCAAATTTTAAATATTTTTAAATTTTTCCGTCAAATTTAACGATCGGGAACTAAACTCGCCACTTCGCAAATAATTGAGGGACTAAACTCGAATATGGCCATAACTCCGGGACTGAGTCGGAACTTAGATATAATTCAGGAACCAAAGATGCAATTTTCCCATTCAACAATGTGATGAAAAGATATATATTTTCTAGAATTATATAGAAATAGTCATATATTTAAGAATGGAGTATTCCAAGTATTAAAGTATCAAAAAGTTTCATAGATGGAGACCATTATTGGTACATGATATGACCCATCTTGCTAGATAGAAACCATTCCTTGAAAGTGCTATAAGAAAATAGAAAATTTATAACCTCAAATCTCACTTTATTGTACATGTCCGTCGTTAATCTAACTTATGTATTTTTTTTCTTTTTCTAAAAACGAGAAAAATTCACAATCATTATTTAACGACGTGTATATTGAATAAATCATATCTTGTAATTCTAGCTTACAAATGACTACAAAAGGTAAATCAATCTATGTTATCCATGCCAAGCACATTGTGCTCAGATGGCATGTAGTGACTCTCCCATTTGAGAGGTCATGAGATTGAGCCGAGACCTGCTCACACTGATAGTCGAACTTATGATCTTGTGATTATGAAACTAAAAAGGCTGGCTAACATAATTGGGGTTGTCAAATTTAACCTTTGTTTTATGGGCATCATGGATTGATTTTGAGCTAGATTTTTAGTACGAATTCAATGGCAAGATATATGCCACGAGTATAAGTGGGGTGTAAATGTAGAAAGCGAGACATGATCATTTTGAGTAGAATAAAGCTAGTAGTTTTTTAAAAAAAAAAAAAAAGTTATTATCAAATGTTAATGTGACATAAGCTTAATCAAGAGAGGTTTTCATAAATTGACTAATGACAATACATTATACCAAAGTCTTTACCGACTAAGAAGAGTTTTAATTTGCTTACACACTCAAGCCTATACCACTTATATTTGAAAAAAGGGAAATCACAAATTTGATTCATCGTTATTATATTCCACATTTTGAAATATGGTTCTTCAATTTCTAAGTATATTGATGAAGGATATTTTTGCTTAAGATGAGTAATTGTGTTCTTTTGAGAATTGTTGATAAATATTTACTTAAGTTTCTCTCAATCATAAAGTACTAAAACTTTTATAGAAATCTAGCCCTAATTAGTGTGAACAACACTATAGTAATATAATCTTCACGAGGTGGGACTTTAGTTGTATAAGGATTATTAGATGGAGCCCCATAGTATCCTTCTTGTGGCATGTAGTTCTCATAGCCACTACCATACTGATTAGACCCATAGGATAGAGGATTATTAGATTCGATGGAGCCTCATAGTATCTGACTCGCTCTTTTTCACTTTCTTGATCTCCCAATTGAGTTCTGATTTACATGATTTTATAATAAATGCCTCCAAATCACTTTAATGACACAAAGGGATCAAATAAGCATATATTTAGATTCCAATTAACACAAAATCATATTAATTTGATGTCAAATATGCACATAAAATAGTAAGAATTGACACTCATCATGTACAAATGTGGCCCATCAATTTTTATTCAACTCGTCACTTTGATCTTTCAATTGTTAGTCAAATTTGTTATGGGGAGGAAACAAACTGAGGACTTAAACAAAAATTGGGTGACTACATTTGTTTACTTAGAAATTGAGAGATTACATTTTAAAATAGAAATAATTGAAAGACAAAATATGATTGATTTTCTTAAAATATGTTTTAAAATTATAACTCAAATTGATACTTTTGTTGTTCTTTTATAGACACACCTGCACATTCAAAGCCATAAGGATATCCAAGTAGGTTGTTATTTTTAAAACAATTTTAATTTGTCTATTTTCTAAGGGAGGGGGTACTAGACACTCAATGTTAGCTCTCTCTTGCTACAGTTCTCATCGTAAGAATCTCTATGCGGTCATTCCAACACAACAAACCTATTATGTCTAACTGCCCTTCATTAGCCAAGATAGATGTTTTGATCTCACCAACCATATTTGTGGTAGATTAGGTAGGGCAACATCTGCCGCTTGCACTACCGGTGTCACTCCTTAGTTGCATATATACAAGTTTCTTTCCATCAAATTCCTTCTTCGGATAAATACCCTTAGACCTATTGGACTTTAATTTTAAAAGTTTAGTTGAGCCTGCTAGATAAATCTGCGCAAATTTTACTGTGGACCATGCATCAAAACAATGTCGTTTTGATTAATGAAAACAGATGGCTAAAACGGTCTCCGTTCCGCGCCATCAATGCAAGTTTCTATTCCCCTCCATCTTTCCTATTATTGTTAGTTATCTTATTTGCTATGTGTTTTATTATTTGGCATCATCAATATTTGTTTGGGCTAACAAATAAGATCGTGTACGTTTTGCTTGAGAACACATAAGCTTTGCTCCTATCACCGGTCTTTTGAGAACGATGCCTGGTGTGATGATACCCTCTCACACAAAACGCACTCAAAACTACTCTTCATCAGAGTGGTAGAGAAGGCCATGATGAGAGTGAGATTTAAAGAAAAAAAAAAAAAAAAACTACTACGTTATCAAGATGAACCCGGTCTTAAGTTAAGAGGTGACAATCTAAGAAAAAGAAAGTAATGAAAGAGAATGATGATGAGATTAATATATAGGAAGATTATTGAAGAGGATGAGGGTGTTGATGCAAGAAGCTAGGGAAGAGGATATTGAAGAGAAAGAACTAGTGGATAGTGTATAGAAAATGATCAAGTCCAAGAATACTACCTAAATGTTATGATTGATAAGGGGCTTTTGTTGGACTTATTGGTTGAGAAAGAAGTTGAGGAGGATGGAGACATAGTGCTCAAAATGGATGAATGTGAAGCTTTAGAATATATGGTGATGAATTTCAGGTTGAGAGAGGTTGTGACTTGTGAATGGTCAGCATTAGAAGAAATATATTGAAAGTAAAGTGGATAGAGAAAAAGGGAGCCCTCCTTACTAAATCATTTATTGACTTTTCATGAAAGTTAACTGTCGTGTTAGAGACATTGAAATATACGCATGGACCCCTCCCACATATCGTGAAGCGTGTTTTTGGAGCGTCTAATTCCACGGCTCTAGATTGCCAAGATTCTAGGTTGTTCTGTAATGCAAGTTTAGGAGAGTTTATTTGGTCAATAATGTCTTTCAGAGCGTACAACTAAATTCTTCGCATTGCTTGCGTATCAAATCTCAATGCTTTCGCCACACATGTGGATAAAAATTTGATATAAAACTGTACTTGGCAATGGTCCTAATCAACAGTTAGTCCGTCACTGGGAGATCATGTCACCGGAAAATTAGTGCAGGTATAACGGCGGGAAATCGGTGGTCAGGATACATCACAAAATATTGTCTCAAAAGTTAATTGCTCAAAGGCAAATCACTGACAACATTCTGGTTTACCAAGAAGTGCTTCATTCCATGCGGCTTAAGCAAGGCAATACTGGTCATATGATGTTGAAAATAGATCTTGAAAAGGCCTACGACCGGCTGGATTGGGACTTCATTCGTGACACTCTCCAGGCGTGGACATGCTGGTAATGCTACGGCATCTTGAGGTATCCATTCAACGTCATTGTGTTTGTTTATCTAGCTTGCTAGCTTGCAGTTATTCCTTACTTGCAATAGTAGGAGGTCCTTGAGTAGGGCGTAGTATTGAGTTTATTGCTAGTCAGTTTTTTGTTATGTGTTTGATGGCCTTAGTTTCTAATTTAAAGTGTGTTTTTAATGAATGGGCATTTGTATATTTTAATTTGATTGCATTAGTCTGTATGAAAATTGTTTGGATTAATGTAATAGACTAGTAATACTACTATGAACAGAACATATCAAGATTGTTATTCTATTATATCAAATTTGTATAATACACTTAAAAGTGGTGTATTGCTTCTTCTTCCTACTTTGTAAGTAGATTGTTTATACTGCAATGCTAGATTAGGTACTGGAATCTGCAAATCAATCCAATATTACATTATTTTGTCACACTATTTCTGAACTTAGGTCTTTCTCTATTCAAATTTTTCTAGCTGTCCAAAACCTTCACTCATGGCATTCTTCTTCAACGGTGGTATTCGCCTTCACTTCATAGGCGCTGAATTTAGGGCTCGGATTCCCGCTGAATTTAGGGCTCGAATTCCCGCTGAATTTAGGGCTCGAATTCCCACGATATTGAGGTAATAATATAAAGTGTTTTAAATTAATATTCATTTCTTGCATATAGTTTTCAATAACTGCCTTTCCATTACCCCAAGGCCTTCTACATTAGTTATTTTTGTTAGGTTGTTGAAATAGTAAAATATAAAGGATGAGGTAAGGGGTGGATTGTTTAGTCTCCTGCAAGTTTGTGGATTTTAGTAGTGAGAAGTATGTTTTTTTTTTTTTTGAGCAAGATGGTATGGTTTTGTTGTTGACTAATAACACTTATTATTATCTTCTCTCTTTATGTTTCCAAAATTTAGATGGATAGCTGCTGAGAATGATATAAACCATTATCAACAGATTTTAGGTATGTTGTTTTAAATATAATTTACTATTGGTTATGGTTTTTACCATTTCTCATACTTTGAATATCAATTAGTAAACAAATAAGACTTCACAATTTTGTTACTTAGAATCTAATATCTTTTTTTTTTAAATTTTATTTAAGGTGAGAAAGTATAAATGTTGTGAGCATAAATAAACATAAATGTGCAGTCCAACTATCAGCTTAGGCTTTTAGTTGGATGGAGCACATGCTTCAATTTGGTATCAGAGCCTTCAATTTGGTATCAGAGCCATGCAAAAGGTCATAGGGACGGGCATTGGCATAACTAGGGTGGTAAGACTTTTTCTACTTTCATACATGTATAACCTTACACTTTTTTGGTTAGTTGTATTTAAACTAATTATTACTAAACATTTGCAGGGTATTCCTGTATTACTCCTGCGAATCACCGTGTCAGAGATAGTTTAGACCGTACATTTGATCTTTCTTTTACATTAGGAGGATTTGTTTGTTACCTTACAAATTTTTTAGTCTATAAGTTTTCTAAGCTTCATTGGGTTTCAGTCTTTATTGTTTTAGGAGTTATTGTTGTCGTATTTCTTTTGGCATTAATTTTGCTTGGTAGAATTAATGCAAGAGATACTAGTGAGCCTTATAGACCTTTCTGTGTGTTGATGCGTGAGCATTGGCCTTTTGTGATATTTAGGGTAGGTTTCGGTATACTTCCCCAACTTTTAGGGCTAGGGTAACTAGTTTTGGTTCCTTTTGTCTTTGAATCTATTAATTTTGAGGCAAATGGCCTACCATTTACTGCTTTAGTAGTATGGGGTGCACTTGCATCTGTTATTACCACTATTTCTTCGTTATACGTCATCCCTCGTTTTGGAAGGAAGGGTACGATCTTCCTATCTTTATTGGCTTTGGCACTTTTCCAGGTATTCCAGCCATCACCTGATCCGCCTCTAACTTGCCACCGCCTGATTAAATGCAAGAATATTGATTAATGGGTCATTTTTATATCACACACATAAAGTGCACGCACGACGCACGCAAAAGGCACGCACTATCAAATTTATTGTAACGATAAAATTAATAGTAAACCTTAGATTGTATTTTAATTTTTAATATATTTTGGAGATTTTAAAGTTCCACAACTTCTGAACCACTGGCCTTGATTAATATGATTCATTGAAGCTAGACATTAGATATTCACTCATAGAATGAAAGCAAGATAGATCCCAAGGTAAATCCCGCTGCCTGATAGCATCACTTAACTGCCTTTTTTAGAATCTGGGAATCTATATGTTAGTTTGTTGAAACTTTTGTATCCAGCCTCCCTGAACATAGTTTGTAACCTGACGAAACAGGCTAGGTAAAGAACCCTTAGAAATAACCAGTTACAATATGAAAGTGTAAAAGATCACAAACCTCATTTTCAATAGGCGAGTATGTAGTTAATATCAAAAGGAATTGGGCAACTGCCGCCACCGCCACTTAGTAAAGGATTAAAGTATGAAGTTGTACTGTAAAGGTGACTGATTGCTGATCAGGATGTGGTTTAAGTTTGAGAAACAGTAGACCAAAAAGCAAAAACACAGCAGGAATTAGAAGCGTTTTCATATCTCTCTGAGCAGATTTTGGTCTCTTGATGAGTAATGCCTTTGAATGTTTCCAAAACATTACCCTTGAAAGTATAAGCACTGCATACTTAGGAACCTAAGAGCACTTAAAACTGTATTGAAGATTAGATAAGAAGCTCTGATCTTCTAGTTATGGTGGCTATAAAACAACTGATTCTAAAATAGGTCCAGCATAACTTAGAAAGGAAGGTTTTTTTTTGGAGCTAGCATAAGATTGGCAAGGTTGAAAAGTAGCCGTATCACATGAAGCACTCTATTTCGCGAAAGAAGATGAGGATGCAAATTGCAAGGGGGAGTTTGAAGGAAATTTCAGTTCCAACCTAGATACAAAACATTAATGAGTTAATACCCAAAACATTTTACATGCACTTGAACACCTATTTTCATTTACAAATGCAAGTAATTTACCTTGTTAAAATTCATGCACCTAGGTATAACCTTAGGTGCAATTACATTTGGACACGTGGCGCGCTGCGATTCGTTCTCAGTTCTCTCCTAGGCGCACTATTTTCATTTGAACGCAATGTTCAAATGTGACCGCGCCTTCCGGTGCGGTTCACACCACTCAATATTAAAAAATGCACCACTCAATATTAGAAAACACACCACAATGAAAATACACAAAAATATCATAAAACACACCACACACCACAATGAAAATTTAGATGGATAGCTACTGCACTTAGAGGACTATGTGTGGTTATTCGCACCCGCTTTTAGGTATGTTGTTTTAAATCATTTTTTTCAATTTTAAATGTATTTTTGTGTTGGTCATTAGTTTTTACTTAAACCATTGCTTCATTGATATCAAAATGTTAAGTACAAGAGGCCAATAGTTATCCAAAGAAATACAAGCCTTAACCCACCCATCATTATTGCATGGACCATGGTCCACATAGCTGTGTGGATCATAAATAAAAAGTACATTTTTAATATATTAAAAGTACATTATTTTTTTTCCATAAAGTACATTATTTTAAGGTACATTATTTTTGTAAAAAATAATGTACCATTTTTATACAAAAATAATGTACCTTATGTTTATGGTTCACACAATTATGTGGACTATGATCCACACAATAATTTGCCTTAACCCACCAAACAAACAAAACTGCCTAATTCCAGTCTATACTCACGGCCAAAGCCCATTAAAACATGCTAATACCCAACTTCATCCGCCCAATGAGTCCACCAAAAAAACGTTGGCCCAATCAACATGCTTAAGCCAAAACGCCCAAACATCAGTTTTGTGATAATCCACAAGCCCCTAGGCCCAACATAATCAAACCGGCACATTATTCTGTGGACTCAAGTCTAAAAATACACCATTTACACATCGAATGTTCAAAATTACCTACTGAGTTTTCACGATTTAAATTGTGAACATTCAATATATAAATTGTGTATTTTGACTGGGGTCCACCTTGCAAGGTGAACCCGGGCACGAGTGGTCGAATCAAAGCATGCTTGTTTTGTGTTTATGTAACCATACATGATTTTCATTCAGTCTTTGCATTATAGCTTGACTTATGCCAAACATCTACTTACGAAAAATAGAAAAAAGAAAATAAAAGAAAAGATGTTATGAAACATAACAACAATAATACTAGTATAATGAAAATAATAATAATAGTAAAAACTGCAGCATAATAGAATTAGAAGGAAAAGATAAATCGTAACTCTTATAGTATCAAGATTTGGAATATATAAATAATTGTTTATATCATAATGGGACAAGTGTCTAATATAGCTAGGCTGGTCTTTCAGCCTATGAAAGAGCTAAGTGTAGAGGTGCTCAAGGTTCGGTTCCGGTCCGGTTCCGGTTTGGAACCGCCAGTTCGCGGTTCCAAAATAGCCGCAACCGGAACCGGAACCTTATGTGGACGGTTCTAGAACCGGTAGTTCCGGTTAGAACCGGACTTCTATTAATTTTTTATTTTTTTTATTTAGCGCATCAGCACAAATTTAGAATTTTAGGTGACGCAGCAGTTGTACTTAACATTTTGATATATTACCTAATTGCGTTGATGCGCTGTCCTCTAATATATTAACATTTTGATCCGAAAGCTTCCGTTTCAGGAAGTACCTAATTGCGCTGATGCGCTGTCCTCTAATATATTACATAATATAATATATATTATATTATAATATATGTTATTTAGTATATATAATATAATATATAAAATATATAATATAATATATAATTATATTATATATTATAATATACATATATATATATATATATAATATATATTATAATATATATATATAATATATATTATAATATACATATATATATATATATATATATATATATATATATATAATATGTTATTTAGTTATTTAGTGTATATAATATATATAAGTTATTCGCGGTTCCGGTTACAAAAATCATGGAACCGGAACCGGAACTTTGTTGAAACAACCCAACCGGAACATTCTAGTAGTGCAATGAGATCCAATCAACCTGGACACCAGAGAACCACGTATCACCATTGATGCCCATGGTTAGTGGCTACACCGTGTTTAAGATTTTGTTGAAACAACCCAAGCAAGGTATGATTATGTTTGGGTTTTCTTTCCAATTTGCAGCCATGAAGGTATAAATCCAAGAACAGAACAATATTAAGACAATGGGCTGATTAATAAACATCAATACTACTTCTGCATCAAAGGCTTACATCAATTTCTTACCGATAAACTCTAAGATTTACACCACATCACTTGGCAATAGATCTAATTTAAGAAAACACATTAAGCACAATTGAATAACCAACCTTCTTCATCTTAAATCTTAAGCCCTCTCCCCACGAATCCTCCTAGCGAGCTGCATATCCTTGGGCATAATGGTGACCCTCTTAGCGTGAATAGCACACAGATTGGTGTCCTCGAACAATCCAACAAGGTAAGCCTCAGCCGCCTCTTGAAGCGCCGCAACAGCGCCACTCTGGAATCTGAGATCGGTCTTGAAATCCTGAGCGATTTCCCTCACCAGCCTCTGGAACGGAAGCTTTCGGATCAGAAGCTCAGTCGACTTCTGGTACTTCCTGATTTCCCTCAGGGCCACCGTCCCCGGGCGGAAACGGTGAGGCTTCTTCACTCCGCCGGTTGCCGGAGCAGACTTCCTGGCGGCCTTGGTGGCGAGCTGCTTCCGTGGAGCCTTCCCTCCGGTGGATTTGCGGGCGGTTTGCTTAGTACGAGCCATTTCAACGATTGATTGAGAGATCGAGAGTGAATATAGAGAGAGAGAAATAGGGAATGGTTTGTTTGGCTATGAATTGAGAGTGGAGAGTGTTTTATAGGGAATTTAGGGCTGGGGCGGGAGCGAATGAAATTTTTGAAATTTTCAGAGGGCGGCTTGAAATTGGGGGATTTTGAAGGTGAGTACGAGCCGTAGATATAGCGAATATTTTAATGGTCAGGATTGGGCATGAAATGGAGAGTCGGATAGTGATCCGCGTGAGGATGCTTAAGCCAATGATATTAGGACGCAACACTTTTGGTGTTTTATTTTCGCGCTTGCTAGGCAAATTATATCATATAAGGGCATGTTTGGTTGATAAGAAAATTTTTTCCTTAAAATCATAGGAAGCGCTCTTTTCTTATATTTGGTTCATTGAAATTTATTTTTCAACGGATTTAGGGTTAATCGTTAAAGGTTTTTAAAATTTGGATTAACGGTTAATTGGGTTCGAAATTGTCGGTCAACTGAACGATTAACCGAAATTTTAAACATATATATAACTAAATAAATAAATATATAATCCAATATGTAAAATATCTATAAATTTGTAATGTTTTTATGATATTATTTTTGTATATTTTCTCGTGAATTTATTACTATATGTATTATTTTAATTGAATTTATTATTATAGGTATTATTTTTAAGATTTAGAACTTTAGCTTTAAAAAGTTTGGTTAATCTATTAACCGACCGATTAATTCAAAAAAAATTCAATTCAGTTCGGTTAACGGTTAAAGTTTTAAAAATTTTGCTTAAAACGGTTCGGTTAATAGATTACACACCCCTAGCGTTGATATATAAAACTAAACTAAGAGACATTGTCTCAATAATAATAATAATAATAATAATAATAATAATAATAATAAATACTCATTTTGGCCCCTCGACTATTAAGTACCCATTTTGGTCCCTCGACTATTATTGAAAATGACGATTTTGTCCCTATTTGTAACGGCTGATGGATGGAAATTGTAACGGAGGACCAAATTGTGTATATTTTACAAGTTAGAGGACTAGATTGGGTACGTTTAATTCTATGGGACAAAATCAAGTATTACGCTATAGTCGAGGGACCAAAATGGGTATTAAATCTAAAAATTGTATAGTTGAGGATGAAATTGAACAGGTTTAGAGATCGAAGACCAAAGTGGTAAAATCTTAATAGTTGAAGAAACAAATTGAATATTAACTCTATTTAACTCTAATACCTAAAGGCCACGATTTTGATTTTCACTAACACCCTCTTGGTCACATAGTCTTCCTAGTGTAGTTTATCTCTCTTGAATGATTTACTTACAATTCACAGGAACGGTGTTTACTCAGTATACACATTCCGGTAGTGACTGTGAGTTTTTCTAATCACCAAAAAATAACAATAAATAAATCTAAAGTTTTTTTTATTACTCCGTATTTATTTTTTCACACATTGGCCACTTTTTTTCCATATATCTAAGGGTGTATCTTTTTTGTGTTTACTTATGTTTGGTGTCATTGACTCACATTTCAAATCTTCAAGTATTTCGTTGTTTACTAAACCATCATTCAAGTTTATAATAATATATAGCTAGTGATGTTAAGTAGGCTCCGTTGTGTCAGTTTGATTCATGTCTACATAAGTTGCAAGAATGTGGATATGATGCAGTTGTGCTAATCCACAATATAATGTGGTTGTCATCACCGCATTTCACAATATAACCAGCAATCACATTTTGAACCTGCAATGAGTATTTTGGGCCATCTAATAAGCAGAAAGTAACAATTAGAAGCAGTGAAGTCAGTAGACTAGTAAAAAGAGGTCATAGTTACCTCATATACTTGTATATGGGAATAGTCTTTAAAACTACTAACTCTTATATATACTTCAATGTTACTCAACTGATCACTGTAAAATTAAATACATGTGTTCATTTGCTGACAGACTAAAAGATCAAATACAACCCCAAAATCTGGACAGAGTCCCAGAAACAGAAAATAGGAATCAAAGGTGTGGGGACCAAATTTCTGCCCAGAAAATGGCAATTTGATATGTGATGCTCTAGTGGCTTAACTTCTAATGTCTTGGTTCTTTAAGATTTTTTAAACGAATAACAATCCAAAGCAGTCAGCTTACAAGATTGAAGCATTACTACTCGAATGATGATTTCATGAAAAAACTTTGGCAGTTCAACAGTATCTTCAACAACTTGCATCCTCCAATGCAGCGATCTATGAGTCACAACAAAATCTAGGTAAAAAACCATGCTAAGCTATTAGGCAATATTGAGTGCCTCCACTGCTAAGATTTGTTGCAGTGAGAAAGAAAGAACATCAATGAAACTAACACAAAACTCACCCCCATCACCCTAGACTTCCAGAACATTTTTGCACATTGCTTAAAACAAAATCTATCAAATACAAATATGAACAAAAAGAAAAAACAAAATTTAAAACATAATGAAAACATGAGCAAGCCTCTACAGAGATGGTGCTAATTAAGCCTTTAACAAGGCTATTTCCCAAGTCATGAAGGTCTGTAGAAGGCATCACTTTCTGCAATCTCAATAAGTTAAAGGGGATCATTCATAGTCTCACCTCACAATGCCTAAGAATAGTCTCTGTTGACACATCTCTAAATTATTGAGCAAGAAGTGTGTTAAATGTATTCTATTGTCAAAAAACAAATAGATGTTCTGTTTTGTTCAACTACATAAATTTCCCTCTTAACTTTCCATTAGATATGAAGTAACTTTAATAATTTAACGCAATCACAGTTTGATTTCCAAAGCATAGCAGGAGATGACAATTAGAATGTGTAAGAACTCAAGAGTATAAAATTGAAATACAACAATTATGGTGGAATATTTGCTTTTTGCAATTTGAAAGTGAATCTCAATGCATGTAATCTTTGCTGCAAAAAACATCCATTCACTACATCTTAGAATACTTAAGACACATACCTGATTCCTGTATCATCTCATTCCCCTTCAAAGGGCTAGCTTATTCAAAGAACACTCAATATAAAGAACAATTTGGAGACATCCAGAAGAAGAAACTGCACTGATATTATGAATTTCATAACACAAATAAGAGCATTTATATAACAAAATAAATGCTACTATCATTCAAAATAAATTAAACAGTATTCGATAGAAATTCAGAACTCTTTGAATTAATTTTAAAAACGCAATAAAGCATATACAAAGAGCATAGTTGAATCTCCTAATTCCTAAACTGAAGCGCTAAGTTGACTAAAAGATCAAGACAGCCTAACTAGAGCCATCTACATGTCTATGTTAACCCAAATAACCCACAATTGAACTATCATCTCGCCTTCAAATTTACTCCATCTTCAGATTTCATCTTAATTAAGCTCTCTCCCCACGAATCCTCCTAGCGAGCTGCATATCCTTGGGCATAATAGTGACCCTCTTAGCGTGAATAGCACACAGATTGGTGTCCTCGAACAATCCAACAAGGTAAGCCTCAGCCGCCTCTTGAAGCGCCGCAACAGCGCCGCTCTGGAACCTGAGATCGGTCTTAAAGTCCTGAGCGATTTCCCTCACCAGCCTCTGGAACGGAAGCTTTCGGATCAGAAGCTCAGTTGATTTCTGGTATTTCCTGATTTCCCTCAGGGCCACCGTCCCCGGCCGGAAACGGTGGGGCTTCTTCACTCCGCCGGTCGCCGGAGCAGACTTCCTGGCGGCCTTGGTGGCAAGCTGCTTCCGTGGAGCCTTCCCTCCGGTGGATTTGCGGGCAGTCTGCTTAGTACGAGCCATTTCAACAATTGATTGTTGAGATCTTGAGAGAAAATAGGGAGAGAATGAGAGAGAGAAATAGGGAATGGTTTGTTTGGCTATGAACTGAGAGTGGAGAATGTTTTATAGGGAATTTAGGGCTGGGCGGGAAATTTTCAGAGGCGGCTTGAAATTTGGGGATTTTGAAGGTGAGTAGGAGCCGTAGATTGAGTGAAAATTTTAATGGTTAGGATTGGGCATGAAATGGAGAATCCGATAGTGATCCGCGTATGGATGCTTAAGCCAATGATGTTAGGACGCATCACTTTTTAGTGTTTTATTTTCGCGCTTGCTTTTTTTTTTTTTTTTGAAAACATTTTCGCGCTTGCTATGCTCCTGAAAACGGCTGCACAAAATTTTGCGATATATATTAAATAAAAATAAAAATTTCAGGATTTAAGGGGAGTTTTTTTTCGCGGTTTTAAGGGTTTTTATAAGTGTGATTAGGAAAGAGAAAGTGGGAAGAAGGAAATGAAAAAAAAAGAAAAAATAAAATAAAATCTGGGAACAAACAAACAAAATTTTAAAAAAAATAAAAATAAAAAGGGTTGTTTTAGTAAGAGTGACCGCCAGCTGGTGGCCACTCTGACACGCCCCAACGGGCGCGTGGACAACACGCGCGCGTTGGGCGGCCTTTCTTTTCTTTTTTTTTCATTTTTTTTAGTTCTTCCCTTTTCTGACATGAAATGGGAACTTGCAGGAGAATTATTTCATGTTCATTTGGCCTCCACATCAGTTCAGAGTTGCACCATCAAGATAATAAACTGACATTATCTCCAAAATATGCATTGATATGGATGGCCTTATTCCGTAAACTATATTTTATACTCTGTATTCACTAAAATATATATCTATTTTGGTATATTATGTTTTATTTTTATTACACTACAAATTTATTATTAATAGGTTCATTGGTCTTATTTGGCAAATAAGTTATTATTTGAAGATACCAGCACCATGAAATAGCGTTTAAACCAGACACCACCATCTTTGCACCCCACCAAAAATTCCCAAAACCTCACCTCCCATAAGTAAAAAAAAAAAAAGCATAGGTATTATTTTTTTCTTACTCAAAAACTAAAATAAAAAAAAAATCATTTATGCGAATTATCTTAGAGACCAAATAAGATTTTGATTTTATGAAGTATATATATATGTTGTACAATTTGTATTATAGTAGTAAATACATGATTGTGTTAATTGATTTGGACAAGTATTAATTGTTTATAAAAATCGTAAGATAAAATCAATTATTCCGTACTAATTTTAGCTTATAACATGCAAAATGTCTTTTAAGGAGATAAATTTAATTTACAACAGTAATTTATTAATCATAAATAAATACATATAAATATAAATAGTTTTTAATAATTAATTTTATAATAATCAAAATTAAAATTAAAGATATTTAGTAAAAAAAATATTGTTTTTCACAAAAGAACACATTAGAATTTAAAATAAAACAAAAATTATAGGATGAAATAAATAGTGTATATAGTTTTCAAAATAGCAAGAAAGCGTATTGCTTATACAAGTTTTTAGCAAGCGTCTTGTCATTCTTTGTATATAGCTTTGAGTATGTAATAGAGCTATAGCCTTTGTGATATTTATGGTGTGACAATTGTAACCTCTTTGCGACCTATTTATAGTTTGTATGAGTATCCTCATTAGTTGAGGATTTTATTTGATTTTTGTCATATCCATGTAGGAGAGAAAGGGAGGAGGAGAGAGGAAAGTAAGGAGAAAAAGAAAAATTAAATTTACTCACATAGTTGTCACGTGCGTAACAGGTGCGCAAATCACACAAGTGCAGATTAACTCTTCCCATTTATTCTCACAGCCTTGCGCCCACAAAAAAGCAAATTTGCACGAATAAAAACTCCACAAAACTCGACTCTCCCATTAGTAAAAATATCATAAGTTTGTTTTTTTTCTTCCTCAAAAAAAAAAAAAAATTCATTGATGCGAATTATCTTAGAGACCAAATAAGATTTTGATTTTATGAAATATTGTTGAATGTTAAAATTGAAAACGAAAATAAATGAATTTAAAACAAAATATTTTATTTTTGAAATATATATATATATATATATTGTACAATTTGTATTACAGTAGTAATTACATGATTTTGTTAATTGATTTGAACAAGTATTAATTGTTTATAAAAATATTAAGATAAAATTCTTTTTCAAAAAAAAAAATATTAAGATAAAATTTATTATTTCAATTCGTACTAATTTTAGCTTATAACATGCAAAATATCTTTTAAGGATATAAATTTAATTTACTACAGTAATTTATTAATCATAAATAATTTCATATAAATATAAATAGTTTTTAATAATTAATTTTATAATAATTAAAATAAAAATTAAAGAAAATTAGAAAAAAATATTGTTTTTCACAAAAGAACACATTAGAATTTAAAAATAAAATAAAAATTATAAGATGAAATAAAAAGTGTATATAATTTTCAAAATACCAAGTAAGCATATTGCTTTTACAAGTTTTTAGCAACGGTTTTGTCATTCTTTGTATATGGCTTTGAGTATGTAATAGAGATATAGCCTTTGTGATATTTATGGTGTGACAATTGTAACTCTTTGCGACCTATTTATAGTTTGTATGAGTATCTTCATTAGTTGAGGATTTCGGTAGATTTTTGTCATATCCATGTAGGAGAGAAAGGGAGGAGGAGAGAGGAAAGCAAGGAAAAAAATTAAAAAGTTCTCTATTTACTCACATAGTTGTCGCGTGCGCAGTAGGTGCGCAAAACACACACCTGCAGATTAACTCTTCCCATTTCTTCTCAAAGCCTTGGGCCCACAAAGAATCAAATTTGCAAGAATAAAAACTCCACAAAACCCACCTCTTTCATTAGTAAAAAAATCATAGGTTTGTTTTTTTCTTCCTCAAAAACATGAAAAATAAAAAATAAAAAATCATTGAAGCGAATTATCTAAGAGACCAAATATGATTTTGATTTTATGAAGTATTGTTGAATGTGAAGATTTGAAACGAAAATAAATGAATTGAAAACAAAATTTTTTATTTTGGAATTATACATATATTTTATAATTTGTATTACAATAGCAATTACATGATTGTGTTAATTGATTTGTACAAGTATTAATTGTTTATAAAAATTGAAAGATAAAATTAATTATTATTTCGTACTAATTTTAGCTTATAACATGCAAAATGCCTTTTAAGGATGTAAATTTAATTTACAGCAGCAATTTATTAATCATAAATAATTACATATAAATAAATATAGTTTTTAAAAATTAATTTTATAATAATCGAAATAAAAATTAAAGAAAATTAGTAAAAAATATTGTTTTTCACAAAAAAAAAAACACACATTAAAAGTGTATATAATTTTCAAAATACCAAGTAAGTATATTGCTTCTACAAGTTTTTAGCAACCATCTTGTCATTCTTTGTATATGGCTTTGAGTATATAATCGAGCTACAACCTTTGTGATATTTATGGTGTGACAATTGTAACTCTTTGCGACTTATTTATAGTTTGTATGAGTATCCTCATTAGTTGAGGATTTTGTTAGATTTTTGTCATATCGATGTAAAAGAGAAAGGGAGGAGGAGAGAGAAAAGCAAGGAAAAAAAAAAGAAAAATTAAAAAGTTCTCTATTTACTCACGTAGTTGTCGCGTTCGCAGTAGGTGCGCAAAACACACTCGTGCAGAATAACTCTTCTCATTTCTTCTCAAAACCTTGGGCCCACAAAAAATCAAATTTGAAAGAACAAAAACTCCAAAAAAAACTCACCTCTCCCATTAGTAAAAAAAATCATAGGTTTATGCCCGCAACACGTGGAAGTCTCTTTTTGTGGGTGACGCAGAGATTCGAACCCATGATCTTTTGCATGGCTTTGATACCAAATTAAAGCATGTGCTTCATCTCAACTAAAAGCCTAAGCTTATAGTTGGATTGCACAGATTATATTTATGCTCACATGTTCTTCCTAAAAAATTAAAAAAAAAATCATTGATGCGAATTATCTTAGAGACCAAATAAGATTTTGATTTTATGAAGTATTGTTGAATGTGAAAATTGAAAGCGAAAAATAAATGAATTGAAAACAATTTTTTTTTATTTTTGAATTATATATATATTGTACAATTTGTATTACAGTAGTAATTTCATGATTGTGTTAATTGATTTGAACAAGTATTAATTGTTTATAAATAGCTTAAGTTAAAATTAATTATTTCGTACTAATTTTAGCTTATAACATGCAAAATGCCTTTTAAGGATATAAATTTAATTTACAACAGTAATTTATTAATCATAAATAATTACATATAAATAAAAAATATATTTTAATAATTAATTTTATAATAATTAAAGAAAATTAGTAAAAAAAATATTGTTTTTCACAAAAAAACACATTAGAATTTAAAATAAAATAAGAATTATTGGATGAAATAAAAAGTGTATATATTTTTAAAAATAGCAAGAAAGCATAATGCTTCTACAGGTTTTTTGCAACCGTCTTGTCATTCTTTGTATATGGCTTTGAGTATGTAATAGAGCTATAGCCTTTGTGATATTTATAGTGTAACGATTGTAACTTTTTGTGACCTGTTTATAGTTTGTATGAGTATCCTCATTAGTTGAAGATTTTGTTGGATTTTTTTTAATATCCATGTAGGAGAGAAAGGGAGGAGGAGAGAGGAAAGCAAGGAAAAAAAAAGAAAAATTAAAAAGTTCTCTATTTACTCACATAGTTGTCGTCGCAGCAGGCAGGTGCGCAAAACACACACCTGCAGATTAACTCTTCCCATTTCTTCTCAAAGCCCCTTGGCCCACAAAGAATCAAATTTACAAGAATAAAAACTCCACAAAACTCACCTCTTTTATTAGTAAAAAAAATCATAAGTTTGTTTTTTTCTTCCTCAAAAACTCAAAAAAAAAATAAAAATCATTGATGCAAATTATCTAAGAGACCAAATAATATTTTGATTTTATGAAGTATTGTTGAATGTGAAGTTCTCTCCTGTTGGTTGTTTTCAATTCGATACTCCTTCTTTATTAGCCATTAACCTTCGGCCCCATTCCAAGCCGAATAGGTCCCTATTCCAAACAGAATAAAGACTTATTTGATCTTGGCATGCCGATCCCATTCAAAGGATTACTTTCTTTCTATTTGACTGGATCAAATTGCAATTAATGACTTGTTATTTATGGGATTGACTTTTTTAATTTAGTCAAATATCTTATGAGTAAAGGGTGTAGTATAAATACCTTGAAAAAGGACTTGTAAAGGGTTTGTATTTCCCTATTCTAGAAGACAAATAGCACTATTTCATTGTATAATTTTTGCAAAAGCTTCTTTATTCCATTTATGGTTGATTGTGTTAACGTACCAATTGGTGTAGTAATTAAAACCAACAAAGGGTATATTTTGTAACTTTTGATATTGGTTGACCAAAATGATCAGCTCCAAATCATTGATAAACAAAAATGCATTTTCCATCTTTGAGTCGTTGAGATTTGTTAGACATATTAGGAATATGTATGGTGAGAATTAGTTTAGCTTACTGTTAGCCTATTATGTAGGACCCTAGTAACAATTGTATTACTCTATGATTCTGTGTGTTACGGTTGAATCAATAATCAAGTTATCATTTGGTATCAGACATGAACGTGCCTCTTAACACAAAAAAATTGAACTATATTATATTCAAAATTGGTTACAAGGAATATCAATGCGGTGCCAGTACAAGATCGATCTTCAATGGAGGGTTGGATCAACATGCTTGGCATAGTCTTAGAAGGAATTTTAGAAGTATTTTATTTTCAAGAGCAAGCTATAAGCTTTCCTAAATCTTTTCAGGATGATCCCATGATTTCTAAGATTATGAATGAGAGCTCCTATTTATAGTTGTAAGATAAGAAGAGTTTTTGATATGTTTAAACTCTTTTTATATTATATAATTAAAAAAATTAGATAATATCAATATTATCTAAAAAGGTATTTAAATATATTAATATTTAAAAATATTTATCTTTATCAAATTTTCAGTGACAATTGTGCCAAAAATTTGTAAGAGTCATTTTTATTTTTGGTCCTACTGTTATTGGAGCATTGCCAATTTTAGTCCACTTCATTAATTTTTGTCGCATTGCGGCTAGTCTTATTTAGTCTTTGCCACTTTTAGTCCATCGTTAAAATTTTCGACAAATAACCGTTCAAAACAGGAGTATTTTGATATTTTCATGCTTTGATCATCTCCTTTACCATGCATTTGCACTGATTTTCCTTGCACAATTTCATCTAATGAAGAGGTCCGGCGAAAGCCATGGCTTTGTAATGTGTCTCACATGGCTTTTGCCGGACCTCTTCATTGTATGAAAATGTGTAAGAAAAACCACTGCAAATGGTCAAGAAGAAAACCAAAGCATGAAAAGACCAAAAATACCCTTGTTTTGGACGGTCATTTGACGAAAATTTTAACGGTGGATTAAAAGTGGCAAGGACTAAATAAGACTGGTCGCAATGTGACAAAAATTAATGAAGTGGACTAAAATTTGCAATACCCCAATAACAGTAGGACCAAAAATGGAAATGACTCAATTTGTAAACAATGCAAAGCATATGCACTAAAATGTGAAACGAATCGAAATGAAAGGATGTGGGTAAATTCTTCATTCCAACCGGACTTAATGATGTTTAATGTGATAATAAAAACAACGATTCCAATAAAGCATGGTATTTGACAACAACTCTATCAACATTATAAGCAATAAGAGACCAAGGTTCAACCATTGACAGCAGCAGTGTGGGAATATAATTGAATTATATCTAAAGTGGGCATATCCCTGGTGGCTGGTGTACACTGACATTTGACCCAGTCTACTGAATCACCGTGATTGACATCCTCCGTGATTGACATCCTCCTAAATACTCTGTCGGACGACCCTTGAAGTTGGGAATTCAATCTTTTGAGAGAAGTAAGCGATAAGATGGAATTGCAAGCAAGTGTTTTGATTTTGCAGTTACCAACCCAAAAGCCTCCTCCATGTCCATCTCGCTGGGTGACTTACCTTTAGGCAACTCCCAATTAAAGCCATGAACCAAATGACTCACAATCAATTTAACATTGAGTAACCCCAACTTTGCTCCTGGGCACATTCTCTTCCCATATCCAAATGGTAGAAGAACAAAATCATGCCCCAGAATATTAACATCACTATCAATAAATCTCTCAGGAATGAAATCATTTGCATTAATGTTAGGCCAAATATTTGAATCACGCCCAATTGCCCAAGCATTTACAATAACTCGTGATTTTTTAGGTATGTAGTATCCATTTATCTCAATGTCCTCCATTGACTCTCTAGGAAGGAGCAAAGGTGTTGGGGGATGGAGTCTAGCTGTTTCTTTAATCACCATCTCTAGATATTGTAATTTAGGCAAGTCCTTCTCCTCAACCATTCTATCGAGTCCAGCATTGGCTTCAAGCTCCTCTTGTAGACGTCTCATTGCCCTAGGACTTCTTAGGAGTTCAGCCATAGTCCATTCGATCCATGTGTACGAGGTATCAATGGCTCCTAGGATTAAATCGAAAAGAAGTGGTTTAATGTTTTCTTGGTCAAGTTTGTCTGCGGAGGATAATGTTTTCGAAAATAGCATCATATCTACGAAATCCATGTTGCCCTTTTTATTGCCATTTCTTGCATCTTCTTCATGTTTGTTGATAATTTCCCCAACTACGTTGTCCATGGCTTTTCGAACTGCCTTCATTCTCTTATACAGTCCCTGCAATTTGTTTGCACATTAAATCAGACGAAGAATACTGTCTATTTCAATTTGATACGTACATTCTCTAATTTATTATTTTTATGATCAATTTAAATTTGGAGTAAAGTTTAATTTAATACTTCTAAGCTTAACTTTTATTTTAAAAAAAAAAACTGAGAAATAGTCAATTAACTACCAAATACCAATAGGTACAAGAAATTGAGGGGATGTTGGTGTAAGAAAACCAATTATTATTATGTGAACCATACTATCAAATAATATACATTTTTCTTTGGTAAATCAGGTGGCCTAGGGAAATCATCACTTGTAGAAACCAAAGTCAGGTTCTCCCTAAATTCTTCTCGCTTACTTGACACTTGATGAGCTACCCCATTGAGTTATCAAATAATGTATATTAAGTACAGAAATAATTTACTTGTACATTAAAAATGAAGAAAGTAAATAAATAATTAACCATAACAAAAATGTCAATATAATGTTATTTACCTACCTGAACATCAAACGGCTTGAGAAAGGGCACATAATCCCCAATATTGAAGGCTCCCATCAATGCCGTAACCTCGTGAACAATGAACTTCAACCCATATTTCTTCTCGTTGCTTCCAAAAAGCATTTTATAAGTCACATTCTCTATCAACTCCCCCACCATTTCACTAAGATCCACCATCTTCCCGCCGCCGGCCGCCGTCTTTATCGACGCTAATAAACCCCCAACTTCCTCTCTCCTAACGCCCGCAAAAGACTCAATCTTGGCGGTGTTGAGGAGTTGTTGGATTGAAAACTTCTTGGTTTTTCGCCACTCGGGAGAATAAGGAGGCGCGAAGGCCATTCCCTTAGAACTATTGGTGATATGTTCCACGGCGTCGAGCCTCGGCCGGTCGGAGAAAACGTGTCGTGAGTTTTAAAGATGAGCTCGGCGGCGGAGGGGGAAGAGATCACCACCATGGGTATGCTGCCTAGTTTTAAGAACATGATGGGACCGTACTTTTTTGATAGGTCATTTAAGGCACGGTGAGGGGTATTGCCTAGCATGTGGAGGTTTCCGATGATGGGAAGGCCGCGTGGCCCAGGTGGGAGCTTCTTGTGGGTTTTTGACGACGCCGGAGTCCATCTCCGGGCGATGAACCACAGGAGGATTCCGGCAAGGATTGATATAAGAGATGGTACAATGAGGAACATTATTTGTACGAATTATGGTGCAATGATGAGTACATAGCTGTTTTGATAGCTATTATATAAGCACACGTCTTGTCGTCTTCGGTTGTTATATATGAACACGTCTTCCCGTCTTAGCTTGTCATGTTAATATGAAAACATTGAAAATGCATGATAAAAATATGGGTGCCAATAAAGACAAGTACGTGTGTAAGTGTGTTGAATTGGTAAATAATGAATCTACTAATAACTCTACTTCTGAACTTTTATTATTATTATTATTATTATTATTATTATTATTATTATAAATCTATAAATAAATGTTATGGATATAATATAGAGTGAATAATATATATATATATATATATATATATATATATAGAATTATAATCAAATGAGACAAGCTATTTAGGTGAGAAATGCGAACTAGTACGTGAGTGTACACAGTTTACTACGCGGATGCACACAGCCCGAAGTGTGTGCACTTAGCCATATACACTACAAGAAAATTGTCCATTCGTGACAAGTAAAACCGTCACTAAAAGTTCAAAAACCATCATAAAAGACTTTTAATGACGGGAAATTAACGTCGCGACCCGTCGTTATATCTTCCGAGGATAAAGACAATTAATGACGGGATATGATACCGTCA
This sequence comes from Ipomoea trifida, assembly GCA_003576665.1. Classification (NCBI taxonomy): domain Eukaryota; kingdom Viridiplantae; phylum Streptophyta; class Magnoliopsida; order Solanales; family Convolvulaceae; genus Ipomoea; species Ipomoea trifida. The sequence goes on from CP025649.1 coordinate 14,889,781, forward strand.
TTAATGAAGATATAGTGATAGTATATTTACCGTCGCTAAAATGTCTCTTTTGTGACAAAGAATCCCGTCATTAATAAAAGTATTAACTAGCATAGTTTCCTCTCGTATATTCTTTTAATGATGGAAAATCCCGTTATTAATATTATTATTTACTAGCAAAATTTCCTCTCATTATATTACATTTTGCCCGTCACTAAATGTAATATTTTATTGTCAAATATTATTTTTTTTCTAATTTTGTATATATTGTTGCTTCTCATTAAATATTAATTTTTATAATACATTTTTTCTCACTAATCGACATTATGTTACGTTGTAACTATAGATATTGTATTGATACAATTTATAATTTTTACCATGATGCAATCAAAGTAAACTCTATCAATATATTAAAGACTTCATCATCACTACCAAAATAAAATATTTCACACAACTTTGTAAATTCTAAACGCAAAGAAACTTATTATAACGAATAGCCATAGTAATGTATGTCAGCTGTTTTGAAAGGTGAGACTATACAAATAAACATGTTTAATTTAGACAAAACAGCCCCAAAGCAAAATGTCCAATCTAGCTTTAATTGCATCTGGAGTGCGTATCAAATTCCCAGATGATGATCAACATGGAAGAAACCTGTATCAAGCAACTGTAGAAAATGAAAAGCAATAAAGATGTACATGATACTAGTATACATGCTAAAAATAGTTTTCTTTCTTTCAAAAAATTAACAAACTCTTAATCTTCCCATTTATTGGCTCTAAAAATTGAAAAATAAATGTACACAATTCTACATTGAATTTCTTGAATTTGTATAGAACTAAGAATAGAATACTGTTATACACTCAAAATTCTTGAAACTACAGCAATTTGCTGTATGTGGTGAGCAATTTTGAACAACAAAAATCAAAATCTTTATCATCACCACAATCTAATTAAATTTCTAATGTGTACCAATTCATGAGTAATAAGACAAAGAGAACGTAATAATTTAATCTAATCCATAGTTTATAATGAAACCATAAAATGAAAAGCAAATATACCTCATCAATCCAGTCCTACCACCGGGAACTCCGTCTGGATCCGGTTCCTAACGACATTATACATCAAAGGCTCCTGCCGTTCACCTAAAAACCAATAAATATAAATAAAAAATTCTCAGGAGTATTTTTCCATCTTATTACTTTTAATAGGTAAACCAAATTGAGGAGAAAAAAAGTGCAGTCACAATCACTACTACAGAACATAGCTATACCTGACTCTATTTGACTTCACTTTATTTTTGACTTGTAATTCTTTGAGTGCACTATTACAATAAAAAAAAATATATATATTTAAATAAATGGCATAACATAACATAGCATAACATAGTATCTAAAATGTGAAACAAAATCTAATGATGCTTATGCATAGAAATACATGCTCAAGAAAAGTCTAAGGAAGCAAAGTATTATGAGAATTTAGCAATTTGATTGGTTAGTGGATGCACCAACGTAACTCCTATAGGGTTGAACTAAGTCTGCCCTTTAAGCTAACAATCATGCTGAAACCAAATCTACCAACCTCATCCTCCCATATAAAAGAAATGCCTTGCTACTCTTTCTCTTCACCAAGTAAAAGCATGAAACATATATCTACCATACCTTATAAACACCGAAGTGCAACATGGAAGCATTCAGCCACAGCATTGCTAAATCGCTCTGCCCTTTCTTGTTCATCGGCATTCTGGTTCTCTATGCAAATGCATTTTCTTTGGCAAATGCTGAAGTTCAAAAGCACCAGTTTGTTGTAAGAATTTGATCCTAACAATGCTCTCTTTTCTCGGTTTTTAATTTTTCATTTTCATTTAGTTTCTATTTGGCTCTCATAAACTGGATGACACTAAATGTGAGTTGTGAAACAGATTCAAGCAACACCAGTGAAGAGGCTGTGCAATACCCATAACACAATAGCAGTGAATGTACAGTTCCCTGGACCAACCTTGGAGTGAACAATGGCGATACCTTAGATATCAAGGTTATCAATAAGGCACAATAAAATGTCATCATTCACTGGTAAGTTTATAAACAAAGCATGCATGCAAAGCAATAATTTCCAAGTGAACAAATTTACTAGTAAATATATGGCACTCATCAAGAAAATGAATTTATTGGCTTATTATACTTTTATTTTCTCTCCTCATTATGTACCAAAAAAGGCATGGTATCCGGCAGATTAGAACAGCATGGGCAGATGGACCAAAGTTCATTACACAGTGCCCAATTAGACCAGGAGACAGTTATACTTACAGATTTATAGTTAACTGTCTATATATGGTCAGGAAGGAACACTTTGGTGGCATGCCCACAGCTCATGGCGCAGGGCAACTGTCTATGGAGCTCTTATCATCCACCCAAGGGCAGGGGAATCCTATCCATTCCCTAAGCCTACAAGAGAAACGGCGGTTATACATGGTGAGTTTCCTTGTTAACCAAAGACTTAAATGCAAGAAAAGATTAAGCAACCAATTCTTTAACTGCTCTTGGCCTCCCGTTTCTGCAATATCTTTCTTTCAAACAAAATTTCTGAAATAATCAACAACATTTTGATAGAAATGATGACCAGGTGATTGTCATAAGACAAGCTCAGAAAACTGGAGCAGCTCCAAATATATCAAATGCATTCACTATCAATGGTCAACCTGGTGATCTGTACCAGTGCTCCAGCCAAGGTAAGATTTATGAGTACTTCTAGTCTCCAGCCCTTCCTTGAAACAACTTTCAATAGATATAAAAATAAAAAAAAAATAAATAAAAACAGACATGATTGTGCTGTTCTACATCATAGATGGTAAAGATTTCAGTAAAGATTAAACCAATCCAAAAATGTCCATGAATTAAAAATTAATTTATGAAAGAACTAGCAAAATTGAAGCAAAGAACACAGTTTTAAAGAAAATTTCAGACTTCAAAGCCAATCCAGAATGACCAAGCATGAAATTTCATTCTTCATTGGGTTGTGTCAACAGATAGCAGCAGCGCAGCCACACCAGATCCTACACACCAAAACTGACTAGCTAACCACCTAGAAGATTCACTCATCTTGTAACTAATTCTGTTGTAACTTCTCTCCCCTTCCCGCTTCTTTCCTTTCATATAAGTTCTGTAAACTGTAAACGTTGAAAGCAGTGAAAATAGTTTTGTACTTTCTTCTTCCTCATTCATCTAGCCACAGCTTCCTTCTCTCTTTCTTCACATGGTATCAGAGCGAAGAAACAATGGCGTGGCGTGCACCAGCAGTTAATATGGTTCGACAGTCCGCACCGCAGGTTGATGAAGCCGGCACCTCCAATCCGATTCCGAGGCCCGATCCCGTCTCAACTAGAGCCTTCGATCCTACCGATCGAACAAACCCCCTTCATCTTCACCCCAATGAAAGTCCAGCTCTGCAACTCGTCACTGTGCGTCTAGAAGGGAGGTCAAATTACCATCCCTGGGCGAGAGCCATGGAAATGGCGTTAAGATCCAAAAACAAATTAAGAATTGTAGATGGAACAATGGTGATTCCAAGCGAACTTGATCAGAAATACTACTATTGGGACCAGTGCAACACAATGGTCCTATCCTGGATTCTCAGAGCTGTTTCACCTACCATAGGACAAAGTGTGCTATGGATCAACACTGCAGAAGGTGTCTGGAAGGACTTGAAGAAGAGATTCAGTCAACAAGACGTGCTTCGTATTGGAGAAATCCAGTCTCAGATTCACCAGACCAAGCAAGGTAACTCATCTATAAACGAGTATTTTACACAATTGAAACTGCTGTGGGATGAAATGCTTGTTTTAAGACCGATTCCTGGCTGTAAATGCTCCCCGAGCTGTGAGTGTGGAAATAAGCTATCTGAAATGGTCAAGGCACATTTTGAAAATGATATGTTGTCATCTTTTCTTATTGGCCTAAATGAAAACTATGTTCATGCTAAAAATCAAATCATGTTGATGAAACCTCTTCCTGATGTTGGAGAAGCTTTTTCTATGATCTCACAACAAGAGAGACAGATCAGTGTTGGATCTAACAGTCTGGGAGACATTACAGAGGCAAGTGCCTTTTTCACTAAGTCAGAAAATAACAGTAGAAGGTCTTTTCCCAACCAAAAACAAAGGCCTGTATGCAGTTATTGTGGATATACAGGGCATACCATTGAAAGATGCTATAAAAAGCATGGTTACCCCCCTGGTTGGAAGCCAAGAAATAGAAATTTGCCATCAGCTAACCAAGTTCAGACCTCTGTGCAAGAGACAGACAGTTTAGAAAATAGTTCTCCTGCTACTCATGAGGATTACAAGAGATTCTTGGAATTCATGCAGAAGGAGAGGGTCAGCAATACTCCCCTTGATACCACTCCTCATGTCAACACAATAGCAGCAAACTTTATCCCTGATGCTCAGATGGAAGGTAAAGCAGCTAACTCTAATGGTTCCAAGTCTTTGTGGATTCTTGATAGTGGTGCTACACATCATATTGTTTGTAGTATGCATTTGTTACATGTTTCCAAGAAAGTGCAGGGAATACATGTAGATTTACCTAATGGACACCGGGCACAAGTGTCACATATTGGGACCATACATTTGTCTGCTGATTTGGTGTTACAGAATGTGTTGTGTGTGCCCATATTCCACTATAATTTGATCTCACTAGGGGAACTCATAAAGGGGTCAGGCTGCAGCATACTATTCCATACTAATCAGTGTGTTATACAGGGTCAACACCATGGGAGGATGATTGGTATGGCTGAGCTGAAGAATGGGTTGTATCAACTGGTTTTTCCCACTTTTACTCATTGTAAACCTACTGTCAATGTTTGTAGTGTATGGCATGCTAGGTTGGGTCATGCCTCTGAAGGCAAAATAAAGTTTCTTCATTCTTTAGATAATACAGTTTGTAATGACAAGCCTACTGTTTGTGAATGTTGTCACTTAGCTAAACAAAGAAGGCTTCCTTTTCAGCCTAGTTTCTCAATTGCAAACAGCTGTTTTGATCTCATACATGCTGGTGTCTGGGGACCATATCATACTCCCACCATCTATGGTCATCAATACTTCTTGACCTTGGTGGATGATCATAGTAGAGGGACTTGGGCTTACCTCATGAAAAATAAAAATGAAGTCAAACAGCTTATACAAGGGTTTTGTGAGCAAGTCACCACTCAATTTGGGAAAAGGGTAAAATGTATAAGATCTGATAATGGAAAGGAGTTTCTATTGAAAGAATTCTATCAAAGTAAAGGCATAATACATCAACCTCTTGTGTATACACCCCTCAACAAAATAGCATTGTTGAGAGAAAGCATGGCCACATTCTATCTGTGGCAAGGGCTCTTAGGTTCCAAGCCAGCCTGCCTGAGAAGTTTTGGGGAGATTGCATCCTCCATGCAGTCTACATAATAAACAGACTCCCATCAGCAACCTTAAACAATCAAATCCCTTATCAAATCCTCTTTGATAAGCTGCCCAAGTATCAACATCTCAGAATATTTGGTTGCCTGACTTTTGCTGTTATCCCTAGCTGTAAAAGAGACAAGTTTTCACCAAGAGCTAGGAAATGCATTTTTTTGGGGTTTGCTAATGGTGTGAAAGGATACAAGTTATTTGACATACAGACAGAGGAGATTCTAATATCCAGGGATGTTTCTTTTTATGAAGATAAGTTTCCTTTTCAGAATCCACAGGTTGCTCAACCTACTGATCTAGTGCTGCCATCTGAGAATGTGACACATTTACACATTGATGAGCACATTCCCGTGGTCTCTGAAGTTCAACCTATGGCACCAAGTCAGGTGGATATGCCTGCTGATGGACAACCTGCAGTACCCCAGCCTAGAAGATCAGCCAGGGTAAGGTCTACACCTACTTATCTTAATGATTACAATTGTCAGAGTGTTGCTGTCAAGAACACATCTCCACATGATATCTCCAAATTTATATCCTATGATAATTTGTCACATGAGTACAAAGCCTTTGCTGTGAATGCCCTTACTGCTAGGGAACCTAAGAGCTACAATGAGGCCATCAAAGAGGAGTGTTGGAGGCAGGCCATGGAAGCTGAGATCAGTGCTTTGCAGGCCAACAATACATGGATCCTCACTGATCTTCCCTCCACCAAAGAGCCAATAGGCTGCAAATGGGTCTACAAAACTAAACTGAAAGCTGATGGCACTGTTGATAGGTACAAGGCTAGGCTGGTGGCAAAGGGGTACACTCAAACTCCTGGTTTGGACTATCTGAATACATTCAGTCCTGTTGCTAAGATAACAACAATCAGAATGGTGCTAGCAGTGGCTGCAATTAAAGGGTGGATTCTACACCAATTAGATGTGAATAATGCATTCCTACATGGGGAATTGAATGAAGATGTCTACATGAGATTGCCTCAGGGCTTCACCTCTCCCAAACCGGGTCAGGTATGCAAGTTAGTGAAGTCTTTATATGGTCTGAAACAGGCCAGCAGACAATGGAATATCAAACTAACTCATGAGTTGATAAGCATGGGTTTTAAACAAGCTGTTTCTGACTCTTCTCTGATCACTAGAGGCAATGGAGATGATTTTATAGCCTTGCTAGTTTATGTTGATGATGTGATACTTGCAAGTCCTAACCTAAGCCAAGTGCAGCAGATCAAAAGTCATTTAGACAAAGTTTTTCATATTAAGGACTTAGGTCCTTTAAAGTTCTTCCTGGGATTAGAAATTGGCAGAAATAGTAAAGGCATTTGTATGTCACAAAGAAAATACACCTTGGAGTTGTTGGAGGAAACAGGGTTTTTACAATGCAAACCAGTAAAAACACCCATGGTTACATCTGTTAAGTTCAGTAGACACATTGGGAACAAGCTTGAAGATGCTACTCAGTACAGGAAGCTTGTGGGGAAATTATTATATTTGACCATCACAAGGCCAGACATTAGCTATGCTATTCAACAATTATCCCACTTTCTTGATTGCCCTACTGATATACATTTACAAGCAACTCACAGGGTATTGAGGTATCTCAAAGCAGCTCCGGGGCAGGGACTCTTCTTCTCAGCAGCTTCTTCCTTACAACTCAAAGGATTCACTGATTCTGACTGGGCTGCATGCCCAGACACCAGGAGGTCTATCACAGGCTTTTGTGTTTTCCTTGACACCACCTTGGTTTCTTGGAAATCAAAGAAGCAGGTCACCATCTCTAGAAGTTCTTCTGAGGCTGAGTATAGGGCCCTTGCTGCAACAGCTTGTGAATTGCAATGGCTAATCTACTTACTGCAAGATTTAGGGATAATTGTGAATTCTCCAGCTATATTGTATTGCGACAGCAAATCAGCCATTGCTATTGCTGAGAATCCCGTCTTTCATGAGAGGACGAAGCATATCGAAATCGATTGTCACCTTGTCAGGGAGAAGCTGCAACAACAAGTGCTAAAGCTACTGCATGTTGATACTTCAAATCAGCTAGCCGATGTGTTCACCAAGCCTCATGCTCCAACCACTCTACATAACTTCATTTCCAAGCTGGGTTTACATAATATGTACACTCCAGCTTGCGGGGGGGGGGGGGGTGTCAACAGATAGCAGCAGCGCAGCCACACCAGATCCTACACACCAAAACTGACTAGCTAACCACCTAGAAGATTCACTCATCTTGTAACTAATTCTGTTGTAACTTCTCTCCCCTTCCCGCTTCTTTCCTTTCATATAAGTTCTGTAAACTGTAAACGTTGAAAGCAGTGAAAATAGTTTTGTACTTTCTTCTTCCTCATTCATCTAGCCACAGCTTCCTTCTCTCTTTCTTCACAGGTTGATAGTTATTATGAAATTAATCACTTTTACTATATTTTGATACAGGAACGTTAACTTACTGGCTGCGCTGCCGTCCAGAAGCTGTAGGCGGTCGACGACACGGGCAGACGGCATTGCAGCGGCGGTCGGCGACACAGCTGTGCAGCGGCTATCGGCAAGAGAAAAGGGAAGAGAAGCTACAGGAGCCATTTGAGTGGTTAATTGAGCATTTGCGAAGGGTAATGTAGTCTGAGTGCTGGGTTGCTAGATGGAGGGTTTTCGAAGCCTGGGGTCGACGAAGGTGTTCCGAATGCTGAGGTGGAGGAGGGAGTGGCGAAAGCGGTGGAGGACGGCTGAGCTCCGAATATTTTGGGCGGACTGCGGAGCGAGGCAGAGAATGATGTTGAGGCTTGAAGATAAACCCTAGACTACTGAGTGTCTGAGTACTTGAAATTGGGTTCAAGTAATTGGCGCTCAACAACAAAGTTTTGGTGGGAAATAGATTTTAGTGGAATATAAATTTTCAGACATCTATAGCGACGGTAACAACATTTTTTCTACCAATAGCTAGAGTATACTTTTAAAATAAGTATAAAAATAAAATTTCGTCATTAAATCATAAACCTTTAGCTAGAGTATTTTTTACCCGTCACAAAAACTATGCAAATACTACATTTAGTGAGGGGTTTTTCTACCCGTCACTAATTTTTTGTCACTAAAAGTTGTTTTTCTTGTAGTGATATATATATATATATATATATATATATATATATATATATATAAAATCTACGTACTAACATATTAATTCCAACAATGGTCCTCCGACTATGTTGATTTTCCAAAATTAGTCCATGGCTTTTAATTTGGACAATTTAGGTCTCTTGACTTTCAAATTATTTACAATGTTGGTCCTTTCGTCAAATTTTGGTTAAATTGAGGTCAAATAAAGGGGTAAAATTGTCCATTCACTTGTATACTCGTATTTCTTCTTTCCTATACGCTATATATATGAATATAATATCAGTTGAAGAGACATCGAATGAGATTATATGGCTTCGATTAAGACTTCGACTGAGATTATATTCATATATACAACATATAGGATAGGAGAAATACGAATAATAATACACTAAACATGTCAATGGACATTTTACCCCTTCATTTGACCTCAATTTAATGAAAAGACCAACATTAAAAAGAATTTGAAAGTCAAGGAACCTAAATTGTTCAAATTAAAAGTCGGGGACTAATTTTGAAAAATCAACATAGTCTGAGAACTATTGCTGGAATTAACTCTAGAATTAATCGACATCTAGGCGCTAGGCACCGACCAACCTCCTAGCGCATCACCATAATCGAAGGTCTAGCTAGGTGGCTAGCTAGATAGGCAGCCACCTAACGCTGCCTAGTCCGCCAATTAGCTATTTTTTTATTTAAAAAATGGGCTATTTCACTCAAAATAATATCATTTTGAGCGAAAGAATCCTAAATTGTTCAAACTCCAGATTTTTTTTATGTTAATATATAATATTTTAGTATTAACTATTAAAATATTTAATAGGTTATAATTATTAGTCTTAAACAATTAAAAATTTTAAACAAATCTTTAAAAATAAAAATAAAATAAAAAAAACTCGGGCGTCTGAGGAGCGCCTAGCAAATTTTTAAACCATGGTTTATGGATATATAGAACAATGCAAAAACTTGTGTGAGATCGTGTTATGTAATGCTAATACTTCAAAATCTAATGTAATACTTATATTAAAAAATGTAATACTAATAAGAAATAAAATGTTTATTATTCATATGGAAAAAATGTAATATAATACTTTTGAAAATAAATGCAATACTTTTACATTTTTGGTGCGTATGTTTAAGTGGTGCGTTTGAAAATATATTCAAACGCACCACTTAAACATACGCGAATTTCACCACAGCATGTTTAAGTGTGGTGCGCTTGAATACATGCTGTGGTGCGTTTTATTACGTATGTTGGTGCATTAACTGTGTTGTGGAATGTTGTGTTTTAATCTATCCGTTGGTGCATTTTCATACGTAGAATGATGTGTAACTGTGTTGTAGAATGGTGTGTTTTAATACGTCGTCTAGTGCATTTTAATACATTGAATGGTGTGTATTTTAACACATGTGTTTCTGATAAGTGTGGTGCATTTTAATACGTATAATGGTGCATATTTTAGCACATGTTTTTTGTTTTTTTTTTTTTTGAAAACCAGCACATGTTTTCTAATATGTGTAAATAGTATATGCTTATAATCTGACATGAGGCACGTTGTGGTACATTTTAATACCTAGAATGATGTGTTTTATTAAGTATATTGATGAATTTTAAGTGAATAGACGCATTTGGTATATTGTGTGGAATAGTGTGTTTTATCGGTCCTCTGGTGCGTTTTAGTACGTAGAATGGTGTGTTCTATAACATATATATATATATATATATATATATATATATATATATATATATATATATATATATATATATATATATATAGAGAGAGAGAGAGAGAGAGAGAGAGAGTCATGATCAGGTGTGGCCTGGTCATTAAGTGTGGCTGTGTGGCCTATTTTCAACCATTAGATCATATCAATTCATCAAATCAACGCGCAATATATATATATATATATATATATATATATATGATCTACTAATATATTATAGAATTAATCGGCATCTAGGCTCTAGGAACCGACTGACCTCCTAGCGTATCACCATAATCGGCGGTCTAGCTAGGTGGCTAGCTAGATAGGCAGCCGCCTAACGCTGCCTAGTCCGCCGATTAGCTATTTTTTATTTAAAAAAATTGGCTATTTCACTCAAAATAGTATCATTTTGAGCGAAAGAACCCTAAATTATTCAAACTCCAGATTTTTTTAGGTTAATATTTAATATTTTAGTATTAACTATTAAAATATTAAATAGGTTATAATTATTAGTCTTAATCAATTAAAAATTTTAAACAAATCTTTAAAAATAAAAATAAAATAAAAAATACACGGGCGTCTGAGGAGCGCCTAGCAAGTTTTTAAACCATGGTTTATGGATATATAGAACAAGGCAAAAACTTGTGTGGGATCGTCTTATGTAATGCTAATACTTCAAAATCTAATGTAATACTTATATTAAAAAATGTAATACTAATAAGAAATAAAATATTTATTACTCATATGGAAAAAATGTAATATAATACTTTTGAAAATAAATGCAATACTTTTACATTTTTATTTAAAATTGTTACATTTTTTTCTCAAAATGTTACTTTTTTCCTTATAGGTAATACGGAGTAAATACTCGTCAACGTCACTTATAAGGAAAAATGTAATACTTTTGATGTTTTTTTCCTAAAAGTATTACATTTTACATTATAAGTAACAAACACTTATTTCTAATTAGTATTACATTTCTCAATATAAGTATTACATTTTCCTAGGATGACGCCACAAGTATAAAAAATTTAGAGGTTTTAATTTTTATAGGTTATCAGCTACATCCGGTCATGATCAAATTAATGAATTATGATCAAATTCCCAAAAACTATCACAGAGCGTCAAGAATTTTTTCCAAATTATCATATCGGATTGGTCGGCGGCAAAGGATTTTCCCCAAATTTTCTCCTCCGTTGAGCAAATTAAAATTGATGCAAAATTGGAATCCTTTTAATCAAGGAATGGGGATGGGGCAAGGGCCTTGTAGTTCAGTGGCATCAAACCCTTCCCTGTATACGGGAGGTGGTGGGTTCGAGCCTCAGTGGAGGCGTTGCTGTCTCTTTGTGCTTCTATAGGTTGAGAAAGTAGTTTATGAACAGATACTACTGTAATAGAGGAATGGGGATGGGAGCTGAAAAATATCTTGGGCAATGAGAACTGACGTCGAATAACCAATCGATAAACGTCCATGCAAATTCGAACAAAAAATTTTTGAAAAATATAAAGGTAGAAATTAAGGAGTACTAAAATCCAAATTTTCCTTTCACATATCACATGTGATTTGAACCACTGACCTCTACTCATGTGAACAACGTTGTTTTTTTTTTTTTTTTTTTTTTTTTTTTTTTTTTTTAATTATATACTATTTTTTTTAAAAAAACATTTACAAGATAATATCTGTTTTATACTTTTTCAATTCTTTTATTTAAAAAATCAACGGTCCCATCATCGGAATTCATTCTATAATAACCAACAATATGAAAAATGTTTCTTTATTAAATTAAGGTAAAATGATTTTTTTTATTACACAGAAACACACAACTACTATTCTAGGATATATCTAGTTACTCTAGGCCAGAAGTTCAACCAAGAATCCAACTAATAATTTTTAATCATTATTCTATGGACCATGGTCCACACATTTATATGAATCATAAATAAAAAGTACATTTTTAATATATTACAAGTACATTATTTGGATATGTAAAGTACATTATTATTATTATTATTATTATTATTATTATTATTATTATTATTATTATTATTATTATTATTATTATTATTATTATTATTATTATTATACGTTTAATACATTATAACAGAGTCAGCAGTACTCAAAAATATATTAAAAATGTATATTATATTCCACACAATAATTTGCCCTTAATTTTCTGGTATTATAGTTATGATATACCAGTTGGTTATCCATTTTAAGGTCCAAAAAAAAAAGAGAAATGGCCAAAACAAACTACTAAACTTTATATGAAAAGTCAATTAAGTTTTGAACTTTTAAAAGTTACAATTAAAGTCATCAATGTGTTATTTTTGTGCATCCAAGTCTAGAAATTAGTTATTGTCATGTAATAATCAACGACACTCTGGCAACTAATTAACTCCAACGACACTCTGACGACTAATTAACAGACGTCGATTACCTTTGAAGATGGCGACCAGCATCGGTCGTCTTCTTCTCCAGCAGATCGAAGGCTTGCTGCAGATTTCATCATCAGTACAGTGGTGCCCAATTCTCTCAAATTTAGCAGTCTTTTTTTTTTTTTTTTTCTTTCTTTCTCAACATAAACATCAAAACGACACACACACATATCTTTTTTTTTTTTTTTTTTTTTTTTTTTTGAAAGGCAATCACACTATCTCTTTGTCTAGTTCTTGCAAAAAGCTTCTTTAATATAATCCATTTATGATTGATTGTGTTAACATACCAATTGTTGTAGTTATTAAACCAACAAAGGGTATATTTTGCAACTTCTAATATTGATTGACCAAACTAATCAATTTCAAATCATTGATAGACAAAAATACATTTTTCATCTTTGAATCGTTGTGATTTCTTATGAACATGCCAAAAATTTGTAAACAATGCAAAAATTTAGTGCAGATGCACTAAAATATGAAACAAATTGAAATTAAAGGATGTGGGTAAATTATTTGTTCCAACCAGACTTAAATGTTATTTAATACGATAATATATAAAAACAATGTTCCAATAAAGCATGGCATTTGAAAACAACTCTATCAATATAGTAAGCGATAAGATGGAATTGCAAGCAAGTGTTTTGATTTTGCAGTTACCAACCCAAAAGCCTCCTCCATGTCCATCTCGCTAGGTGACTTACCTTTAGGCAACTCCCAATTAAAGCCATGAACCAAATGACTCACAATCAATTTAACATTGAGTAGCCCCAACTTTGCTCCTAGACACATTCTCTTCCCATATCCAAATGGTAGAAGAACAAAATCATGCCCCAGAATATTAACATCACTATCAATAAATCTCTCGGGAATGAAATCATCTGCATTAATGTTAGGCCAAATACTTGAATCACGCCCAATTGCCCAAGCATTTACTATAACTCGTGATCTTTTAGGTATGTAGTACCCATTTATCTCGATGTCCTCCATTGACTCTCTAGGAATGAGCAAAGGTGCTGGGGGATGGAGCCTGCCTGTTTCTTTAATCACCATCTCTAGATATTGCAATTTAGGCAAGTCCTTCTCCTCAACCATTCTATCCAGTCCAACGTTGGCTTCAAGCTCCTCTTGGAGACGTCTCATTGCCCTGGGACTTCTTAGAAGTTCAGCCATAGTCCATTCGATCCATGTGTACGAGGTATCAATGGCTCCTAGGATTAATTCGAAGAGAAGTGATTTAATGTTTTCTTGGTCAAGTTTGTCTGCCGAGGAGAGTGTGTTGGAAGATAGCATCATATCTACGAAATCCATATTGCCCTTTTTAGTGCCATTTCTTGCATCTTCTTCATGTTTGTTGATAATTTCCCCAACTACGTTGTCCATGGCTTTTCGAACTGCCTTCATTCTCTTATACAGTCCCTGCAATTTGTTTGCACATTAAATCAGAGTAAAAAAAAAATACTCTATTTCAATTTGAATATATTCTCTGATTTATTATTTTTATAATCAATTTAAATTTGGGCTTAATAACTTTTTTTAATAACTCAAATTAGTCAACTACCAATAGATTTACATTTACCCCTAAAAAAAAGTGAGGGAAGAGGACGGACCATGTACAAAAGAATCAAACCCGTTTATACAAAAGTAAATGATAATAATAAATATTTAAATGTCATAAATAACTTAAATAAAAGAGCATTCACCTATTTTGTTATTGTTATGTATTCCATTAAAAAATTAATATTAGTATTAATAGATTTTGATGAGGCATGTATACGTACAAATGACCAGAAAAATAAGAGGATTGGTAAGATTATATAATAGTACTTGTATAAGAGTATGGTTATAATTGAAAAGTCAAAGAAGCAAAAAATAACAGAGTAAAGACACATAAGAAGGCAGTGAAGTAACTTACAAGAGAAAAAGGAAGAAAATACTTAGCTTATTGTATTAACCGAATAAAATAAACGTGCTTATTTTATAAAGGGGAAAAGCGCTTTTTTTCCCTCTGAATTATTTGCTTATAGCATTTTTTCTTCTCAATTATTCATGTATCTAGTAGCTATATTAGTCCTCTCAATTATTCTAAAAGTGATGGTTTTTTCTCATGATATATTAAATGATTTTTACTCTTAAAATAAATATTTCATTTATTTTTCTTCTCTAACAAATTATTGCTTATATGTAGTGATGATCATGGTTCAGTTCGAACCGAATTGGACACTGTAAACTGAATTGAAAGGTTCCTATTATATTTCAGAATCGAGAACCCAATATTTGAGTTTTAGTTTATTAAATATGCAACGGGAAAAACTGGATCCAGCTGAATCATGAATTGGCAGTTCAAAATCAGAACAACTAGTAACATTATATTAGCTTAAAATTAGAGATGTCAATTATACACGTA
This sequence comes from Ipomoea trifida, assembly GCA_003576665.1. Taxonomy (NCBI): domain Eukaryota; kingdom Viridiplantae; phylum Streptophyta; class Magnoliopsida; order Solanales; family Convolvulaceae; genus Ipomoea; species Ipomoea trifida. Next base: position 14,904,854 of record CP025649.1, read on the forward strand.
CTCGACGGAGAATCCGATTCTCCGCCCCTACGGGGATGGGGATGGGGAGTACTCCCCCGCCCCACCCCGTCCCCGAATTACATACATATATATATATATATATATATATTACATACATATATATATATATATATATATATATATGTATGTATGTATGTATGTATGTATGTATGTGTGTGTGTGTTTAGATAACATGTTTTATTGTAAAATATTGAATACTACTTTAAGTTGGGGATGAATATATATGCTTTATTTATTTAAATATTTTTTAATGTTTAATTTTTTTTTTTAAACTTATAAACGGGGTGGGGTTTCCTGGCCTCGTCCCCATCCTCGGATAATCCCTTGGGGATGGGGAAGGGGGGATTTTTTCCTTCCCCAGCAAGGATGGGGACGGGAACGGGGAATGGGGAAGAAAGTTGGGAGCGAGGATGGTGGTATGTTTCCCGCACGCCTCGTTGACATCTCTACTTAAAATTAGAATTATATTTATAAATTGTGTATATTCTTTTTCGTATTTATTCTGATTCTTACATATAATAAGTAGATATAGTTGCGATTTAGTTCTGATTTTGAATTGCAGGTTCACGATTTCGGATCCGGTTTGAACCGCTGGTTCAAACGTTTAAATTTTAATTTTAATTTTTAAAATAGTTTAAATTCCGGAATAGTTTAAAATAGTTTAAAATAATTTTTAAAATAGTTCAAACTTTTAAATTTTAATTGGGAAAGTGCACATAACCGGAAACTAGATTCAAACATGAAACCATAGCAAAAGTGCGAGGGCTATTTACCTGAAGATCAAATGGCTTAAGAAAGGGCACATATTCCGCAATATTGAAGGCTCCCATCAATGTCGTAACCTCATGAACAATGCCTTTCAATCCATACCTCTTCTCGTTGCTCCCAAAAAGCATTTTATAAGTCACATTCTCTATCAACTCCCCCACCATTTCACTGAGATCCACCACCTCCCCGCCGCCGCCCGCTGTAGTTATCGACGCTAATAAACCCCCAACTTCCTCTCTCCTAACGCCGGCAAAAGACTCAATCTTCGCGGTGTTAAGGAGCTCTTGGATCGAAAACTTCTTGGTTTTTCGCCACTCGGGAGAATAAGGAGGCGAGAAGAGCATTCCCTTAGAACTATTGGTGATATGTTCCACGGCGTCGAGCCTCGGCCGGCCGGAGAAAACGTTGTCGTGAGTTTTAAGGATGAGCTCGGCGGCGGAGGGGGAAGAGATCACCACCATGGGTATGTTGCCTAGTTTTAAGAACATTATGGGACCGTACTTTTTGGATAGGTCGTTTAAGGCACGGTGAGGGGTATTGCCTAGCATGTGGAGGTTTCCGATGATCGGAAGGCCGCGCGGCCCAGGTGGAAGTTTCTTGCACGCCGGAGACCATCTCCGGGAGATGAAACACAGGAGGATTCCGGCGAGGATTGGTAGAAGAGATGATAGAATGAGGAACATTTTTTGTACGAATTATGGTGCAATGAGTGGTGTTGATACTTAATAGCTACGGAGTACAGTATTATATCTGCACACGTCTTGTTTGTCTTAGCTTTTCATGTTTAATTGGTTGAAAACATTGACAATGATAAAAATATGGGTGTGCTAGGTACATGAATCTAATCTATATCTATATATATATCATATCACATCATATCATATCATATCATATCATATCATATCATATCATATATATATTAAAACAGAAGTAATAGCTTTCCCGCTCTTTTTAGTCCAAAAATTTTGAAATTGATCAACATAATATTATATAATAATTCCTTATCAGAAATTCTAGCCTTCTTATCATTCCTTATTTAGGGCTAAAATTGACAAAAATATTCAAAATATGATTACATTCCTTATTATACACGGAAATTAATGAAATATTTTATTCAATTACATTCCTGTATGGATTCCTTATTTATGTGCATATATTAACAATCAAATTACTATATGATGTATATTATAGTATTCAAAAAAAATTACTATATTATGTTAATGTACGTAATTAAATTCCTTTCATGATAATATTTAAAAAAAATTCACAACAAAATTACTATATGATGTATATTATAGTATTCAAAAAAAATATTATTATATTATGTTAATGTAAGTAATTAAAAATTCTCTCATGATAATATTCAAAAAAAAAATTCACAATCAAATTACTATATGATGTATATTATAGAATTAAAAAAATATTACTATATTATGTTAATGCACGTAATTAAATTCCTCTCATGATAATATTTTTAAAAAATTCCAACAATCAAATTACTATATGATGTATATTATAGTATTAAAAAAATATTATTATATTATGCTAATGTACGTAAAGTTCCAACAATCAAATTACTATATGATGTACATTATAGTATTCAAAAAAAATATTACCATATTATGTTAATGTACGTAATTAAATTCCTCCTCATGATAATATTAAAAAAAATAAAAATTCCAACAATAAGTTACTATATGATGTATATTATAGTATTAAAAAAATATTACTATATTATGTTAAGTACGTAATTAAATTTCTCTCATGATAATATTCAAAAAATTAAAAATTCCAACAATCAAATTACTATATAATTTATATTATAATATTAAAAAAATATTACTATATTAGGTTAATATACATAATTAAATTCCTCTTATGATAATATTCAAAAAAAAATCCCAACAATTAAATTACTATATGATGTATATTATAGTATTAAAAAAATATTACTATATTATGTTAATATACGTAATTAAATTCTTCTCATAATAATATTCAAAAAAAATAAAAATTCCAACAATCAAATTACTATATGATGTATATTATAGTATTCAAAAAAAAATATTAGTATATAATGTTAATGTACGTAATTAAATTCCTACCATGATAATATTAAAAAAAAAATTCCAACAATCAAATTACTATATGATGTATATTATAGTATTAAAAAAATATTACTATATTAGGTTAATATACATAATTAAATTCCTCTCATGATAATATTCAAAAAAAAAATTCCAACAATCAAATTACTATATGATGTATATTATAATATTAAAAAAATATTACTATATTATGTTAATGTACGTAATTAAATTCCTCTCATGATAATATTCAAAAAAAAAAAAATCTCAACAATCAAATTACTATATGATGTATATTATAGTATTAAAAATATTACTATATTATATTAATATACGTAATTAAATTCCTCTCATAATAATATTAAAAAAAATAAAAATTCCAACAATCAAATTACTATATGATGTATATTATAGTATTCAAAAAAAATTAGTATATAATGTTAATGTACGTAATTAAATTCCTATCATGATAATATTCAAAAAAAATTCTAACAATCAAATTACTATATGATGTATATAATAATATTAAAAAATTATTACTATATTATGTTAATTTACGTAATTAAATTTCTCTCATGATAATATTCAAAAAAAATCGAACAATCAAATTACTATATGATGTATGTTATAGTATTCCAAAAAATATTACTATATTATGTTAATGTACGTAATTAAATTCCTCTAATGATAATATTCAAAAAAAATTCCAACAATCAAATTATTATATGAGTATATTATAGTATTCCAAAAAAATATTACTATACTATGTTAATGTAGAGATGTTTGGAGGATATTAGATTTTGAAATATAGTACAAATATCCTCCTGTAGAGCGCTTGAATTTTCATCTGTCAAATGAACAAAGTATTTATTTTGATGAGGATGCTCTAATAGATGTCAGATGCATTGTAGAATGACATACGGTAAAACATAGCATGTTTCTGGCTTGGCTTGAGGCAAACAAAAACTATCATGAGTCAAAGCAACTAACTTATGCAGAGATGCCAACAAAGTTCGTTTGGAAACAAGCAACAAGGGAATTTGTTCCAAAACAATAAGGATTCTCAATTGGTCGAGTTTTTTATGTTCCTCCTGGAAGTGGTGAGATGTACTATTTGAGATGTCTTTTGAATGTAATCTGAGGGCCTACGTGTTATGAAGACTTAAGAACAATCAATGGGGTGTTGTACGACAATTACTGTGATGCATGTTATGCACTTGGGCTATTGGAAGACGACAAAAAATATATTGATGGAATTGTGGAAGCAAATCAGTGGGCAACTGCAGGAGAGTTAAGAAATTTATTCACAACATTGTTATCCTTAAATCGTTTAAGCCGTCCGGAAGTGGTTTGGGACAAATGTTAGACATATATGTCCGGTTATATTCTGTACAAACAACGTAACATATTGAACTTCCAAGGAATGGTATGTATTTATCCATTTGCTTTAATATTTTATTTCATGTCTAATATTATTAGTTCCAAAATGGTGATACTTTTCTAACATATATTGTTTAATATTTTTTAGATTTAGTCTTCAGTGTTGATGAAATATAAAATCAAGCATTAGTTGAGATTGAGAAATTGTTGAAAAGATGTGGAAAGAGCCTACATGATTACCAACAAATGTCAATTTCAGATCTTGACTGTTCGGCCAGTTTGATGAATATGTTGGTGTATGATGAGATGTATTATGACAAAGCAGAACTTAAAGAAGAGCACAAAAAGTTGGTATCAAATCAAGAAGGAAATTTTTTTGTCTACAATTATGGAGGAACTGGAAAGACATTAGTTTGGAGAACTCTTTCGGCAGCATTGAGATCAAAGGAATAAATAATTTTTAATGTTGCTTCAAGTGATATAGCTTCTCTATTATTACCCGGCGGAAGGATTGCGCATTCAAGGTCTACAATTCCCCTAAGCCCAAATGAGGATTCAACATGTAATATCAAACAAGGTAGTCATCTTGCAGAACTCATTATTAAGTGCAAACTTATAATTTGGATGAATCACCAATGATGCATAAGCATTGCTTTGAAGCACTTGATAGAAGTATGCGTGATGTATTGCGTTTTTGCAATCCAAAAAGTTTAGAGATACCTTTCGGAGGGAAAACTATTGTATTTGGTGAAAACTTTCGACAAATTTTGCCAGTTATCCTAAAAGGAAGTAGACAGGATATTGTTAATGCAACAATAAATGCATCTTACTTGTGGTCGTACTGTAAAGTGTTACGTCTGACAAAAAATATGCGACTTCAAAGCTCATCCTCAAATAGTGATTATGAAAAACTAAAGCAATTCTCATAATGGATTGCGAGCATATGAGATGGAGAAATTTAGGGGCAAACAATTGGATGTGAAAACATTACTATACAGAAGAGAATTTTTTGAAATGTTCTAGAGATCCCATTGCAACTATTGTGGAAAGTACATATCCATCATACTCCAATATTTTTTATGATCCAACATACTTGAGAAAGAGGGCAATATTGGCTCCAACACTTGATGTGGTTGACTCTATCAATGGATATATGACTTCTTTAAACACATATGAAGGAAATATATATTTCAGCTTTGACAGTGCTTGCAAATCATATTCAAATGTTGATCTATTAACTTATGTGCACATTCCTGAATTTTTAAATGGGATCAAGTGTTCTGGTGTGCATAATCATGAACTCAGGCTGAAAGTAGGTACTCCGGTTATGCTTTGAAAATGTTGACCACTCAGTTGGTTTGTGTATTGGGACAATGATGGTTATTACTAAACTTGGAAATCATGTTTTAGAAGCAAATGTATTATCTGGAAGTAGTACATATCATAAAATCTTGATTCCAATAATGTCACCGCAAATGTATTATCTGGAAGTAGTACATATCATAAAATCTTGATTCCAATAATGTCATTCACTCCTTCAAATTTGAGATTGTCTTTTAAATTTCAAAGAAAACAATTCCCTCTAATCGTCTACCTCTTATGCAATGACGATTAACAAGAGTCAAAGGTCAATCACTTAGGCCACTTTTTGAAAAGACCAGTATTTAGTCATGGACAATTATATGTTGCTGCTTCAAGAGTCACCAACCCAAATAGATTGAAGATTTTAATTTGTGATAAGGCGAACACCCAAAGTAATTCAACAAACATTGTATACAAAGAGTTTTTTTAAAATTTGTAAAATGTTATTATAATATTTCATCATAGTTTCATTCATACAATTCTACAATGATTTTCCATTTTGTAAATTTCTCCCTTAATTCATCATATCATAATTGTTGCCGTGCATCGCACGGGTAAAATACTAGTATATATTAAAACAGAAGTAATAGTTTTTCCGCTCATTTTAGTCCAAAAAATTTGAAATCGGTCAACATAATATTATATAATAATTACTTATCAGAATTTATAGCATTCCTTATCATTCCTTATTTATGGCTAAAATTGACAAAATATTCAAAATATGATTCCATTCCTTATTGGCTTATTCTACACGGAAATTAATTTGAAATATTTTATTTAATTCTATTCCTGTATGGATTCCTTATTTATGTACATATATTAACAAAATAGTCATACAGAAATAATAATTATTAAACAAAATTATAGTTGTAACACCCCAATTTTCACAACTTGGATTTATTACAAAATCCTTAAAATATAATACATTGCGGAAGCGTCTAACCAGCAGAAAACTGGGTGTTACCGCCACGCTTAGGTATCTTTCCTATACCCAAACGCTAAGGCTAAACTTACAACTTCAAATAACCATATCAATATCGAGATATGTACATATGGAAATAATCCTCCAGGGTGTCTATTCTAGGACAGAGTAGTCTTCAACCTCGACTTCCATCCTATTTAGAGCTCACGCTAGACTGCATATAATAGATGACACAATGAAGTGTAGTTAGCGTGGCGGCTAAGTAAGGATATCCATTATCGCCCGAAAATAAACAAAGGTTTTCAAAATAATTATTCAATAAGAACAAGGTAAGATAATATTACCCACAATCGCAATCAACCTGCAAACAATTTAATCAACAAGTAATTTCACTTTATTTCAATAATTAGAGCAATTAACTCAGTCATTAATTCACCCGGTAGTTAGTTCTTACACGTCGTCCATGGTACACAATTCTCATCTTACTCATAAGTGGGGTACGAAACACATCCACTATTAGATCTCGGTGGGGTACACAACACATCCACCTTCCAATTCTCACGTAGGGTACAAAACACATCCACGAATAGTTCACGGTGGGGTACGAAACACATACACCTTTAAATTCATAAGTGGGGTACGAAACACATCCACTATTAGATCTCGGTGGGGTACACAACACATCCACCTTCCAATTCTCACGTGGGGTACAAAACACATCCACGAATAGTTCACGGTGGGGTACGAAACACATCCACCTTTAAATTCATAAGTGGGGTACGAAACACATCCACTATTAGATCTCGGTGGGGTACACAACACATCCACCTTTCCAATTTCACGTGGGGTACAAAACACATCCACGATTAGTTCACGAGTGGGGTACGAAACACATCCACTATTTAAATCTCGGTGGGGTACACAACACATCCACCTTTCCAACTCCCATGCTTAGTTAGTGTTAAACATATACCAAAATATTCGAGCATAGAGTCATGATAAATTTCAATACATAGTTATTTTCCACGTTAATATAATACACAAAAAGTAATATTTGTCAAAATTGTTTCTAACCATTTTTTTTCTCAGAAAGTTTCAGCTTGGCGCAGTCCGAAAGATTGAGCCGGTAAAAATAGTTTCCGAACTCTTTTTCACTTGAAATTTTTATGGTAGAACCCTAACTCATAGTACTTGATATTCATAAAAAGTTTTGGTCACCTAGGTTCACGAATTTACACAGAAAATTACATTTTTGCCCTTGGCAGTGTGCTGTCCGGATTTTTCTTCTCTCTGGACCAGTTTTGGAAAATAATTCCGAAAACCATACTTATACTACTCAAAAAATTATGAAATTTTTATGGTAGAACCCTAACTCATAGTACTTAATGTTCATAAAAAGTTTTGGTCACCTAGGTTCACGAATTTGCACAGAAAATTACATTTTTGCCCTTGGCAGTGTGCTGTCCGGATTTTTCTTCTCTCTGGACCAGTTTCGGAAAATAATTTGGAAACCATACTTATACTACTCCAAAAATTATGAAATTTTATATGCAGCTTCTACACTTATAGAACTACATGTATAAAAAAAATTGGATCAAAATACCTTACCGATTTTTCCCAAAAATTCACGGAAGTTACCGCCAGAATCTACCCTGATTTTCCTTTCTCTATTTCCACAAGTATAAGCTTATATGGACATAAATACAACATATACATGCATAAAATAGCTATGAACATGCATAACAAATTTATCAAAAATCAAAGCAAAGATTTTTGAGCCAACTTTTAGATCTATAACATAGCACATACTTTTCATGAACAAAATTCTAAACATGCAATTTTTCCTATCATTTGCCTATTTCCAAGCGATTGAACCGACTTAAGGGAATCCTTACCTCCGTAGAAGATTTCTAAACCGTAAGTTGAGTATGCTCCCTTGGAATTTTCTCCAAAAATCCTAGAGAAATGCCACCATAATAACAATATTTTTCTTGTATTAAACATCACACTTAAATGCTAGAGATGTTTGAACCATTAAAGCTTAAAGTCTTACCTAGACTTGGTTACTTGAGTTAGGAAAATAGTAGGAGGAAGCTTTAGATCACAATGAAGACTTAGCTAATTTTTTCTTCTTCTTCTCTTTGGGATTTTCGAAAAATGGGAGTGGAGAGAAGAGGGAATGATCACCTTGCTAGCTTAAGTTTTATTTTCTTCCTTCTTCTTAGTGTAATACGAATGGGAGAGTGAGGGAGAGAGGTGGTGATGTGAGTGATTAGCTAGCTCTCTTGAAGATCAAGAAACATAGTACAATGCACCATACTTCATTAAATGCAAGATCAAGATCAAATCTCATTCTAGGATTTAATGCCACATGTCAACACCCCCATTAATCCCTTAAGAAGATATTAATTTACTTGATCAGTTTAAGCTTAAATCAGATGAATGTTCGGAAGATTATAACTTAATTCGGGAAAATTCTAATACCAAAATTATCGTAAAAATATTCCCGTCGCAAATCACCAATTTTGGGAATTTTCCGATAGTCCGTTAAATTTACGTTCAGAGTCCGTAGCAATTATCCCTTACGGTCCATTTAGAAATTCTCTTGAACCAATTAAAATTCAGGCCTAATCGTATGATACTCAATAATCCCAATTATGGAAAAATTCGAATTGAATCTACGTCCTTAAAATTTTCTCGGTTCGTAACCGATACGTAGTTCGCAGCTTATCGATAATTAATCCTTACGAGAAAAATTATTTCGAGCACCGAATAATTTTCTCCTAAATATCATAGCTTAAAAAAAAATTTATATCGCTATTCTCGAATCTTAACTCTGTCGTAAAAACCGAGGGGTTACAATAGTTATTATACCATGCAATTCAATTATTGTTCAAAATATTTTAATCTTGCGTGTATATATATATATATATATATATATATATATATATATATATATATATATATATATATATATATATATATATATATTACTATATGATGTATATTATAGTATTCAAAAAAATTGCTATATCATGTTAACGTACGTAATTAAATTCATCTCATGATAATATTAAAAAAAAAAATTTCAACAACCAAATTACTATATGATGTATATTATAGTATTCCAATAAAATATTACTATATTATGTTAATGTACGTAATTAAATTCATCTCATGATAATATACCACGCAATTCAATTATGGTTCAAAATATTCTAATCCTGCGTATTTTTTTTATTTTATATTCGTAAACAATCAAATTATTATATAATGTATATTATTGTATTCAGAAAAAATTACTATAGTATGTTAATGTACGTAATTAAATTTCTCTCATGATAATATTCAAAAAAAATTCCAACAATCAAATTACTATATGATGTATATTATAGTATTCCAAAAAAATACTATATTATGTTATGCACGTAATTAAATTACTCTCATGATAATATTCAAAAAAAATTCAACAATCAAATTACTATATGATGTATATTATAGTATTCTAAAAAGATATTACTATATTATGGTAATGTACGTAATTAAATTCCTCTCATGATAATATTCAAAAAAATAAAAATTACAACGATCAAATTACTATATGATGTATATTATAGTATTAAAAAAAAATATTACTATATAATGTTAATGTACGTAATTAAATTACTCTCATGATAATATTCAATTTAATATTTTTGTATTATAGATATTTTTAATTTTATTTGTTTTATTTTTTGAATTTTAATTAAAAAATTTAAAATTAAAATAACTTAATTTGATTCAAAATATATATATATATATATATATATATATATATATATATATATATATATATATATATATATTGAATCATTGTTGCATGTCAAAAGTTCACCCCAAAAAAAATGTTGCATATCAATTTGTTTACTTTATCTAACTTTTAAAAATAACTACAATATTATTACTACTATATATAAATTTCTTCCTACATAATGTTGGTTTTCAAAGTTTAAAAATGTGAAAGGTATAATATATCATTATTATGATTTTAGCTCTCTACTAATAACAAATATAAGTATTATTGCATTAAATTAATTTAAAAGTTTTATAGTACAAATGTTGTGAACAAATTTTACAAAATACCGTAAATTATAAAAATTTACAAATCTAAAATAATAGTTATTATTTAAATATTATGAGCTCAAAACAAATTAATTTACGTTAATAACATAACTGAAGAAAAACTAACATAAAAATGAACTAATTGAACTAACTTACATTTGCGGAGTTTGAAAAAAATATAATGTTATTGGGTAAATGTCTCACATTTAAATATAATTTTATTAAATTAATTGGAATTCACATATTTAAGAATGATGCATCATCTCGAGATCAATCAATTTAAAACGAAGAAGAATACGGGATTTATTTTTTTGAATACAAGGCTCAATCTCATGACCTCCCAAGTCTCATACGAGAGAGTCACTACATGTCATCTGAGCACAAGGTGTTTGACAAGAACAATAGGTAATAGAACTAAAATAAAAAGAGATAATAGAACTAAAAGAAATAAACTTTCAATAAATTAGTTAAAAACATATCATAGATCTACAAATATTGAACCACAAAGTTTATTGTGGGCCTATTATTTAAATAATGATCTAGAGATGTTTTGATTGTGCGAAAAATATTTAGAAACAAAACTAAATGGTTTCTAGACATCTATTACTATTTATGATAACAAACAAAAGCTTAAGGAAAAAACATGTGTGTGACTGTCTCATGGTCTCAATCTGTGAGACGGGTTGGATCGTCTTTAACTAAAAAGGTTAAAGATCTGACCTATTAATCAAAGATCTGACCCGTCTAACGGATTGAGACCCGTGAGACGGTCTCACACAAGTATTACTCAAAGTTTAAAATATCACCAAAGTATATTTTGATACAAAACTCATATATCAATGTAAAATTTTAAAATAAGAATGGTTTTTCATGCAAGGAAAAAAATAATATAATATTTATCAATATCTATATAATAAAAAAATTATCAATTTCTCTTTTTATCCATTTATGTAGACATATTATATTTATAGTATTTTGTACAATATAAAAATATATACACATTTTTTTTTATAGAATTGTGATTATTGCCATAATTATACAAGTTAATTACTACAATGAATATTTATTAAAAAATTATTTTAAAATATGTCTAAACTCATATTCTTAATTAAAAATTCAAAAATATTTAAAAATTTGTCTAAATATATAATATAGTTAGGGACTACATTAATCCATATAAATTTAAAAATTAAATTCTTTTAATTTGAAAATGTAATTTTCTTAAATATAATCAATAAAATATAAAATATAATTAAAAATAAAATTATGAAATTAAAAAAATGTGTATTCATAAATATTTAAATTTTTTAAAAATGCATTTATACATACATATACTTATGCATTATATTAACCATACAAAATAAAAATTCTATTTTTCAGTTTATAAATTTAATTATTTTAGTTATAATATATCAATATAAATTATAATTACAGAAATTATATTATAGAATTTACATATATACATATTAATAAATATTATTTGTATATACACTGTATTACACAATCACATATACAAAATTTAAATTTTACATTTTTTTTTTAATTTCTAAGTATAATTTCTTAGTTATTATTCATATTGTTAGAATTATAATATATATATATATATATATATATATATATATATATATATATATATATATATATATATGAAATAAGATTAGGAATAATTCAATTTAATAATGTAAATTTTTCTCTATAAATTTATATAAATATGTATATGATTAGAGATTATATTAATCATACAAAATTTTAATTTTGGATGCTATGATAATAGATACTTGCCCAAATATACGAAAATTCAACTGTATTATTATATTGTACATTTTAATATATTTGTATTTTTAAATTTTATTATTTAAATTCATAATAACAAAATTTTTTTCGTGCAGCGCACGGGTAAAACACTAGTTGTCCTTAATTGACAAGTGGAAAATAAATAAATAAATAAATAAATCGTCTTATGTAATAATTGCTTAAAAACGTTGTCAAGTCAATGATAAAAATGAGTGCCAATATAATAAAGGCAAAATTAAAGGATGTTTGTTAAAAACATCTAATTAAAAATGATTTTGCTGCTAACAATTAGGTAGTGTGATAACACCTTTGTCATCATATCATTCCAAATGAGTGGCCACAAGATCGAATCAGGTGGTGAAACATTGATTCTTTGAGCTGAGAAAGTATGAAATTATACATATATTACTTTAATTATAAAGAATTTTGAGTGTACAAATGGTTTTGCTAATGAGCAATCTGACATTATTTTTTTGAGTGACATGGTAAACTCGCAGCCGCTATTTGATAGTGCGTGCATTGAGTAAATTCTACTCATACGTAATAATAGCTTGTAAACTGCACTGAAAAAACTTGGAACAATTTTATTTGTATGTTGCAAGTGTTAGGACCAACATTCTTTCTGTAGCCGCCTAAAATTTGTTTGGCAAAATTAGCAATATGCTATTTGTTCTTTGGATTAAGTTTTGTACTAGGTGTACGTATGACCCTTCGTGGAGCATATGCTAACAATCATTTTTTCAAACTCAAGTGAGTATAATTTAAGAATCAATTTTTATTCATCTATTATATATTTTGAGTGTATAATATCTCAAAATACATCTCACTTAGGAGAATCAAATTTCACTTTGACCTAACCCAGCCCACTCAAAACTATGTTAGAAAATTATTATCATTTTTACATACCAAAATTTAGTAATGTGTCAAAATGGGTAAAAACTTGTCCAGCTTATAATGGGTCGGGTTAGGCCATAAAAAGAATAGACCGCAAAAAGAAAAAGTGAATCTCACGGCCTTAGCCAGCAGTGGACCATGTATTATTTTATGTAATACTTATTATGTCAACCCGTATATTATACTCCATAATACATATATATTATATTAATATATATAATACTATACACACACATGTGATACTTGTGTGCTGCGCATGCGCACACACATGTGATAATTATGTGGTTGATATAATTTGGATATTATAAAAATTGGCAGCCACAATTATAATAATATTGTTGTTAGATTTTTTTTATTTTTTTATTCGATCAAGAATATTGTTGATAGATAAGTGGTAGGTTATCGAATCACGTACGATATATTAGGGACCTATATTAGTTATACGTTGTACGTTTAATTAATAAACATGTTGGAATTTGTTTATATATATAACTCAGGTTTTTTCAGATTATATCTTGTTCTTAGATTCATAAGTTGTGATAAAATCGAGTCTATCTAATTTTGAGATCAATTCCGACCCCAATCTAATACTATCTCCAAATTCTCTTGGCCTGTTGCCAGAGGAAAATTTCAAGTACAACTACTGTTCAAATACTATACCACGGTTGAAATTTGTCTAATTCATATTCCCCATCTCACACATAGCAAAAACGTCAATGCCATTTATCTGAAGATGAAAATATGAAATGGCTTGAGAAAGGTTACATATTCCGCAATATTGAAGGCTCCCATCAATGTCGTAATCTCGTGAACAATGTATTTCAATCCATACTTCAAGTCGTTGCTCCCAAAATGCATTTTATAAGTTATGTCCTCCATCAACTCCCCGATCATTTTATATGTGTGGTTGTGTGCTTATGTATGGTATTGCATGGTGGACTATATTTTGTAATAAAGTATTTGGTACAATTTTTTTTTTATAAGTTAAATAAAATATTAAAACAAATTAAACCCATTTACCGTCAATGACCTTGGTCCCATTAGGCAACTCAACAAGATCCCAAACTCCATTGCTCTTCATGGAATTCATTTCATCTCTCAGGGCTCCTAACCATAAGTCAGACTATGCTCAATTTGTGGCTTGAGAAAACGTTTCATGATCATTTTCGGCTCCTAATGTCAGATTCTTGTGGATACGAAACATAATAACTAGGAACTGCTGATCGTCTTATTCGTGTAGACCGTCTTAAAGTTGGAAGCTTAGAGTTGCTTAATTAGCGCAGCATACTCCGCACCATTTATAGAAGGGTCCCGTTTCTTCTTTCAGTTACACCGTTTTGGTCTGGATCGAAGAACCAGTAGACATCGTGTATTGGGCAACAATCTCATGCTCTTGAAGAAACTTAGCAATGAGACTAGATGCTTGTTCATTTTTAGTATATCTACCATAATATTCAACACCTCTATCACATCTCTAACTATCTGTATTTTCTTGTTACATTGGTTTTCAACTTCAAAGTTAAAATAATAGTATATCTACCACCGAACTACACACGAAACTGCAATTAGGCCATCGAACTCAAAAACAATGCAATTGGATCCTTAAACTACACAAATTCATACAAAGTAACCCAAAGTGACTTGTTTGACTTGATCTTCTGGTTACCAACTTTTAAAATAATATTTTAAAATAATTTTAAATAAAATAATTAATTAAAATTTATTATTTAAAAAAAAAGGAACTGCCGGCCGGAGACGAAGCTTCACCTTCGTCTCCGGCCATGGAGACGAAGGTCACCTTCGTCTACCATGGAGATGAGGTCCGCTTCATCTCCGGCCAAGGAGACGAAGAGACCTTCGTCTCCATGGCAGACGAAAGGTCTTCGTCTCCGACCATGGAGACGAAGCCGGCCGCTGCCGATTCGTCTCCGGTCGGCAGTTCCTTTTTTTTTAATTAATTAATTAATTAATTATTTATTTATTTATTTAAAATTATTTTAAAATATTATTTTAAAAGTTGGTAACCAGAAAATCAAGTCAAACAAGTAACTTTGGGTTAATTTGCATGAATTTGTGTAGTTATGATTAAGTAAATATTTAATACACAGGAAAATCGTGAGAAGTCATCAATGAAAGTGATGAAATATTTTTGACCTGGTATTGTCATAGCAGGACAACATATCTCAGTATGAATAATTTCCAACACCTTTCTTTGACTTGTTTGTCTGCTTACCCTTAATGCAGTCAATAAAAGTGTTTAATTGACAAAATTTTAAATAATTCAAGGATTTGGTCCCTGAAAGTATTTAATTGACAAAATTTTAAACAATTCGAGAATCAAATTGGTTGAAATTGAAAACTATGGACTACATTGATAGTTGGAAAACAATTGAGGGACTAAAATGTTGAGTTCCCTTTATTATTAATATTTTTTAGTACTACTGACTCTCTTATAGTGTAGTATATGTTCATAAATCATAACTATTTTTTCAACCCTCCACTGAGGTTTGAACCGACAACCATCTATATGGGAGTATAACTTGCTAATGTGAACCTAGTGTTCCGATCTTCTCTTTACACTATAAATAGGAATATTATCTTAAGACGGTTTATTAGGATGAGCGAAATTTGTTTCAAAGGTTTAATTTGGATTGGGAAAAAGGTTAAAAATTTTGAGTTTTTAAATTTTATAGGTTGTGTCACCTACATCGAGTTATAAAGTAACATGTAAGACTAAGATGAAACCACAAGTAATGTTTCACAGATGGTAAGTTTAAAACATCATGATCAAATTAATGAATTATGACCAAATTCTCAAAAACTATCACAGAGTTTGAAGAATATTTCCGAAATGATTCCGAAATCATCGGATTGGTCGGCAGCAAAGGATTTTCCCCAAATTTTCTCCGCCGTTGAGCAAAATTGATGCGAAATTCGAATCCGTTTAATCAAGGAATGGGGATGGGAGCTGAAAATCCAAATATAAAAGTAGAAATTAAGGAGTACAGAAATCCAAATTTTCCTTTCACATGTGATTTGGACCACTGAACTCTATTCATGTGAAAACCTTTTTTTAATTTTTTTTTTTAAAAAAAACATTTATAAGTAATATATGTTTTATACTTTTTCAAATTTTCAAGTCCAAAATATTAATGGAACCATCAAAGAAATTCAATCCTGGAACCACTAATATGAAAAATATTAATGTTTATTAAATTATTAAGGTAAAATACCTTTTTTTTTTTATTACAAAGAAACACACAACTACTATTCTATATATATATATATATATATATATATATATATATATATATATATATATATATATATATATATATATTTTTTTTTTTGGGGAAAAACTATTCTATATATCTAGTTACTCTAGGCTACAAGTTCAACCAATGCTATGTTTGGTAGAGCTTATAGCTTATTTTAAGCTACTAATAAGCTATAAGTTATGTTTGATAATGTTCCCAAAATAATCTAGTAGCTTAAAATAAAAGCTTATTTTGAAAAGCTACTTTAAGTAGCTTTTCAAAAATAAGCTAGTAGTTTCTTTACTTTTTTTTTTTTTTTCCATCTTTAACCTTATTATTTTAAATAAATGGCATCTTTTACCTCTCCCAATTAAAATCCTTAATATTAATCATTCCAAATTGTGCAAATTATATCGTGGACCGTGGTCCACAATGCATTGTGGACCGCGGTCCCAAAAGGACGTCGTTTTGATTAATGAAAACAGACGGATGAATTCGCGCCACTCACTTTCTTTTCATATATACTGCACTTTCTTTTCATATATACTGCACTTTCTTTTCATATATACTGCACTTTCTTTTCAACACAACTGCAGTTACCTTTCAACACAATTGCAGTTACTTTTTGATATAACTACAGTTTCATTCGATAATATAAAAACACAAATGTGAAACTGTTATTCAGTATCTTTTCATATACACTGCACTTTCTTTTCAACACAACTACAGTTACTTTTTGATATAACTACAGTTTCATTCGATAATATCAAACACAAATGTGAAACTGTTATTCAGTATCTTTTCATATACACTGCACTTTCTTTTCAACACAACTACAATTACTTTTTGATATAACTACAGTTTCATTCGATAATATCAAAACAAATGTAAGGCAGTATCTTTTGGAATGAACTGTAGTGTCTATTACAGGGCTCCGTCTCCCACTTACTAAAACGACGTCGTTTTGGGACCGCGGTCCACAATGCATTGTGGACCACGGTCCACGATATAAGAACTGTCCAAATTGTATTGATCATTTAATCTCTTAATATTAATGATTATTTCCTTTTAAAAAAATCCTTTTGGTCTTTTCTCTTCAATATGTTTAGTTGTAATTTCAATTTGACATTTGTGTGTTTGAACATTAATTTTTGTATGAACTAATTTTATGAACTATAAATATTTTGTTTTAATTTATATATTTTCAAATATATGTTCTTACTTTATATTTTATTAAAATATATCGGCTTCATTATTTTATATTTTAATATTTAAACAAACCTATTTAAATTTAAAACTATTTAAATTTTATAAAGATGTGCCAAGGACCTTATGGTCTAGTGGCATCAAACCTTTTTTTTTTTTATATAGGAGGTGGTGGGTTCGAGCCTTAGTGGATGCAATATTGATTCTTGTGCTTCAATAGGTTGAGAAAGTAGTTATGGACAGATATGTATTGTAATAGAGTCAGAGTAGTATTCAAAAATAATTTTATGAAGATGTTCTTTTTAGTCTTTTTATATTTATCAGCTTTTCAAAAAGCTAATTTTACAAAACATTTTTAAGTATAACAGCTAGCTTAATAACTTTTCATATTTCAGCTACTAGCTTATATAGTTTTTCAACTTTCAACTACCTTTTCAGCTAGGTTTGCCAAACATAATCAAGAATCAAACTCATGATTTTCTAGTATTACAGTTATGCTCTACCCACCTAGTTATCCCTTTTAAGGTTCAAAAAATAAGAAAAATGATCAAACATGTCACTAAACTTTATATGAAAAGCAATGTTGCAAAAATCCCGCCTAGGCGCCGATTAATCCCCGTCTAGGCGCTAGGTGCTGGTCGGCCGCCTAGCGTATCACATTAAATGGTTGTCTAGGCGGCTGGCCGGCTAGGCGACCGCCTAGGCCACCTAAGCTCCGCCTAGGCCGCCAAAGCACCGCCTAGGCCGCTTAGGCGCTGACCGCCTAGGCGTCGACTAGACCGACTAGGCACCGACTAGGCTTTCTAGTCGGTCGATTAACTATTGTTCTTTTATTTTAATGGGTTATTTCACTCAAAACAACATCGTTTTGAGCGAAATAATCTTAAATTGTACAAACTTTAGATATTTTTTAGGTTAATATTTAATATTTTAGTATTAACTGTTAAAGTATTATATAATTTATAATTATTAGTTTTTTAAAAATTAAAAATACTTAAACAAATTTTTAAAAAATAAAAAATAAAATAAAAAAATACACGGACGCCTAGGCGCCGATTAATCCCCGACTAGGCGTCCTAGGCGCTAGGCGCTTCCCGAGCGCCTAGCGATTTTTTCAACCATGATGAAAAGTCAATTAGGTCTTAAACTTTAAAAGTTACAATTAAAGCCATCAACATGTTATTTTTGTGCATCTAAGTCTAATAATTAATTGTTGACCTGTCATAGTCGATCACTAAAGTTTTGGCGATACTCTAATTAGCTCCGCCGACACTTTGACGACTAATTAACAAACATCGGTTGCCTTTGAAGAAGGCGACCAACACTGGTCCCCTTCTTCTCCAGCATATCGAAGGCTTGCTGAAGATTTCATCATCAGTGGTGGTCGGTTCTCTCAAATTTTGCAACTTTTTCTTATCTCTCCCTCAACATAAATAGCAAAACGACTAACACAGTCACATATATGAAAACTACCAGCAATCCAGAGCCAATAACAACCAAAATGATCCTGTATGAAACTCTGTGATGGTAACCATCGCTTGGTTGGGATGTCAATTTCAATTCATCATGTGGATATCCACCCGAATCCACTCTGCATGCATGGGTCGAGTATTTTTTTTTGAGTGATAGTGTGTGGTTGGTTAGGGATGGATATTTAAAAAGTAAACTCGCGGTGGATTGGGTTAAATTCGAATTTCCAGAGGTGTTGCTCAATGAGCCCTTTGTTTCCAATAAAGCAGAAATCTTTATTGAGATGTTTAAGCCCCATCCTGATATCCCTAGCTCTTTTCCAATTGCTCTAAGTATAGTATGTTCTTGTTCTACATCACCGCTTGTTACCAATCCCACTACCAAAACACTGAACAAGCTCAAAAATCCATTTTAGGTCACTTTCAAGAACCCTCATTCTTCTCAAATTTCTTCTTCTCCTCCCCAAATTCCCCCAAATATATAGAAACACCAAAAGGAACATAAATCAAGAATGTGCAAGACCGCCGTGAAAAGTATTTATCTACCGCGTCGCCTACTTACGCGACGCTTCAGAAATCGTCGTCTATGTGTAAAAATAACTGCTATAGAAGACCATTTTTGTAGTAGTGTTGTTTTCGATATGTTATGTTAAGTTCACCTTATGCTTAACACTAGGTGATTTTGACAAAGCAAAATATACTTCTATATATACTATGAAAATTATAGTGTTTTGAGGGCCCTAATACTACATCATAGATCATCACACTTTGACTCAAAATCTAAATGCACTTTAACCTAACAACTAGTAGTAATTGCTTGAATTAACTTTGAATACAACGGCTCCCATATTAAGTGTTGGATTAACTCCCAGATCATTATTGACGATGATTGGTGATCATTATGGTAATGTTTCGCATTAGATACCCGTATACTTATCTAATTATCATGTCAACCACATGTGGCAAAGATACTATAATATTCGCATCCGTTTCATATATAGTTGGCCCAAAAAAAAAAGGTCAATTTTATTACAGAGTATTAAATGTACAAAGATTTGTATGTGCAAAGAGAACTATTTCAATCCTTTTATGCTTTTTCTATTGATGTTTTGCCCAAGAAATATCTAATATCCACACTATATTTGTTAGGTAAAATTTAGGAATAATCACGAAATTTAAAATGACGGTAATAATGTGTTACCGGGTATGTAATCTGAGTATTATTGAAGTAAGATGGTACAGTGTTTGAGTGCAGTGCTCAGTGTACAAGTGAGTTTAGTATGTATTTGTCTAAGTTCAATTGTTGTAAGAAGTGTCCCCCCTTTCAACAAGTGTTGTGAGCCTTTTTATCTCCTTCAGCTCAGTAACGGAGCGTTAATGCCAAGGGCTGAGGGGAGCTGTTGAGCATTAATGCCTTGAGCTGAATGTTGGGTGTTAATGCTGAGGAGCTTGAACGTTGAGGAGCTAAACGTTGGTCATCAATGCTGAGAAGTTGGACCGTTGCGCATTGATGCTGAGGAGTGAGGTGTCTTGGGTAGTTTGAACTGTCTTGACAATGTTTTGGGTCCTGTCAATGGTACCGGGTCGGGTACCCAATTACCCTGTCACCAGCCCCCCACTCCCTAGTTAGCGAGAATGGCTGAGGTAGCTAAGGAGTAATAGCTTGGCACTTGTGCTGAGAACTTGGTATGTTGGACGCCTCATCAAGCGGGTGTCACCTCATCAAGCTGGTGTCACCTCATCAAGTGGCGCTGCTCCTCAAGCAGCGTCGCCTCATCAAGCGGGTGTCACCTCATCAAGCTGGTGTCACCTCATCAAGTGGCGCAGTGTCACCACCTCGGCCAACACTTGGTTTGAAGTCGGCCACCTCATCAAGTGGCGCTGCTCCTCAAGCAGCGTCACCTCATCAAGTGGCGTCACCTCCACGAGCAGTGTCACCACCTCGAACAACGTTAACACCTCAAGTGGTGTCACCTCCACGAGCAGCGTCACCTCATCAAACGGGCGAGGTCACCACCTCAATCACATTAAGCGTTACCTCCTCGAGCAACGTCAACACCTCAAGTGGTGTCACCTCCACGAGCGGCGTCAGCTCGTGCCACCTCATCAATTGGCGTTGCTTCTCAAGCAGCGTCATCTCATCAGCGGGTGTCACTTCATCAAGTGGCGTTACTCCTCAAGCAGCGTCACCTCATCAGCGGGTGTCACCTCATCAAGCTGGTGTCACCTCATCAAGTGGCGCGTCACCTCATCAAGCGGGTGTCACCTCATCAAGCTGGTGTCACCTCATCAAGTGGCGCCCGCTACTCCTCACGCAGCGTCACCTCAGCAAGTGGTGCCACCTCCTCAAGCAGCGTCACCTCATCAAGTGGCGTTGCTCGTCAAGTGTGTTTGCCTCCTCCTCAAGTGCTTTTGCTTCCTCCACTTGTGCATCCGCCTCCTGCACTTGTGCACTCGCACGCCTCCTGCACTTGTGCACTCGCATCCTCCACTGGTGCATCCGTCTCCTCAAGTGCGTCTACCGCCTCCACTGGTGCAGGTGGTGTCACCTCATCAAGTGGCGCTGCTCCTCAAGCAGCGTCACCTCATCAAGCGGGTGTCACCTCATCAAGCTGGTGTCACCTCATCAAGTGGCGCTGCTCCTCACGCAACGTCACCTCATCAAGTGCTGTCACCTCCTCAAGTGGCGTCACCTCCACGAGCAGTGTCACCACCTCGAACAACGTCAACACCTCAAGTGGTGTCACCTCCACGAACAGTGTCACCACCTCGTCCAACACTTGGTTTGAAGTCGGCCACCTCATCAAGTAGCGCTGCTCATCAAGCAGCGTCACCTCATCAAGTGGTGTCACCTCCTCAAGTGGCGTCACTTCCACGAGCAGTGTCACCACCTCGAACAACGTTAACACCTCAAGTGGTGTCACCTCCACGAGCGGCGTCACCTCATCAAGCGGGTGTCACCTCATCAAGTGGCGCTGCTCCTCAAGCAGCGTCGCCTCATCAAGCGAGTGTTACCTCATCAAGCTGGTGTCACCTCATCAAGTGGCGCTGCTCCTCACGCAGCGTAACCTCATCAAGTGGTGTCACCTCCTCAAGTGGCGTCACCTCCACAAGCAGTGTCACCACCTCGGCCAACACTTGGTTTGAAGTCGGCCACCTCATCAGGTGGCGCTGCTCCTCAAGCAGCGTCACCTCATCAAGTGGCGCTGCTCCTCACGCAGCGTCACCTCATCAAGTGGTGTCACCTCCTCAAGTGGCGTCACCTCCACGAGTAGTGTCACCACCTCGAACAGCGTCACCTCCTCAAGAGGTGAATGGCGTCACCTCCCCGAGCAGCGTCACCAATAAATACGCCGAGGTTATCACCTCGGCCAATTTGGGTCGAGGTCGTCAGCTCGGCCAATTTTTGCCGAGGTCCTCACCTCGGCTAATTTTGACCGAGCTCTTCACCTCGGCCATGGTCGAGGCCCCGTGCCTCGGCCACTGTGACCGAGGTCCCGCACCGCGGCCACAATGATAACAAATAAAATAACTCTATTCACTTATGGCCGGCACGAGATCCGATCTCGCTAGCTACCTGACGGGAGAGTGTTTTTTTGGGTCAAGCCAGATGCTTGATTTCAAAAACACCACACTCTAGTCCCTTAGGGCTGGCACGAGATCCGATCTTGCTAGCTACCTGACGGGAGAACTGACCTTTGACTGAACCTACGGATGGTTGAAGTGAACTCACGCAAGAGCCCTGAGCCAAAAAAAAAAAAAAAAAATCAACGACGTGACCTCGGCACTGGTCACGCCGCGACGTGACCTCGGCGCTGGCCGAGATCACGCTCGTGACCTCGGCCCAGCGCCGAGGTCATGTGACCTCGGCCGTGACCTCGGCCAGTGCCGAGGTCACGCCGCGACGTGACCTCGGTGCTGGCCGAGATCACGCTCGTGACCTCGGCCCCGTGTCGAAGTCATAGCTACGTGACCCCGGCATGGTGCTGTGGTGAGGATGCGTAAAAAAAAATAAAAAATTAAACTTACTAGAGTTATTGGAAGATCCAACATACCAAGTTCTCAGCACAAGTGCCAAGCTATTACTCCCTAGCTACCTCAACCATTCTCGCTAACTAGGGAGTGGGGGGCTGGTGACAGGGTAATTGGGTACCCGACCCGGTACCATTGACAGGACCCAAAACATTGTCAAGACAGTTCAAACTACCCAAAACACCTCACTCCTCAGCATCAATGCGCAACGGTCCAACTTCTCAACATTGATGACCAACGTTCAGCTCCTCAGCATTGATGACCAACGTTTAGCTCCTCAACGTTCAAGCTCCTCAGCATTAACACCCAACATTCAGCTCAAGGCATTAATGCTCAACGGCTCCCCTCAGCCCTTGGCATTAACGCTCCGTTACTGAGCTGAAGGAGATAAAAAGGCTCACAACACTTGTTGAAAGGGGGGACACTTCTTACGACAATTGAACTTAGACAAATACATACTAAACTCACTTGTACACTGAGCACTGCACTCAAACACTGTACCATCTTACTTCAATAATACTCAGATTACATACCCGGTAACACATTATTACCGTCATAAAGAAAATAGAAGCGTTTCCATCCCTGGTTCTAATGCACTCCAAGAACTAGAAAAGGAAAAGATAAAAGGCCCTATTTGGTAAATAATTAGCCAATCAGCTAATTTGGGCCTATTTAATCATGAGTAGTTGTTTGACTTAGTTAAAATATCAATATAAGTGTTTGGTTAATAAGTTTTTTGTAACTCCAAAATACTAAATTTCAAAAGGCTACTCAAAGCAAGCTTTCTAATTAGCCTTTTAAGAAAAGAAATTATACCAAACAGCTAACAGCTAATTTACCAATTCAAACACTTTTCTACAATCAACTAATATTATCAATTAATTATACTTTCTAACCCAATCAGTTAACAACATCAACTAACAACCATTTACCCAGGGCCAAAAAGAAAATAGCAGATTTGCAAGACTTATCTGGGAAGTGTAACTGAAATATTTTACGAGGATACATTCTACATCTCGTGAGAAGAAGAAAGTGAAATAGATAAAGCTTCTTAATTTAATTTAATTTATTCGTTCCCATAACACTTTGATTTATGGAAAAGTCTGCAACCGTTATCTAAATGTACATTTTGAATGAAGGACGCCTTGTAATTTTAACCGACAAAAAAACACAAAGAGATGAATCAATCTAAATTTATCTTGACTTACTCAAACAAAGAAGATTAATAGACAGTTTCCACAAGGAGTTAAACTCGATACCTTGTAGTTATCAATCTAATTGTAAAACGAAATTAGTTAGGATTGCACATGCTATTATAACACTTTAATCTACTATAAGTTTATAACTCACCTTAGACAAGTTAAGAATCAGATCATTTGCAAAAAATTCTCGTTTGATGCACCTATATACACTTCATATTGTGTCTTCCACCTAAGTTATGTTTGTTCTTAGAATAAAATTTGATATAGTCTCTGACTTTTGTAAAGAGAATATATGAAATATGTTTATGTATTGGAGACAAAAGAAAATAAAAGATAATAGGCATTACATTCTATATATGCTTTCCACTTTTATTCTTTTTATATTATTCTTTGAATATATAGGAAGCAATTTCTTGTGATGTAGCTCCAATACTACTTTTTAGGATCAAGTTAAGTGCTTACTACTATCTCAAAAGTTATAGGTAATAATAAAGCCATAATTTTATTTCCTTTACCCCCATATTTTGGAGAGACATAGTGCTGGACTTCATACTTTAGGCCTACACCCAATTATCCCCTAACCACATTGTGCTGGACTTGACTCTTCACGGACCTCCGCCCAACAATCCCCTAGCACCTGCCAACTGCCTTAATTGCACTCGAACTATGACCTGACTCTGATACCACTTATTAGATCAATAATTTACCACTACGCCAAAAACTTATAGCTCTTTGGTGAAGATTAACTTTATTTCCTAATACCCTTCACATTCTCGATAGACACGGTGCTGGACTCAACCCTTCACACCTCCGCCCAAAAATTCTTTAGCCACTTGGTGCTACACTTGACCTTTCACCGGACTCCACCCAATAATTTTCAACTTCTTCCGTCTTCATGTACTATATATATATATAGGTGATGAACGAATAACACACCAAGAAATGGTATAAACAATATTATCAGAGGAAGATCTTTTTGTCATTCTTGAATTAATATACATTTGGCTTGGCTCTTTTCTCATTAATTAGAATTGAAGATGGAGAAGTTGCATATTGACGACAATGCTATCATTGAGCTTGTTTCTGCAACTCACAATCCAGATAGTACAGATTTTGACATCAATGTTGCTCTCAGTGTAGCAGAGACTATTCTCAATTCGAAACGGTTAGTCAATTTCTTTATGGCTCTGTTTGGTAAATGGCTGTTGGCTGATTGGGTTGGCTGTTTGGGTTAGAAGGTATGATTTGTTGATAATATTGGCTGATTGTAGAAAGTTGTTTGATAAATTGGCTGTTTGCTTATGGCTGTTTGGTATAATTTCTTTTCTCAAAAAGCTAATTGAAAAGGCTGCTTTGAGTAGCCTTTTGAATTTTAGTATTTTAGAGTTACAAAAAGCTTATTAACCAAACAACTAATAGTGGTTAAATAAGCCAAAATTGACTGATAGGTTGATTATTTACCAAACAGGGCCTATCACTACTGTATCTGTATGATATATATCGACATTTGTAGACTACTATATATATGTGAATAAGATATGATTAGAGCATACACTTGGATTTTATGAGTTTAGGCCACGGATGGAGAAGCCATGGAAGGGAAGTTAAAGGAGCTTGGTCTCAGTTATAAGAATGTTCCTTTAAAAATAAGACAACTTTGCTTGGAGGTATGATTCTTAATTGGCAAATGAATAGTGGCAAATTAAGTCAAATAGGGTAGTGAAGTCAATTAACTCCACTACCCAAAATAGTTTCTTTAAAAAAAATTCGTCTTTAATATTCCCTTTTATTTTGAATTATTTCATTTTTTAGATAGCATCCGAGCGGTTAAGCACCATAGATGGACACCTTACCACAACATGTCTATTGAGCACACTGTCAACGTATTCATGGGAGGCAAAGTTGGTGCTAATGCTTATAGCTTTCTCCATTAGCTATGGTAAACTCAACATTATTTCTCAATTAGACTATAAGAAAGGATTGACAAAGCAGCTGGCATTCGTCACGCAAACCACCAATCCAACAACAACCTCTTATAAGCAAAACCCATTTAATGATTCGATCAAGCATGCCTTAGACCTCACTAGATGCATTGTGGAGCTCAAACAATCGACATCTTACTCTTTGACACAATCAGTCATTTCAGCCATGCCAATTGCTAGTTATTGGATTGGCAGAAGTGTTGTTACTAACGCTACTTATTGTCCTGGTCTTCTTACCGCGGGTGTCAAGTAAGATCTAAATTCTAACATATTGATAGTAGTGTTGAATATACATGTGTATTTGCTCAAACATTAAAATTAAATTATTAGAAACAATACATATTTAGTATACTCCGTATTTATCTTAAATTTAAAGCCAAAATATAATTAAATTGGAGTGAATATTTCATATTTTGGCGGGACTATTAATTTTTCAGGTTTCAAAATGAACAAGATGTTATTACTACCAAAATCAAAGGCATACTCGCCACATGTTGCCTTGCACTAGGTTGGTTTCATAGTAAACATAATTTTATATATATATATATATATATATATATATATATATAATGTAAAATTCTTTTCTATTTTAAATATTTTTGTTTTTTGTTTTTTGTACAGAAGAGAAAAGGGAAGAGGAGTCTTATAAAGCAATACAACATGCTTTGCTTAACAACTCCTCTACTAATGTGGAAGTTTTAAAGTTAATATTGAATGTTAATGATGATAATAAGGATGTATATTTTAGAAGGAGTGAGGTAAGGCTACATGCTTTGACCAACATCTTTGTAACTTTAAAGGTTGAGCCTATGCTAAGGCGTTATATATTGATTTTAGGGTGTACAACAACAATAATTTTAAATAACATTCTAACATTAAAAAAAAAATAGTAGTTTATGGATTATAAATTAAATCTATAAATATTCCTATTAGTTTTTTCATTTCAAATTTGGAAAACACATATTTTGTATATTCTGATAGCTTTCCAAGTTATTGGTGTAGTATAATATTTGATTTTCCATAGGTAAATTGGCTTAATTTTTAACAATGACATTATAATACACATTATTGTTTTACAGTAAAAATAAAATAATAATAAAAAAAATAGAGCTAATCAGTAGACTAGGAGGCCTAGTCGGCACCTAGACCACTGATTGTGGTGATATGCTAGGCGACCGACTGGCGCCTAGGTGCCGATTAATCAGCACATAGGCAGGATTTTTGTAACACTGCTAAATAAACATGTTTGGCACTCGAGATTTTATATGCATTTCAATTCCTCATAGTAGATACTAGATATGTTTGACACTCAAGATTTTGTATGCTTCTCACAGTTTGTATCTTTGTTTTAATATTTTGTACATTAGCGGCGGGAGAAAACAAAGTTAAAATTTTTCAGGCTCAGAAGAATGCTGCTCCTACTAATAACATCAGGTCATGACATCTCTGAAGAAAGAATTTGGGTTCTCAATTCCTTTTACTCGGCAGCAAGTTTAGAAATGCTTTGGATTCCAATTGTGGATGATCATGTGGCATGGACAAATGAACAGTTTGAAAAAGTGGTACTTAAGATGCGATTTTTGTCAATGGATGATCCAAGGAAACAGATTGCACAAAGATTCATTAGATTCGTCAACGAAAATCTCTCCTCTACCTTTCACATTGGAAAGGAGCCCGTCATCATTTCACTAAACAAACAAGGAAAGATCATTCATTCAAATGCAATGCACATGATGCTAATATGGGATCCTCGTAATATTGAAGGACAATCAATGAGAATCCAGGAACGAGACAATATAATCCCATTTATTGAAAAAGAGATGAAAGAAAGGACTCAAGGTATTGATGATAGTTTGATGACTAATATTGATGAACTGATAAGTCATTTGGCCTGCGAAGTTAATGAAAAGATTAATGCTTGGTCACGAGACATTCTGAATAAGATACAAAAGTTGGTATGCTTTTCTTTTACTCTTTTCACTACATTTACAGTGTTACCAACATATAATTTCTAACTATGCAATTTGAAAAGCATAAAAATACATTTAAATTTCTTTTTTAAAATCTAAATTATGTCATTTTGTAGCATTACTTACGTATTGTGCTTTCATTCATATTCAGAAATCTACTTCAAGTATGTACACAAGTGAAAGAGAAATTACTCTATGGCAAAAAGAAAAAGCTTGGAGTCTTGGCCTTTTGGTGGGGAATATTGATGATATCATAAAGTCTTGGGTAAGTCCATTTTCAACCTCTTATTACTACTACAACTATAAAATCTTATATTGTTTGAAGGAGTAGGGATCACAAAAACTAACTACAATAATTTTTTTAAGGAATTAAATACACAAAATTTATTTTCAATTCTTTTAACATTCCATATGCTAATAAAATATTATTTAATATATTATTATGGTTTGTAACACTTATTTTCTTTCACCAGATTATTCAGGAAAATCATATTTTCTTATATGGAGGGAATGATGCTAAATGGGTTCGAGAGTTCACTTCTAAAGTAATTGAAGTAAGCTCTAAAACTCACTCAAATATACAGTTGGTTTATGTAGGGAAAAATGAAATGATAAGAGCAAGCATTATTAAAGAAAACACCGGCCGTATATTGACCAGTCCCTACCATGTTTGGTGGTTTTGGACACGGCTCCAAAGCTCTTTCCTATCAAGGATCAATTATTTAAATGCAACAAGTCTGGGTGGTGATGTGTGCAATGATGAAATTGCACGAGGGTTCAAAAATCTATTGGCTTATGAAAGTGAGAGCGCAACAATAAAAGGATGGCCATTGTTAAGTAAAGGGCAAAAAGTGATTGTTAGTGGTTATGGAGCTAAAATGTTAAGAGTCGTGAATGAGTACCAGAATTGGACGAAAAACATGGCTCCTGAAAGTTTTGGCCAAGAATTCAAAGATTACTACCAGATGCTTTCTTCTTGTTCATTCAATAGTCATCCTTATTGTGCTCTTGAATATCCAAACACTTTGGAAGAAACCATAGAGAATGAAAAATGTCCCGAGTGCCCCTATCATATGCAAAAGTTCATCACTTTTACATGTAACCATGGTGATATTTGATTACAAGGATGATGACAAACTTTTTCATGGCTAGGCATTCAAAGACAAGCACATGATGAGCAGCTTGTTTTCTCTTGTGCAGTGTATTCCTATACCACCCACTTTTGTGTTTATGAGAACCCAACTACTTAGATAAATTTGCAGAGCACATTAAATCCTTCAAATATTTATGAACAATCCAGCCATTCTTGTAGGAATTTTCTCACAAATTCTTGGCTCAAAATAAAACTGCTCATGGAAAATATAATGTGTATAGTTGAGCTAAAAATATATACTTGAATTCTTAAACAGAGACACAACTCACACAAGTAATAAGTAAAATTAGTACAATAAAATTTTGGTACAAATCAACTTTTCTCATATGTGCGACGGGCTCGACCAAGAACGGGTTAACAAGAATCATATTTGTGACCAGTACAAGAATCATGCTCCACCACCCGCTTGACCATCTTGGCTTCATATTCTGACCATTGTGCCTCAAATTGTTTTACTTCTTCTTTTATTGCTGCATTTTCCTTTTAATTCCATTCTGTTCAATGATAACCTCAGCAATAAGAACCCACTTTTGGAGTTATTCAACAATAGATGCTAAAACTGCAATAACATTAACACTGAATAAATGTGCACCAAAAAAGGCTGCTACACTTTACTTTCCAGTAAGAGAGATCATTAGCTTCAACTCAAACACATGAAGAGAGGCTAAACCTTCAATCTTTATTCTTAAAGCAAAGGCTTTTCAGTTGTCTCACTAGAAAGGAGAAAATTTTATTTGCTGTCATTTCCAATTATCCTATTTGGATGAAGATTGAAAAGGATACACATTTGTTTTAAGAACTTTGAAATGGATTTCGGTGCCACCCTAATGACAGACTCAAGTTAAGGAAAGAGATAAAATTGCAGGATTTCAACTGATTCTCATGTTACATAGTACCTTAAAACTCCAAAGTCTTTCTGCCTGTTTCTTGTTTCTCAGTAATTAATGTTTGTGAATTCTGCAGGCTATACAAATGTGTTCAAGACTGCTGCATTAGTTGCAGTGAGAAAGAAAGAACATGAATGAAACTAACACAAAACTCACCCCCATCACACTGGACTTCCTGAACATTATTGCACATTGCTTAAAACAAAATCTATCAAATACATAACTATTTTCAGAATATGAACAAAAATAAAAAACAAAACAAAACATAATGAAAATATGAGCAGGCCTCTACAGAGATGGTGCTAATTAAGCCTTTAACAAGGCTATTTCCCAAGTCATGAAGGTCTGTAGAAGGCATCACTTTTCTGCAATCTCAATAAGTTCAAGGGGATCATTCATAGTCTCATCTCAGAGTGCCTAAGAATAGTCTCTAAATTATTGAGCAAGAAGTGTGTTAAATCTATTCTATTGTCAAAAATCAAATAGATATTCCATTTTGTTCAACTACATAAATTTCCCTCTTAACTTTCCATTAGATATGAAGTAACTTTAATAATTTAATGCAATCACAGTTTGATTTCCAAAGCACAGCAGGAGATAGACAATTAGAATGTGTAAGAAGTCAGAGAGCATAAAATTGAAATACAAAAACTATGGTGGAATTTTTGCTTTTTGCAATTTGAAAGTGAATCTCAATGCATGTAATCTTTGCTGAAAAAAACACCCATTCACATCTTAGAATACTTGAGAGACATACCTGATTCATGTATCATCTCATTCCCCTTCAAAGGGCCAGACGGCCAGCTTATTCATAAAGATGCAAGTCCTGCTGGACCCTGAGCCAATAAATCATTCTTTAGAATATGCAAGGAACATTCAATATAAAGAAAATTTTGAGAGACATCCAGAAGAAGAAGCTGCAACAATATTATGAATTCCATAACACAAATAAGAGCATTTATATAACAAAAATAACCCCTACTCTCATTCAAAATGAACTGAACAGTATTTGATAGAAATTCATATCAAAATTCAAAACTCTTTGAATTAGTTTCAAAAACACAAAAAAGCATATACAAAGAGCATATTTGTATCTCCTAAACTGAAGTGGTAAGTTGATTAAAAGATCAAGACAGCCTAACTAGAGCCATCCACAAGTCTACATCAACCCGAATAGCCCACAATTGAACTATCATCTTGCTTTCAAAATTATTCCGTCTTCGGATTGCATTCCAAGTATTAGCTATGACATAAGACACACTGAAAACTCCACTTTCCTTCTTCATCTCCCATCTCCTCAAGCTCCCCTTTGCTACTTCCATCATTGGTGTGATCAATGGAACTTCTATAGAACACACATTCTTCCCATTGTGCTGACAAAGTAGAAGATGCTCTTCTTCCGTAAGGAACTCCTCCCTCACAAGACTTGCTGGGATTGACAGCCTATTCTGGCTGCTCTTTACATCTGTTTCAGTAAGCTCCTTTTGAATCACCAATTTCTCAACACATACTGCCCGGTTACCAGCCAATTGGAGAATTAAATTTTTGAATTCAACCGGTAGTCCTGGTGGTGGTTCTGGACCGTTTTTGGGCACCCTCTTTCGCTTCTTGGAAGTATTGATCCTCTCTGCCACAGCTTCTCCCCCAACCTCATCACTGCCACTGGAATGTGAAATAACCAACTCTGGGATGTTGCTTTGTGCTGTACTTTGCACCACAGGCTTCACAACAACATTATTGTGCCAAGATAAGCAGCCATAAAATGAACCCATCAGTTTTTTCTTCCATTCCTCCTTATCAGGCAGTGAAGGCCTGATCAAACTCTGATTGAGATCAACCCCACCTAAATAGTACTGATCATCATCATCATCATCATCATTGTAGCATCCTTCTTTCTTTTGTTGCTTATCCTTCTGTTCCTCTTTCTCAAGTAGTAACCTCTCCCGCTCACACACCGCAAGTAGATAATCAAATCTGCAAGAACCCGCAGGAAGGGTAATGTCAGCAAAGTCTTTACTACAAACCATGGTGAAAATAAACACCACACCAAGGTATGTATTAAAAACTGAATATACAACAGATAAAGAAACTGAGTTGAGAACAGAAGAAAAACTAAAGAAACTCTAGTTAAGAATGAATGAAGATTAAGGATATGTGTATCTGCGATGGATCATATGCATATATACTAAATAAATTTGTATGTTTCCAAATCCCATCAGAAATCAAATCCCATCAAAAATCGAATTGGGATATAGTTACCGTTGGTATGATACGCTTATTCCCTCCAAACTTCCCGCCGCTCCCCGGCCGACTCTGAGTAATTAAAATTTCAAATAGAAAGTAAAATCGTCCCTTACCGGAAGCATTGAGTTATAGGAAATCTTGAGTTACCGTTGGTAGTATGATTCCCTCGAAACTTCCCGCCGACCCCCGATAATTAAAATTTTAAATATTCGTATTTAATTTTTATTTTAAAAAAAAATAGAAATTAAAAGCGTCCCTTACCGGCGGCACTTCTAGGTTGAAGAGCAGCTCCGGCTCAGGCGATGATAAGAGCTCCGATCCACAACCACCGGTCCACCCCTCCTCTGCTCCTCGCCGCATTCTCGTCAGAACTGCTGTGCTTTGCTGCTGCTGCGGAGGAAGACTCTTGGCCCCCCAAGCAAGAGAAGAGAAGAGAAGAGACGCAGCGCCATTCTCGTCGCGTTGTCTAAAGAAAATGGTTTTCACTGTTTCAGACTAAGCGAGAAATTAAAATGGTTTTGAATGTTTGGAAAAGCAGAGATTAGCCCTAAAAACTGCTTTTGTGTAGCCCTACAATTGCATCCCATTTCAATTCCATGAAATCCCCAAGCCTAAAAACAAAATTAGTATCACTTGAATTGTTAGATTATCAATTTTTTTCCTCCAAACTCATCCTAACCAAGACTAATCAATAATTAACTCATCTAATCAATGCATTATTGGAAATATTATCTGTACGTGAATTTCCACAATGTTTTAAAACATTATGACATTTTTATTAAATTTTTAAATAAGCAAATAATTTGCTATGTATATGGTAAATTGTTGAATTGTTTAATACTTGGATGTATTAGTTTAAATATGTTTACCTACCGGAAGTATAAATAATATTTTTGTATTGAGTAAATTACACTTTTGGTCCTGTGACTATTGCGGTCCTATTAATGTGAGTATGCGACTTTAAAAAGCAACAATTTAATCCCCTGACTATCGATTTTTTAACGGATTAGGTCCTGCCGGTCAAATTACCGGCCAATTTCTGCCGGAAAAATGTAATGTTGCCTAAAATGTTTTTTGTGGAGGGTAAAATGGTCATTTGAATATTACCAACCAATTTCTATTTGGGTTCTTGATCCAAAATCCAACGTAAATGAAAGGGATGGAATTCCCAGTATGTTCATTACTAGCAAGACACACCGTTAGCTCCATTCCATGCGCCATAACAATGGCTTCATAGTAAGAGCTGAGACCCTTCGTGTAATCCGCCTTGGTGTTAATCACGAACCATTTAGTCCCGTCGATGATCTGATCGAACACCGGCGGCTCCTTCCCGCGGTCAAACATGCAGTAATAATAAACCGTCTTCACCAGCAGCTTTTTCCCCTTAGCCACGGGCAAACTGTAACAATATTTCTTGGCCTTGCTGCTGGGGAAATAGCAGCACAAACCCACCGCGGACTAGATTTTGGATCAAGAACCCAAATAGAAATTGGCCGGTAATATTCAAATGACCATTTTACCCTACACAAAAAACATTTTAGGCAACATTACACTTTTTCGGCAGAAATTGGCCGGTAATTTGGCCGGCAGGACTTAATCCGTTAAAAAATTGATAGTTAGGGGATTAAATTGTTGCTTTAATTTTAAAGTCGCGTACTCAAATTAATAGGACCCCAATAGTCACAGGACCAAAAGTGTAATTTACTCTTTTTGTATTGTTGAGTTGAAAATATTATTTACTTGTTGAATTTAGGGTGTGTTTGGTTCGCACATGGGAATCGGAATCGGTAGGAATATCAAGGGTGTGTTTGGTTGATAGGTTTTGGTATAAGGTATGATTATCAAAGTGATTGTTATTGTTTGGTTGAAAGGATTTTAGAATACTACTATGGGTTTGGAATACCCAATTAATTGAAAAACATACACCCTTATTAAATAAGGGTTTCATTTTCCCTTCATCATTTATTCCTCAACTATTAATAATCATTCCAATTCCACCCTACTACCAAACATGTAAAATACTTTTACCAAAACTCATTACCATTAATTACCAAGTATTTGATACCCATTTTGATTCTGATTCTCATGTACAAACCAAACACACCCCAAATACTTGGTAAGAGTAATGAGTTTTTGTGAAAGTAGTTTGCATGTTTGGTAGTATATTGGAATGGGAATGAATAATAATAGTTGAGGAAGAAAGGAGGAAGGGAAATGAAACATTTATTTCATTATGGTATGGGTTTTCCAATTAATGGGTAATCCAAACTCATAATAGTATTTTAAAAACCTATCAATCAAACAATAACAATCACTTTGATACCCATACCTTATGCCTAAACCCATGAACCAAACACACCATTTATTAGATTTCCATTCATAACAAGTATTATATATAGATCATAGAATTTTATTTTATTTTTGGATTGTGGGTATTAGAATTAAGCACCTATATATTTATTAGATAGTAAACATATATCTTAAATATAGTAATAAAAACATGTGACAATTTTTTTTGTTGCTAAATCAAGCTAAAGGATTCCATATTTTGTTGTGACATTATATTACATGTCTGTTATATTTGGTAGTTGAGCTGTTGAAGGTTTGGAGAAGCAAAGAGAAGAGGGAAATTAGGCTAAGGGTTGTAGCATGCTAAAGACTAAAGAGAGTGCGTGGTAATTAAGACATTTTTGGCATCTAGTCAAATACTCAAATGTGTTGTCTTGTTAGATTTCTCATTTACTTTGTCTTCTTTTTCATTTTGGATAAGATTCAAAAGTCTTTGAACTATAGCAATTAAACTCCTAAACTCTAAAAAGTTATAAATATATATCCAAATTAACAAAAAAAATCCGATTTTACTTAAGTACCTATATACTAGATCACATAATAAATGGTCTCCTAAATGTTCTCTAGCTTATTGATCAATATGGGAGTCTTCATCGTAACTACTAGTCGTGGATATTAGAGATGGATTGATGGCGATAGGGTTATTCAAGTATGTATTATTGAATTTTCTGTGGTTTGCACCAAACGAAGTGACTTAATGGCGGGATCGGAAACCCAATAATCATCTCAACTTCAATTAATCAACAAGGGATTGGAAACCCAACAGGGGTACCTTTTAGGGAGGAATGACAATGGGGGAAAATATGTTGGGATACATTCAAAAGACTTGCTATCCCACATTGCTTTTTAAAGGGTATTCTACCCATTTTATAAGTAGGGAGACTTCTAGGAAAACTTTAAATGTTATAGAAGGAAAAATAAGAGAGAACTATTACTTACTCATTATGTCCTGTTTTCGGCATGATGTAGCTTTTAAGGCAGTGTTACATACACGTCACATATTTTTTTTCTTTTAATTTTTTCTTGTTCTAAGCCAACATACATTCAATGTAATTCTACTACAAAATTCCTTCGTTCCCAACAGTTAAAAGCGATTCGCTAAAAATATTAACCTATGTTAGTAAGACTACTGCAAATCTATCTCTCAAAAATCGAGCCTCTTACTGGTCTAAAACAGCCAAGGAGGAGTGTAACGGGATTGTGGACTTGAAGGCAAAGAAGAGGATTGTCAAAGACTAATAATGGACATCGTGTCCTAGTCTATGGAAGGCAGAATTGGTATTTTTGACACCATGACCAACTCCAAAGCAATTATCATGGAGTTAGTTTTGAAGAAGCACAATGCTAGCTTGCTGGTTAATTACCTTTACTAGATAATATAATGATTAATGAGGGATAAAGAATGTCACTTTCAACAGAAAACAGTCTTTGGTTGGATACATGTTGGAGAATAAGAGAGTTGAGTTGAAGTCCAAGAAGAAGAAGAAGAAATCTAAGAAAGCACTGCCAAACCCTTAAGCTACAACACTTTCAACCACAATTATTACTCATGATATAGAACCAACAACCAGGAATGCAACAATGTTAATCTTGTGTAGCAGTCAATTTTATCACGTCAATGAATCCTGAAATAACCACTAAATTGAGTGTACTTTATTTCCTTATACTTGTACTGAAAACTTGCCTACGCTTTACTAGAGAAGTTGCAGAGAGTGAATTCATGCCTATATTTTTTTTTTCAAAATCATTGTTTATAATGGAAGCTATCAGGCAGTATATATGCAGGGAGAGACTAAAGTCTGTACTGGAAAAATCATGTGAATTATTTGTTCTAGTGGTATGGATTCCAAATGGCCAAATGGGAATGCGGAATGTGAAATAGTAAGCAGAAGATCGAGCACTTTCAATGGAATGGTAGAGTGCTATGATGTTTATGGCTTGCAATGGTTATTGCGTGGACCACCGGAGCTTAGTTTTATTGTTTGCGCCCAGCTGCAACAATAACTCATAATGTACATTATTTTAAAATGTAACGTACATTATTCTAAAACATAATATAATTATATTAGCTCAGATGTTTCATTATTCCAACACACGTAATGTACATTATTTTAACACCTGCATAATATACATTATCCTAACACATAATGTACATTATTTTGAAACATAATGTACATTATTCTAACACATAATGTATATTATTTTTTACTCATAATATTCACGACGATATTTTGGACCGTGGTCCACACAGCTGTGGACCACAATCCACACAATAATTTGCCTATGGCTTGGTTGAAGAGCTTCTGGCTATGGTCCCTAAGCCTGTGTATGTATGTGGTTCTCTTTCTGTAACTTATCTCTTTCTGGCTATGGTCCCTAGCCCCTGTGGATAAAATCGAAATTTAGTTTCCTGTGATTATGGGTATATGTGTGTGATAAGATAATTGAAGCTAGTATATGCACTATGTGGTTGAAAATGACATCAGTTTAAAGCATTACAACATGAGCTTGGATGAAAAAAGATGATTTGCTAAAGGCAAGAAGTTAGAAGCAGAGGTTGGTGAATTTATTTGTCTGAATCAGTTTGATGTTAAAATTTTTATTCTTTGAATTAATTGTGTGTTTACCTTGTACTGTTAATCAAGGTAAATCAAAGAAGGGAAGGTGCCAATATTGAAATGATATAATAATGAGGTATAATGATAACTGGCAAGTTTAATATGGAAAGAAAGTGTTGTTGTGGGCATTTATTGTATCTTTACTTGTCTGCTCCACAATTTTAATGTGATATTTTAATTTTGAATATTAATAGGTCGTTGGTGGTTGGAAATGATTTTTTATTTATTTATTTTTTTTTGGTTTTACTTCATTATTTTTTGACTACCAGTGGCCGGAAAATATGTAAATGCAAACTTTCTTGCCGGGATCAATTTTTTCGACCACTTTACAATTGTGGACGCTATTTCCAACCACTTTATGTGGTGGTCGGAAATACTGACAAAGATCTTTCCATATCTTTTAAGTGGTTGAAAAAAATGGTTGGAACAAGGATTTCTGACTGGATTTTGGCGATTTTCGATCACTTTTTGGTGGTGGAAAAATTGGTATTTTCAACCGTAAAAGTGTGGGAGTCTATGTAATATTTTTGGAATACGAAATGGACAAATTGATATTGTAATATTAGCTATTAAAAAGACAGAACGAAATTGAAAGGACAAGAATATAACACAAGAATCGAATTGATGTTTCAGCCACATCATAATAATAATAATAATGCATTTACAAATTTGTTACAAAGTGAAGTAAATTCAACACAAAAATTTGAGCAATGAAAAGAATGTGTGGTTTATACTACAATTTATTGAATAAAATTTGAGCAAAGAAAGAAGCAGCTATACAAAGCCATGTAACAAGAATGGTTGATTGGGCATTGTTTGATGGGTGATTTCCCTGATGAGGAACCACCGGTAACGGACGCACTCTTCTACTTCCACCGCTTCTGCCATAACCGCCGCTCTTCCCACCGCCGCCTCTCCCGCCGCCGCCGCCTTTGGCCCATCCTTCGCTTACGAGGAGGCATATGATGCACAACACAAGAACTAGCTTCACACCTTGCTGCATTATATTTTTCTCCCTCAATATAATTTTCTAAGCTCTTATGCTTTGTAATTTACAGCGTATTTATATTTATATTGGGCGTCTGTTTCAGATCCGACGGCGAATAAAGGGTCCAGCACTCACGCACGAAGTTTCTGTCACGCGCTCTGGGACTTTCGTACCAGTCAACAATAATGATGAAATAAGGACGTGTGAATGAGTCATGTGCCCATGTTGGTTTGGTGCGAGACATGCAATTTATACTCTGGAGGCAAAAGTGCCATCCCGCACCATCAACCAATCACGATTATTCATCCCGCACCATGATCTACAATAAGTGATTATTCGAGCCATCAACTAATTTTTTTTTTCCACCTAGCATATTTTGTAGGTTTTCCGGTATTGTGGATGACATGTCGCCGGTTTCAAAGCTTATGTGGCGTTTTTGGTGACTCAGACCAGATCTGGAAGTTATAAACACGCAGATGACTTCATTTCCCCTCAAATTAGGCTTCTAAGAACAAAAACCCTACAAATTTGGCTTTGATTTTGATTTCTTCTCCTCTCCTCTCCGTAGGGTTCATCAACATCAACATAGAAGACATTGTGGAAGATGTCATCTTCTTCGTATTCTTCACGAGTGAGAGTAAATATGAAGTACGAGCCTAGTATATTTTGCAATTGTGGTTTGAAAGCTCCGATTTGCACAACTAGAGACTCGGGCAAAAAATTCTTCGGGTGTCAAAGATGGAAGGTAGGCATTGGGCGAATATATATTTCAATTTTATTCAATTTTAATTTTTTTTTCCATTTGTTATGTAATTTCCACTTAAATTTCTTCATCCTTATGTACTTTTTTTTAGTTTTTTTTTTATTAAGTTTCTGGAAATTTGTTTTTAGGCAAATTGAAATTTTCTGCAAATTGGAATTTGTTTATGAATTTTTTTAAGGAATTGACAGATTGCAGGTAGTGGAATTGGAATTTGTTTTTAGGCAAATTGAAATTTTGTGCAAATTAAAATTTTACATTTTTATTTATGTGGATAGATTGATTTATGCAATTTTGTTTACTATTTTAATTTTGCATGTACAGTGATGGTTTCCCGATCTTCAGGCGATCGGCCGGCGGGCCAACACTACCGGAAAATTACAAGGATTTAGGGTTTTCTGATAAAAATAAGTGTTTCTTCTTCCTCTCCAAATTTCGATCTGCCCATTCAAGTTCTCGTTGGGTTACATATACTTCCCGCCTGAGCGGTTACATATTTATTGGTATAATTAATGCAATAAAGGCTCATAATAATCATTTAAGGCTCCGTGTTGGTAGTGGCTGTTCTTCATAACGGCTGCCTGATCCCCTTTATCTTTTGTCTGCCACGAGTCTCCTTTTAGAGTTTTTTGGGAGTTGTCCGACCGTCTGCTACACTCGGTTAACCGGCCTCTCCTCCCGACCGTTTGTCCGGGTCCGACTACCCGTCCTTTGGACTGGGTCTTCTACTCGATCGATGGCTAAAAGCTAGACAATGCATCATATTATGGTAGGACCGTCCCTGATGTTTTCTCGACTTAGGGTCTAGCCCGAAAAGGACTCGGAACTATCACGCTTTGGATACTCAAGCTCTAGTATGCTTTTCTCTCTTCCGACCGCCTGGTCTACCCGATCGGTTTTATATGCCATCATACAGGATGGAAACGGTTGCGGGTTTTTCTTATGGAAGGATCAAAGTTAAGTTCTAGAAGGGGAGAATGTGAGCACGAAGACATAAACGCGATGCTAGTCTCTTTGAGTCGTGAAATAGGAGGTGTGCGGGACCTAATTGTAACCGAGTATAGTGAAATGAAAAAATGAAAACAAAGTACTAAGAAAGAAGTGCTTTGTTCTCATTATTGTAATTGTAGTACTTTTAGTCAAATTGTTGGTTTGAGATGTAATGAATGAAAAATGTTAATGTTGTTCCTCATTATTGCCCTAATGTTAATGTTAATGTTGTGCCTCATACAATAACCATAGACCATAATCCTGCCACCAATAAACAATAATCCTGCTAACATAAACCATAAACAAGTTCTGCATTGAGTTTCTTATACCAATAAACCATAATCCTGCCAACATAAACCATAAACCAGTTCTACATACAGTAACCATATACCAATAAACCATAGACCATAATGCTGCCAACATAAACCATAAACTAACTCTGCATACAATAACCATATTCATAAACAAATTCACTTCTCTGCATTCATAAACCATAGACCATAAGCCTGCCACTCATTCATAAAACAAATTCATAAATATATAGTAACCATATTCATAAAACAGATTCATAAACAGATTCAATTCTGTATTCATAAACTGATTCATACAATGGATATTTTTCAAGTCCAGCCCGGGCAGCAACATCAATTTTCTCTAAAGCCTTCAGATTTTCAGCAAGTTGTGCTTCATTTGGTGTCTTCGCAATTTGCCAAAAGTAACTCTTCAGAACTTTCCCTCTGTGGCTCTTACTCCAATTGGCATGTACATGCCTAGCACAATTTCTATGTTGAATTCCTGGGAATAGATCTTGAATGACATTGGATAATCCCTACAATGAATAAGGCAGAACAATTTAGACAAAATGAATAGAAACTAATATGCACAAATGAAATTGGGTTAATTACCTTTTGTTGATCACTCATTAGTGTCCATTCACTATTGTCCACAATCTCCAAATCAGTCTTTAGAAGATCCAAAAACCACCTCCATGAAGAACTATTTTCAATCTCCACAACAGCCCAAGCAATTGGGTACATCTGATTATTCCCATCCCTTCCAACAGCTGTGAGGATTTCACCCTTCAATTTTCCCTTCAAGAAGCATCAATCTAGTCCAATAAACTTCCTACACCCCGCTAAGAATCCATTTTTCATCGCTTTAAAGCATACATAAATTCGCTCAAATACCAAGGGTGAATCTGCCACAGTTCTTGTAGTTTTTATCTTCACAGTAGAATCAGGATTAGAATTTAGACACTCTTGACCATAATCTCTAAGCTTCTTGAACTGACTCTCATACCCTATATCCAGCTTCTTAAGAATTCCCATTATTGCCCTTCTACACATGCTCACTGTAACATTGATGTTCAACTCTTCTTTAATGGCCCTACTCAACTCTGAATAACCAATACTAGGATTTTGCCTAACCTTTTCCTCATATTTCCACTCTACCCACTTCTGATTAATTATCCCTAATGTAAAAGCAGTGTTGCACCTATGCTCCAACATCATTGATTTCACTTGAAAGCACCTTGTTCTTTCCTCCCAACCGGCACTTAAATGAAAAGCACAACCCTTTCCAAGACATTCTACCCTAACATACTTTAATCCATTTTTTTTCCAAAATAAATCCCTCTTTGTGTGTACTGCATAACTAATCATACCAAGCTTGAATTGCACATTGTCATCAAAATACATACCTAATTCAAATAAATTCAAAACATAAAACAAAAAAAACAAAAAACAGATTCATAAACTGGTGGCAAAATAGAAAACAGATTCATAAAGCCTAAAATAGATACATTAACAGATTCATAAAGCCAAAACACATTCATAAACTGGTGGCAAAACAGAAAACATATTCATAAAGCCTAAAACTGATTCATTAACAGATTCATAAAGCAAATAACATATTCATAATAAATCTTAGGATTAATGCATGATGCTACTTTTCTATACATACCATTCACCAAGTATACTATTGATACAATAGATTAAAAAAATAAGAAAAATTGTGTAAAAAGTGAGCAAAGTCATAACAGAATTTTGCTCACTTTTTACACAATTTTTCTTCATTTTTTTAATCTATTGATAATATTGAGTTTCTTTAGGTTACTTGAACTTTCTAAAAGATATTACAACCAATTTGCAGTTCAAACAACATGAGTTTGCTTTGGGTGTTATTCATTTGTGATTATTACATGTGACTATATAAGCAGATTCATAAAATTGGGCAAAAAACATATTCATAAACTTTAAAAAAAACATATTCATGAAATGAATAACAACATATTTAGAGAATAAATTGCACATACCTAATTCAATAATAGGTGGATCGGATTTAGGGTTGAACTTTGGGTACTTCTCATTGAACTTAGACTGAACTTCATTCTCTCTATCATTCTCCAAATCTTCTTGGACAGTAGGTGGATCTTCTGAATCATAATATTCAGAATCTTGGGCATCTTCTTCAGGAATGTCTGATGGTGGAACATACTGTGGTTCATTTGGCTCATCTAATTTTGCTCTTCTTGTTCTCTTATCCCTGCCCTGATTTGGAATACTGTTATGCTCCCTCTCTTGGTCACTATCACTGCTAACTCCCTGCTCAATGTTAGTGTCACTTTCACCCTCAGTGTCACTTTCACCCTCACTCTCAATAT
The DNA here is from genome assembly GCA_003576665.1 of Ipomoea trifida. Taxonomy (NCBI): domain Eukaryota; kingdom Viridiplantae; phylum Streptophyta; class Magnoliopsida; order Solanales; family Convolvulaceae; genus Ipomoea; species Ipomoea trifida. The sequence goes on from CP025649.1 coordinate 14,947,952, forward strand.
CAACATTTGTATCTTCTTCACTCACAATTTCAGCATCTCCCTCAAATTCACTCCCCCCATGCTCACCCCCTACTTCTTCCTCAAACTCATCCTCACCTTGAGTTTCACCCTCTTCATGCCCCGGTAAACATAAACCAATTACTTGAGGTTCATCTATTCCATGTTCAACATAAATCTCACACTTTTTATGTTGACTACTAATATGGGCTAAGTGTAGACTACTAGCATCATTGTTTAATAGTTTTAAAGCTTCAAAGGGTTCAGAGGGCAACTTGTATGTAAGTGAGACTATTTTTCCATATCTTTGGTCAGTTATATATTTAAGTAAATGGGGATAACATATAAAGTCTGGGTCCAAATGCACTACCTCAGTCTCACCATTCAAATATTGTAGCCTAGGTGTTTTCACAAAGTTACCACCATGGTGAATTATTAATTCCACAGAGTCGATCATCCTGAGAAAAAGAACCAAACATATTCAATAAACCTACCCATCACTATGCAGGACCACAATTATAAACATAAAAGCATGGACCACACTTTATGGCTTTATACACAGCAAAGAGACAAAATTTAGGCTGCAACCCACTGTATTCGCGACCAAAAAGATAAAGACAGTAGACCCCACTGTATCAAAAGCATAAAATTATGTATTCAAACCAGGACCACACCACATAATTCAAGGGAATCTGCCAGTTCTCGGGTATTTAAGGGAGTCTGTCAGTTCACAGTTAAATGCCATATGAACAACAACAATGTCGTACCTTAGATGCCGATTGCACAGATACTTGTCGGAGGGAAGAATTGCGACTCGTCAATTGGGTCCAGTCGCTGCAGTCGAATAGAAGTAGTAGGGAAGAATTGACTCGTCGATTCGGATAAATTACACTGTGCATTCGCCGATTTTGATGGAAGATTTACGACTCATCGATTCGGACTGGGTAACGTTGATTTCGCCGGGAGGATTGCGTGGGTGTCGTCGATTTAGGGCTTAGTCGACTACTGTCTCTTACTGTTGTGTTTATTGTTTAGGGCTTATTCGACTACCGTATCTTACTGTCATGTTTATTGTTTTTTATTTTATTTTATAATCCTACATGGACTACATCACACAGAAATTACAGCCAACTCATTAACAAAAACGCCACATAAGCTTTGAAACCGGCGACATGTCATCCCCAATACCGGAAAACCTACAAAATATGCTAGGTGGAAAAAAAAAATTAGTTGATGGCTCGAATAATCACTTATTGTAGATCATGGTGCGGGATGAATAATCGTGATTGGTTGATGGTGCGGGATGGCACTTTTGCCTACTCTGGACTATGGTCTAATTTAGTACCTAATTCATATTTATAATGCACAAAATTATATAGTTAATTTAAATGCATTAATACATTTTTTCTTATGAGTAAGCCAAAAATGTAATACTTTTGATTAAAAATATACTCTGTAATACTTTTATCTCAAAATGTAAAAGTAACAAACACTTTATCCATGATTAGTATTACATTTTTTAGTATGGGTATTACATTTTCATATTAACCCGACCCATCACCCGTCTTACGGATAAGGATATGTGAGACCATTTCATACAAGTGTGACCCTTGAACTTTTTAAACTGTACTAATTTAAATGGTAAATTCTCGTGTAAGACTATCTCACAGATCTCAATCTATGAGACAAGTTGAGTGACTTGAGTCAGAAATGTTTGAGTCTTATGATATATGAGTTTAGTAATATTATTTCTTGCAAATGATCTATTATCAAAGTATTATATATAAGGGCAACCACACCAATGGTTTTTTTTGATGATTTTTGTCATATTAAAAATTTCAAAATAGTTTTTTGTTGATGTGGAGCATGATGGTGGTTTTTTCTCCTGTAAGCAGTGTTGCAAAAATCCCGTCTAGGCACCGATTAATCGGCGCCGGCCGACCGCCTAACGTATTACCATAACCGATGGTCTAAGCGGACGCCTAGGCTTTTTAGGCGCCGACTCGGCCTCCTAGGCACTAACTAGGCCGCCTAGGCATTGACTAATAGGTTGCCTAGTCGGTTGATTAGCTATTGTTTCCATCTTTTTTAAATGGGTTATTTCACTCAAAACGATATTGTTTTGAGCAAAGTAACCCTAAATTATTCAAATTAAACTCTAGATGTTTTTAGGTTAATATTTAATATTTAAGTATTAACTATTAATGAATTAAATAGTTTATAATTATCAAGTCTTAAAAAATTAAAACCATTTAAACAATTTTTTAAGAAAAAAATAAAAATAAAATACACGGACACCTAGGCGCCGATTAATTGCCGCTTAGGCGCTCTCCGAATGCCTAGTGATTTTTTTAACCATGCATGCAATAACATGTTTTTTGTGGGTCCGATTGGAGAGAGAAAGGGAGAAAATACTCTCTACGTACGTGTGTTTCGTGCACATTAGTGTCCAGCTGAGCACGTGCAAAAAAAAAATCCAATAAAATCTAAAACAAATGTGGTTGCTCTAAGGATTAAAGTGTAACACCCCAATTTTCACCTCTTAGATTTGTTACAAAATCCTTAAAATATAATACATTGCGGAACCGTCTAACCAGCAGAAAACTGGGTGTTACCGCCACGCTTAGGTATCTTTCCTATACCCAAACGCTAAGGCTAAACTTACAACCTCAAATAACCATATCAATATCCAGATATGTACATATGGAAATAATCCTCCAGGGTGTCTATTCTAGGACAGAGTAGTCTTCAATCTCGACTTCCATCCTATTCAGAGCTCACGCTAGACTGCATCTAATAGATGACACAATGAAGTGCAGTTAGCGCGACGGCTAAGTAAGGATATCCATTATCACTCGAAAATAAACAAAGGTTTTCAAAATAGTTTTCAGTAGTAGCAAGGCAAGATAACATTACCCAACAATCGCAATCATCCTGCAAACATTTTTAGCAACAAGTAATTTCACTTTATCTCAGTAATTCAAACATATAACACAATCATTAATTCACCCGTGGGGTACACAACTCCCACCTCTAATATTAGAACACTTTACGGTCAGCTCTCACACCCTGCCTGTGAAGTACCCAACTCCCAACTTAAATTCATACGTGGGGAACACATCACCCACCTTTAATTCGTACATGGGGAACACATCACCCATCTTTGAGTAACACGTGGGGAACACATCACCCACCTTTAATTTGTACATGGGGAACACATCACCCATCTTTGAGTAACACGTGGGAACACATCACCCACCTTTGTACATGGGGAACACATCACCCATCTTTAAGTAACACGTGGGGAACACATCACCACCTTTAATTTGTACATGGGGAACACATCACCCATCTTTAACACGTGGGGAACACATCCCACCTTCATCACCATCTTTGAGTAACACGTGGGGAACACATCACCCACCTTTAATTTATACATGGGGAACACATCACCCATCTTTGAGTAACACGTGGGGAACACATCACCGGGGGAAACATCACCATCTTTGAGTAACACGTGGGAACACATCACCCACCTTTAATTTGTACATGGGGAACACATCACCCATCTTTGAGTAACACGTGGGGAACACATCACCCACCTTTAATTTGTACATGGGGAACACATCACCCATCCTTTAATTCGTCACACGACTCCATCACCAATAACTCGCTCAAAATATCCTCCCAACCCACATGCTTAGGTTAGTGTTAGTCACGTCACAGAAAATCAAGTATAGGAGTCATAATAATTTTCAAAACATAGTTATTTTCCACGTTAATATAATACACAAAAAGTATTTGCCAAAATTGTTTCTAACCATTCTTTTTCAGAAAATTTCAGCTTGGCGCAGTCCGAAAGATTGAGCCGGTAAAAATAGTTCCCGAACTCTTTTTCACTTGAAATTTTTATGGTAGAACTCTAACTCATAGTACTTGATGTTCATAAAAAGTTTTGGTCACCTAGGTTCACGAATTTGCACAGAAAATTACATTTTTGCCTTTGGCAGTGGGCTGTCCGGATTTTTCTTCTCTCTGGACCAATTTCGGAAAATAATTTGGAAACCATACTTATACTACTCCAAAAATTATGAAATTTTTATGGTAGAACCCTAACTCATAGTACTTAATGTTCATAAAAAGTTTTGGTCACGTAGGTTCACGAATTTGCACAGAAAATTACATTTTTGCCCTTGGCAGTGTGCTGTCCGGATTTTTCTTCTCTCTGGACCAGTTTCGGAAAATAATTTGGAAACCATACTTATACTACTCCAAAAATTATGAAATTTTATATGCAGCTTCTACACTTATAGAACTACATGTATAAAAAAAAATTGGATCAAAATACCTTACCGATTTTTCCCAAAAATTCACGGAAGTCACTGCCAGAGAATAGCTTGATTTTATTTCAATATTTTCACAAGTATAAGCCTATATGGGCATAAATACAACATATACATGCATAAAATAGCTATGAACATGCATAACAAATTTATCAAAAATCAAAGCAAAGATTTTTGAGCCAACTTTTAGATCTATAACATAGCACATACTTTTCATGAACAAAATTCTAAACATGCAATTTTTTTCCTAGCATTTGCCTATTTCCAAGCGATTGAACCGACTTAAGGGAATCCTTACCTCCGTAGAAGATTTCTAAACCGTAAGTTGAGTATGCTCCCTTGGAATTTTCTCCAAAAAAAATCCTAAAGAAATGCCACCATAATAACAACATTTTTCTTGTATTAAATATCACACTTAAATGCTAGAGATGTTTGAAACATTAAAGCTTAAAGTCTTACCTAGACTTGGTTACTTGAGTTAGGAAAATAGGAGAGTGGGAGCTTTAGATCACAAGAGCAAGACTTAGCTAAATATTTTTCTTCTTCTTCTCCTTGGATTTTCGAAAATAATGGGAGTGGAGAGAAGGAATGATCACTTGCTAGCTTAAGTTTTTATTTTTCTCCTCTTTCTTCTAGTGTAATCCGAATGGGAGAGGGGAAGAGTGGTAAATGTGAGGTGATGGGATTAGGTTAGATTATCCTTGTAAATCAAGAAACAAGTACAATGCACATGCTTCATTAAATGCCCAATCAAGATCAAAATCTCATTCTAGGATTTAATGCCACATGTCAACACCCCATTCATCCCTTAAGAAGATATTAGTTCACTTGATCAGTTTAAGCCTAAATCAGATGAATGTTCGGAGGATTATAACTTAATTCGGGAAAATTCTAATACCAAAATTATCGTAAAAATATTCCCGTCGCAAATCACCAATTCTGGGAATTTTCCGATAGTCCGTTAGATTTAGGTTCAGAGTCCGTAACAATTTATCCCTTACGATCCATTTCGAAATTCTCTTGAACCAATTAAAATTCAGGCCTAATCGTATGATACTCAATAATTCCAATCCTGAAAAATCCGAGTTGAATCCACATCCTTAAAATTTTCTCGGTTCGTAACCGATACGCAGTTCGCAGCTTATCAATAATTAATCCTTAAACGAAAAATTATTTCGAGCACCGAATAGTCTTCTCTTAAATGTCATAGCTTAATAAAAAAAAATTATATTGCTATTTTCGAATCTTAACTTTGTCGTAAAAACCGAGGGGTTACATAAAGTATTTATTATATTTGCACATCTTTTATTATATATTTTTTTATTTTCTACAACAGTCTATTACATTTTTACCATAAAGTATTATATATAAAGCTTAAAGTACTGATGATATTTGTAATTATGTTATGTTATTACTATATTTCATGAAAATTATCTATTACAACTTTGATATAAATTACTACATTTATGATATAGGCACTAAGCTAGTGTGGCGTAGCCTAGGCGAGCGCCCAATTTTTTTTATTTTTATTTTTATTTTTTAAAGTAGGTGTTCTTTCTGTCCTATAGGGCGCAACAACATTGCAGCTCTTGTCCAGCTTATCATCATGGCTACTGCTCCCAACATTGCGTTCTTCCGCTGCTAATTTGCGTGGTGGAATCTGGCACCGGTTTGGGTAAAGAGAAGGCCACCGTTTCCCTCCAAAGAAGTATACAAACCACTTAACAAGTACCACCCTCCAAAAAATGTAGACACTTATATTGAGATTCACAAAAAAAAAAAAAAAAATCGTTTATCAAAACCTGCCACATCATAAAGTAAATTGAAAAAGTAAGATTTGAAAATACATTTAGTAGAACTCATCCCCTTGGAATGAAATTAGTGTTGTGACTCCTGCATGGAAATCAACCAGCTCAAACTTAACTATTTCATCAATTTTGATAAAATTGTCCCCATAAAATGTAAAGGCCAGTATCCTTTTAGACAATCTCATGGAGAGAGTTCGGTCCAAACGAAAATGTAGTACTTATGTTGAAAAAATATAATACTAATCAAAAATAATTTTTTTTATTGGAAAAGTGAAATATTTTTAGTAAAATTGTAACACGTTTGAATCAAAATGTAATATTCACCGCTTATTTGGTTGGATGGAATTAGAATTCTGCTCCTACCTCATTTTGAAGACAAGCACTGTGTGAGCTTTTCCGGCGACTTTAGTCTGTTTTCCTAGGGGTGGACGCTTTGGACTTTGGTTCGATTTTTCGTTTTGGTTTCTGTTTAAAAAAAAATGAAACCATTCAGTTTAACATTAGAGTTCGGTTTGAAACAGTTCGATTTCGGTTCAGAATTAATTCGGTTCGGTTTAAGATTCCCAAATTCCAACATTTCCTAATTTTTTGAACATACTATCAAACAATACTTAAACGTCTACCTTTTCGCCAGATCAATTCTTCTGGTGAATCAATTGGAATGCCACACAAAAATTATTAAAACAATAACTTTCAAATATTCATAAAAATTTTCAACACATTACCGTTTAAACAAAGTGGAATGAAATTCCAAAAAATTTAAACAAACTGGAATTGAAATTCCAAAAACTTATTACCGAGTATTACTTTATTAGTATTATAATATGTTATATGTATTTTATTAGTATTATTATTCTAATTTCTAAATAGCCCTTTTGGTCTGTAATAACTAACTTCTAAATATGTAGATTTTTTTTAGATTATGGACTTGTGTCGTTGTGCTAATCTTGGATTTTAGGTTTTTTGTTTAGCATAATAATTACTAAGTTGCTAATATGCTTCTATATATATTAGTAATTTAGTACATTATTATACAAGTATTTGTTAGTATCACTTTTGTATAATATATATTCTTAATTTTTTTAGTACTTTTGGTTAAATTTTTAATTGTTTTTCTAGTTGTTTAATAATCGACTAAAGTTGGTTAATTTAAAATTTTTTACAAAAATTGGGTATTTAGAATTGAAATATGAAATTCACTCGGTTATCGCATCCATCCATCTGAACCGATCCAATCCGTCTGATGCTCAACCCTATATATATATATAGAGAGAGAGAGACGTATGCTTATATATCTGTATTATATTTTTTTATTTGTTTATTTTTATTTTAATTAATTAATTAATTATTTATTTATTTATTTTGATTTCAATTCTTATTTACTACCAAACAAAGTTACTATGATTCCTACTCATTCATTATTATTACCATATCTGTATTATATTTTTTTATTTTTTTATTTGTTTATTTTTATTTTAATTAATTAATTATTTATTTATTTATTTTGATTTCAATTCTTATTTACTACCAAACAAAGTTACTATGATTCCTACTCATTCATTATTATTACCAAGCATTTGATTCCTATTATCATTCTAATTTCAATGTTTGAACCATAGCGGATCTGTTGATTTTGCACTTCTGCTACCCCTGTTCCAGCTGCATTGAATATCTCCACCTATCCTCATCAGCAGCTGTTTGCATCATCAAGCTCATGTCCTCCAGGGTCCCATGTTCTGTTCTGTTCCATATCAGCCACAGGGATGTAGTCCACCCCTGGTAATGAAGCAAAATGTGGGTGTCCTTCCAAACTTAAAACCAGATTCAAACCTCTAGGTAATGCTGTTATCTTTTTGAAAATCACATTTTGCCCAAAGCATCTATCAAGCAGACAATGTGACAAGCATCTATTTAATATTTCAATCCAATATATACATGATATACAGATCAGAGTTTCAATCTATAAAGGATGAAGACACAAGTACAAAACAACTCACCCGCTACTGTTGTAAAGGATTTTAACCAACAGTTTCCATGACCATTGTGAACGTGGAATCTAAGAACGGTTACATACAGATATGTCATGATCCAAATCATTGTTCATTATTCTTAGATGATGTATGCAAACTTTAACAGTTTAACTGAACATACCTTCTGTTGATACTTGGGGTCTCCTGTCCTTTGAGAAAGAGCAATAAATTCAAGCTGCTCAGTACCAGAATACTATCACCCTGAGAGCAGAATTTTATAAATTCACAACATAAATAAAATCTAAAAGCAAGAAAAAAATTCAGTTTCCTTACAGATTTATGTAAGGAATCCCTCCATCTACTTCTCATTGGAAGACTTATAGCCAGGAGCTAAATAAGTTATAAAAGGCAAATATGATATTCAGAAAACTATCTGACCACTTTAGATATATAATCAGATCAAGGACATTATATTTGTTTCAAGGTTTAAGTTTATGGCAGCAAATGATTATATTGTAACTTTATAGAGTATGTTCTCAATATGTAGAGTCCCAGTAGTATTGAAACAGCTAAAGGAATAGCAGATATTTCTCCTCACATGGAACCATCAAAAGCCACTGATCCAAAAGTTCTGCAATTTAGTAAAAAAAAAACTTGCAAGGAACACTCAATATAAAGAACAATATAATATAAAGACATCCAGAAGAAGAAGCTGCACCGATATTATGAATTCCATAACACAAATAAGAGCATTTATATAACAACATAATCCCTACTCTCATTCAAAATGAATTGAACAGTATTTGATAGAAATTCATAACAAAATTCAAAACTCTTTGAATTAGTTTCAAAAACACAAAAAAGCATATACAAAGAGCATATTTGTATCTCCTAAACTGACGTGGTAAGCTGATTAAAAGATCAAGAAAGCCTAACTAGAGCCATACACAAGTCTGCGTCAACCCGAATAGCCCACAATTGAACTATCATCTTGCTTTCAAATTTATTCCGTCTTCGGATTGCATTCCAAGTATTAGCTATGACATAAGACACACTGGAAACTCCTTTTCCCTTCTTCATCTCCCACCTCCTCAAGCTCGCCTTTGCTACTTCCATCATTGGTGTGATCAATGGAACTTCTATAGAACACACATTCTTCCCATTGTGCTGACAAAGTAGAAGATGCTCTTCTTCCGTAAGGAACTCCTCCCTCACAAGCCTTGCTGGGATTGACAGCCTATTCTGGGTGCTGTTTACATCTGTTTTGGTAAACTCCTTTTGAATCACCAATTTCTCAACACGTACTGCCCGATTACCAGCCAATTGGAGAATTAAATTTCTGAATTCAACTGGTAGTCCTGGTGGTGGTTCTGGACCGTTGTTAGGCATCCTACTACAACTTCCCCTCTTTCGCTTCTTGGAATTATTGACCTTCTCTGCCACAGCTTTTCCCACAACCTCATCATACTTTAATCCCCTCTTTAGAGAATCTCTGTTGTCATCACTGCCACTGGAATGTGGAATAACAGATTCTGGTATGTTGCTTCGTGCTGTACTTTGCACCACAGACTTCAAAACATTATTCTGCCAAGATAAGTTGCCATAAAATGATCCCATCAATTTTTTCCTCCATTCCTCCTTATCAGGCACTGTATGGTTTGAAGGAGTGATCAAACTCTCATTGAGATCAATCCCACCTAAATTGTACTGATCATCATCATCATCATCATCATCATCATCATCATTGTAGCATCCTTTCTTTTCTTGCTTATCCTTATGTTCCTCTTTGTCAAGTAGTAAACTCTCTCGCTCACACACCGCAAGTAGATAATCAAATCTGGAAGAACCCTCAGGAAGGGTAATGTCAGCAAAATCTTTAAGACAAACCATGATATGATGAAAATAAACACCACAACACAGCAAGGTAATGAATGAAGATTAAGTTGAGTTGAGTTGAGTTGAGTTGAGTCGAGTCTGCGTGCGTATATGTAGGGAGGGATGTTTCCAAATTCATCATCAGAAATCAAATTAGAAATAGGAAGGAATTAGGAAATTGAGTTGAGTTTGAGTTACCGTTGCTATCAATCATACCGTACCGTTGCTATGATTCCCTCCAAGCTTCCCGCTCCTCCGCCCCCGCCGACTTAGTAATTAAAATTTCAAAATTCCGTATTTAAAAAAAAAATTAAAATTAAAAGCGTCCCTTACCGGCGGCACTTCTAGGCCGAAGAACAGCTCCGGTTCAGGCGATGATAAGAGCTCCGATCCACAACCGCCGGTCCACCCCTCCTCTGCTCCTCCGCCGTCGCATTCTCGTCAGAACTGCTGTGCTTTGCTGCGGAGGAGGAGGAGGACTCTTTGCCCCCGAAGCAAGAGAAGAGAAGAGACGCGACGCCATTCTCGTCGCGTTGTCTCAAGAAAATGGTTTTCAGACTCAGCGAGAAATTGAAATGTTTGGAAAAGCAGAGTTTAGCCCTAAATAAGGGGCCATTCTCGTCGCGTTGTCTAAGCAGACTTTAGCCCTAACTGGTTTTTCCATTACCAAAACAAATTAGAATCACTTACTAATTTCTTCCATTACCAATTTTTTGCTCGAAACTCCTTTCAACGAATTTAACAATTCAATGAAGAGTTTGATGTTGAATGTCGTGCTTCGGCCTGTCTTCACTAACATTAATTTTGTAATTAACAAGATAGTAATTCATTTTAACTCTTAAATTTTATGGGACAAACAAAATTGGTAATGAATGTAAGTCATAAAAATGTCACCCTAACCAAAACTAATCAATAACTAACTCATCTTATTGATACATCATTGAATTTTTTTGTGAGAAGAAGGGACCCAAAAGGCTCCGAGGGATTAATGGTGTCTACTAGAAGCCAAGCTAGCAGCGTGACGTAAATCATGTAATAGCAGGTCATTTAAATCGTCCGGAGAATACTCTAGGATAATGGTACCCCAAGACGAGTGTTGCCCCATATTAGTCAAGAAGTCTGCGCACTAGGGTTGTAAACGAGCCGAACTGAGCTCGAGCTCGTTAATGAAGGCCCTGCTCGAGCTCGAGCTCGATCGAGCTTGAGAACTGATGCTCGAGCTCGAGCTCGACAATTTTTGCATGTAGCTATCGAGAACTCTCTAATTGGCCGGGGTCGTTCGCGTGTAGCTATCGAGAAAACCATCCAGGGGGCATCACCGAATCACCAATCCTTCCAAAAGCGAATATTAGAACCATCTCCAATGCTCCATTTTAGACCTTTCGAAATAACCTTTTTGCCTTTCATAATGCTCCTCCACCCCAAGAACTGTTCACATGAGTTTGGAGGTGGAAGAAGTCATTATTTTTGACATATTTATCTTTTAAAACCTTGACCCAAAGTTTATCCTGGTTGGAGAAAAATTGTCACACCATTTTGGTAAGGAAGGCAAGGTTAAAATCTTGAGCCAAACTGAGTCCTAGTCCGCCAACTTATCGGGGTTGCTTTTATTGTTAGCAGTAGGTAAAGAATGAATGATTGATTTGATTTGATTAAGTAAAGAGAAATGATTGATTTGATTAATGAATATTAAACATAATAGGTAAAATGAGATAGAAGTAGTAACTTTTATTGTTAGCAGCAAAGTGCATTTTAAACCACTAAAATTGTCAGAAAAGGTATCTGGGTGAAGGAAAATAAGAAATGGACAGATTGATTTATGAGAAATTTGTACTTTTCTTTCCTGAGTTATACGATAATGATAGAATTCGTGTATAATTGTTTGTCATGTTTACTTTTTGTCCTTAAATTATCATTGGTGTTCCACTTTTTGTCCATTTATCATTAAAATGTTATGGACGAAATTTGCAACTTTAGTATAGCTTAGGGACGAAAAGTGAGCACAAAAAGTTAATTAAAAGACAAAAGTGTAACACCAATAATAACTTAGGGACGAAAAATAAGCACAACTAACATTTAGTGACAAAATTATACAATTATCTTATAACTTACGGACCAAAAAATGCGATTTTTTGTTTGATTTAAATTGGTCAAAATTATTGTAATTTTAGCCATTGAAAAAGACAGGACAAAATTGAAAGGACAAGAATAATGCAAGAATGAATTGGTGTTTCAGCCACATAATAATAATAATGCATTTACAAAGTAAAGTAAACCCAATACAAAAATTTGAGCAATGAAAAGAATGTGCATAAAGTAACTTGTAGTTTAATGGTACCTTTATAACTTTTCTAGATAAGAAGTTACACATTTGAATTCTAATGGAGACATTAATTCTTTGTACTTTAATAAATTGATCAAAATGTATGTATGAACATATATTATATTGCAATAAATTAAGTAGTCCTAAAAAAATATTGTATGATTTATACTACAATTTAATGAATAAAATTTGAGCAAAGAAAGGGGCAGCTATACAGAGCCACGTAACAATAGGTGATTGGCTGTTGTTTGATTGATGATTTCCACGAGGATACACTCCAGATCCGGCGGTTCTGCCAGTACCGCCGCCGCCAAAACCACCACCGCCTCCTCTTCCGCCGCCGCCGCCTTTGGCCCATCCTTGGCTTACAAGGAGGCATATGGTGCAGAACACAAGAACGAGCTTCACAGCTTGCTGCATTTTTGTCCCTCAATTTTCTGATTTTTGTTTCTATGGTTTTATGCTTTGGGCGAGAGTTATAATTTACAGCGTATTTATATTCCAAATCCGACGCGAATACACGCCCAGGCGCTCAGCCACGAAGTTTCTATCACGCGTTCTGGAACTTTCGTATCAATCAAGAACAACGACGACAATGATGAAAAAGACCCGTGTGATTGTGTCGTGACGTCGTGTGGGTCAGTTGGTGCAAGACACGTGCAGTTGTATGGACCATGATCGTCTAATAATATGTAGTAAAATTAAAATAAGAGTTAATTAACAATAGTTTTTCGACTATGTTGATTTTTTAAAATTAGCCATCAACTTTTAATATGGACAATTTAAGTCCCTTGACTTTCAAATTCTTTCCAATGTTAGTCATTTTGTCAAATTCTGGTTAATTTGAAGTCAAATGAAGGGGTAGAATTGCCCGTTCACCTGTATAGTGTATTATTACTCATATTTCTTATGTCCTATACGTTATATATATGGATATAATCTCAGTCGAAGAGACTTCAACTGAGATTATATGACTTCGATTGAGACTTTCACTGAGATTATATTCATATATACAGCGTATAGGACATGAGAAATACGAGTTATAATACACCAAACAGGTAAACGGACAATTTTACCTCTTCATTTGACCTTAACAAAAATTTGACGAAAGGATCAATATTGGACAGAATTTAAAAGTCAAGGGACCTAAATTATCCAAATTAAAAGTCGAGAACTAATTTTGAAAAATCAATATAGTCGGAGGACTATTGCTGGAATTAACTCTTAAAATAATGATTTAGTGTTACTATATTGAAACTAGTACATGTGGAAAATAAAATTTAAACACAGAGTACATTATTATCAAATGAGAATGTAATATGATTATAATGATACTTTAGTATTACAATAATAAAACTAGTATGCATGAAAAATGAAATTAAAATTCAGAGTCATACAATAACATATATTGTCAAATGACCTAAAGTGCAATTAAAATAGTACCTTAACATTACGATAATTAAACTATTGTGTGGAAAATTAAACAAAAAATAAAGCTCAAGTAAAAATGTATATTATCAAATGAAAGTACTCCCTCTGTCTCATTTTATCTGTCTTACTTACTATTCATTTGTCAAATCAACTCTTTCTTTTTTGTATATATTTTTTTTAGTATTTTTTACTTATTTTTAAAATTTTATTTTTTGTGTTTAATAGTACTTTTAGTGTAGTTTCTAAATATATAAATTTTGTATACTAATACTAAACTTAATATTATGAAAAAATGGATTAAAAACAACTTCAATCAAACCTCGTTAACCGAACCAGACACATAAAATGGGACGGAGGGAGTAAAGTGTAATTTATAAAATGATACATACTTCGTGGTCATGATGCTAATAAGCTAAAAATGAAAAAATTACTTTGAATAGCATATTAATATCAACTTGTTGTATTTTCGTTTTAAAAGTCTAATTTAAACCAAGTGTTTATATTTATTTAATTTTTATTTAAATTTACATTTTTCATATTATCAGAACCCTCCTAAAGCCCAATATATGAATTGACTATCGACTGACACTATATATATATATATATATATATATATATATATATATATATATAGGGGCTGGATCCAATGAGATCATCATCTAAGATGAGATCATGAGATTCAATCTTAGCCATTTATTAAATTGGAATGGATGGTTAGGATTAATATTTAAATATGAATTATTTTAGGACATAATTAAGAGAAAAGGATAGAGCTGTAATTTGATTAGAATGTATTATAATTGGAAAATAATTAAACATAAGAATTCCCATATATTAAGGAATCCTAATCATGGTAACTAAGTAGAAGTTTTATGGGATGTTTTGTCTATTTTGAACAAACACCGTGACAAAATTGAAACAATTAGTCGAAGTAGGTGAACGGAGACTTCCATGGATAATATGTTTGACGGAATATTGTTATTAATTTGTATTTCAATTTTGGTTTTTTTGTTGCTGCTATAGATTGTGTGTGCATATATAGCACACGGTGTGTGCATATTCGAGTTTGATTGATTGAAGCAATGCGGAGTTTAGGAGTGAATATGTTGGAGCTTTAATGGAGTGTAGGAGTGTGCGATTCTTTATTCAAGTGTGTGCGTTTGTTTGATTTTTAATTCATTGTTTTCTACCAGTTGTTTTTGCATGTATAACATTAAAGCTCCAACATATTCACAGGATTATTTTTTGGTGTGTGCAGAGGGTAGTTAGTTTTTCCTTGGTTTTGAGATTATTTTATGCGAATTACATTATGCCGATTTTCATATTCGTTATGTATTTTTCCGTGATTGATTTCTGTATTAGTTTGGTAAGGGTTTGCATTAATGTTTTATCGGGTGGAGGGACGCCAATTTACAGCATTGTATTATATTATTCATTTTGTCCCGGTGTGTGCGTGTGTGGGTGGTAGCGTGTGCGTAACCTTGGCTTGTGTAATATAAAAGTTATTTTATGTTTTTGGGAGAGCTACTAGTGTATGTTTTAACCGAATTACCGTGTGTGCATTACTGTGTAATTGTAATAAATATTTGAATTTAGGAATATGCACGTAAGTGTATGGATTTCGGAGTTTGTGCGTTTGCGATGTGGTTTGATGAGTTAGTGTGTGCGCTGTAGTTTGATGGTGTGTGCACACGGCTGGGGGGTTTGTGCGTTTATAGTGAATGGTGTGTGCATTTATTGTTAATGCTGGTGCGTGTGCAAACGCTAGCAGAGCTGTGTGCGTTTCACTGGACGAAGATTAAAGTGTGTGCATTGAAGGTTACCAGCGTGTGCAGGGGACGTAGATTAAACTTTAAAGTGTGTACCACTAGTACATGTATGGAAAATAAGTGTGTGCAGGTAGGTTACCAGCGTGTGCAGTTGTGTGAAATATTTATGCAGCAACACTTGCACAAGTATAGATGATAGTGCATGCATGGAAAGTAAACGGAGTGTGCAATGTTCTGAACGAAAGGTTTGATGGCCATGCACGCGCCATAAATTCAATCCGCGGTGGGTGTGTTTGTGTAATTAGGCGTGTGCAAAAGTCTGAGTATGCAATAAAGGGTTTTGGGATGTTTTGTTTTGAGCGGAACTTTTTTATGGATGTGATATGTTGACGTGTGCGGTTGTATTATTGGGCGTGTGAAAAAGCTGAGAAATGATTGCGTGTGCGTTTGTATCCAACAAATCCATAATTAAAGTCTGTAACTTTAATAAAGTTGTTTTAGCTGAACAACTCAAGTGTCGAATTACTTGCACCCACCAGAGGGTACTATTTTTTGTAACTAATTTATATTTTTCTGGATTTTAATAGTACTGTTAGAGTAATAAGAAGCTGAAATGGGGGAGTTTTCTTCTCCATAAGTGTGGAATAGAAGGACGCTTTGAAACGTTACATTGTTTTTTAGCTGCATTTATTTATCTTACTGGTAAAATAAGGACATTAACATTTCCCTGATTTAGATGTGTTGTTTCTCACGTTTAACCCCCTTGTTTTAAAAGGGTGTTATAATGCAAATGTGGAATCCAGCATGTGTGCATTTATAGAATCAGGTGGGTGCATAGTATTGATCATGGTCATAGTCGTTAAGTAGTTTGTATTTCACCTACCCATGGCGTGTGCTCACACGGGTGTAGGTGTGTGCGTTACGCTCAAGCATAAACGGTTGCTATTTAAGGCGATAGCTAAACCCACCTAATCACCCCATGTTGTTTACTAAGTATTAATTTATCCAAACATGTACGTGTGTGAATGAGCGTTTTAGAGAGTGTGCATTTCATTAAGCAAAGAATGTAATGACCTTGCGTGTGCAATGCCAGTGTTAGATGTGTGCAGTATACTGAACATGTCCATAGCCATTAAGTAGTTTGCATTGCACCAACCCATGGTGTGTGCTACCACAGGTGTAGATATGTGAACTACGCTATAGGTGAACGGGTGCAGAGGTTGTTTTAGGTGGTAGCTGAACCCACCAAAGCAACCACATTCATTACCTAGTATTAATTTGGCCTGACATGTAAGTTTGTGCATGAGCGGTTTATGGATTGTGCATGAGCGGTTTATGGATTGTGCATTTCACTAAACAAAAGAGTGTAACGATCGTATGTGTGCAATCGAGTTTTAGATGTGTGTTATACTGAACGAATCCAAAGTACAATGATGGAGAGCCATTTTATGTGCGTGGACTCAAAATTTGTGTGTGCATGTGACGAAGCCAATAACATAAACGAAGATAATAAATAAATAAAGTAAATCAAGTATGCACTACTATGTTTGAATTACGTTTGATAATAAATAAATAAATAACCCAACATCCGAAATAAGAACCAAAAGAGAATATGACCAAATCGAATTTGAGAAGTGTAGACTCAACTATCAAATATTTGTAACTACTCTCGATTTTTAGCCAATAGTAACTACAAATCCAACCAGAAGCGCACGCAAACACCGCGCATCATCCCTGTGAAGGCCACAATCCCAAAAGGTAAGAGGATGGCCTACATACGTCTCCAGGTGACGCATTGCAAACACAACACAGTCTACAGCATCCTCAAAAAAAATAGAGAGAAAATCATTCTAAAAAAAAAAAAAAGGACGCACACAATATATAATTTGAAAGTAACTATTAAAACGGCACCAAATAAAAACAACGAACAAATAGCTATCAAAATGCACACATCAGAATACTTGATTACTAACACACATACACCTTATTAATAAGCAAATATTACCAAAAATTCGCAGCAGATGAGAAAAGCCAAAACATTTGTATTTGTGCACATTTTGGCCACTGTTTTCATCAGATTCCGGAGCAAATTCATAAATTGATTGAATTCTAATAAGATATACCCAGTGTAAATTTTTTATTCCTTTTATTTTTAGTTGTAAATTAAATCACTTGTTAAATTTTGAATTTTATATTTCTATATCCAATGCTAGTTGAATTGCTGCAAATGACTCTTAAATCCATGAATACATGTCTTCCCTAAACTACATGCTTTATTTTTATACTTATAGCAAATTAAAACTCCAACGCACACATTTCGCCTCCAAGAACTATTTCAAAAACATCTCAAAACTATTAAAATGGCAACCGTCGACTATGCACACACTCCAATGGAATCAATATTACCAGTAATTTCTTTCCTATTAACAAACCAATGAAATCAAACTTCCTAATAATTTATTTTTTTTTCAAAAAAAAAGTTCAAATCAATCTTCCATACATGTATTTTCTAAACAGCTTATACTTGTGGCATTTTTCACAATCATTCATGCACGCACCTAAAAACTGCAGCGCACACATTTCACTGCCAAAGAACTATTTCAAAAACATCTCAAAATTATTAAAAATGACAACCATCGACTATGCACACATGTCAAGTCTGTCATGCACACATCGAAATACTTCATGCACACACCCAAAACCCCAACGCACATATTTTGCCACCAAGAACTATATCAAAAACATCTCAAAACTATTAAATTGACAACCATTGACTATGCACACACGCCAAGTCTGTCATGCACACATCGAAATACTTCACGCGCACACCCAAAAACTCCAGCGCACACATTACGCAGCCAAGATGAATTATTGGAGTTTTTGGGTGTGTGTGTGTGTGAGAGAATTATTTTAATCTCAAAGCTTATAGCCTACTGGCTCTTTGCTGAAAGCTAACTTCTCTAGATTCACAAAAATGTAGAAAATAAATCAAAGATGGAAACTAACTGTTCAATGACTTCAGAGAGAATATTTTAAAATTCAGATTAGAAAAAAAAAAAGCTTTTCCATATTTTTAAAAGAAGAGCATCCAGTAGTTATAAGTGTTTTCAATGCACAAAGAAAATTTCAATTACAGTGAATATGCACTGAATATGACATTTCAATTCTCTTATAATTTTTGTTTTTTTTTCTAACTTTCTTGTAATACTATGAAATAAATAATGTGCTAAAAAAAAGCTATAGGTGGCAGAGTTTAGAAAGAAAATGAGAATAAAAATATTATCATCATTATTATTATTTCAATTTTATTTTATTAAGTAGGTATCTGAATGATCTAACAAAAAGTTAATTCTTGCAATCTAGAGAACGAGATGAACTAACTAAGATGACACCCCAGAATATCCAGAAATGGATGAATAAACCAATAACAAATACTAATTATCCAGAGAGATAAATACTTAATTTCATGACAAAATAGGTGTAAAAGTATCAAAACAGAGGCTATGCTATTTCAATTAACCCCAAAAAACACAATTTTTGAAAAGAAAAAAAAAACAGAATAATAAAAATAGCGTAAACACACCAAAAATAAAAAAATAAAACACCTAAAAACCCATAATCCCCTCCCTCCAGAAAAAAACGAAATCGGACACCACTTACTGCCGCCGCCGCAACCCAGATCGGCCAACATACCACCTCCACGAAAATCATCCCCCGTAAACAATACATCACACCCCCCACAGAACGCATATCCCGCAACGGAGCCCCAACCCACAAAAAAAAAAAAAAAACCCTAACAAAAACTGCAAAATTGCAGATAAACAAGGAATAAAAAACAATAGACCATCGGAATACCTTGACAATCGGCGGAAGAAATCCCCTTCAGTCGCCTTGACCATCTGACAGAAGACCCGGCCATGTTTCGTCACACACATGCATGCGTCGGACGCTAAGGGACTGGAAGCCGAGGGGAAGCGAACGGGGAAGAGAAGTCTGCGTGCACACCTAATCAGACCTCAAATCTGACTGTATCACCACCCAAAAGGAAATAACGCAAGATATAGGGGATTCTAAATTCTAAAGATGTGTACACACAACGAAATTACATAGATGCCCCTTTCTAATTCATTCCAGCGCCCAAATCAACAAAAAAAAATAAATTAATCTCCACCGTGAAACAAAAAAAAATAACGATCAGGATCTAATCTCACGATCTCGTCTAATTAGAGTGATCTCACCGGATCCAAATCCATATATATATATATATATATATATATATATATATATATATATATATATATATATATGGATGAGTTCAGGTGCGGATATAGCTTTCAGTGCGGTTAACACAAAAAGACGCATCTTAGCATTAAAATGATGCACCTTAAATACACAAACCACACAACTTAAGCACACAAACAAAACACTTTAAGAACACAAACCATGCATCTAAAGTTTTAAAATGACGCACCTTAAGTACACAAATCACGCACCTTAAGCACACAAATAAAGCACCTAAAGAACGCAAATGACACACCTAAAGTTTTAAAACGGCGCACCTTAAGTTTTAACAACTGACGCACCTTAAGCACACACACCACGCACCTTAAGAATGAAAACCACACACCTAAAGCTTAAGATCAACGCACTTAAATTTTCAACACTTGACGTACCTTAAGCCACACAGTACAAAACCACTCACCTTAAGCAAAAAAAATCACGCACCTTAAGAAGGAAAACCACGTACTTTAAGAAGGAAAATCACGCACCTTAAATTTGACTTAGATGCAAAAAGATCAACCGCACATTTTTTAATCAATGTTAATCCTGGACGTTGATTTAGGCAATATCAATGACTTAGATTTAACCGCACAACCGCACCTATGAAGGCCTACTGCACGCGAACATTTGTGTATGCAGGTCGTAGGTGCACTCATGCACACGAGCCAAACCTTTTCAGACTCATTTTGATATTTGATTTGCACTCAACCTCCCCCTTTCCTCTGCGCACACGAGAGATATTCTCTAAACTATACAATTCAAACTCTCCTAAAAAGAAAATTTTTATTTATACTAATGCAAACTCATACCTCTTTTTCAATGTATGAAAAAGGCTCCTTTAGGCCTTCCCAGTTCAATTTTCACAACTCAATTGGGTATATGTTTATATTCAATTTCTCATTCATCAATTATCCGTTTTGAGACATAATATATTAATTTAAAACTCTTACTTAGGAGAACTCAAATGCACTTTCACCCAACCCGAATTAAAAATTAAACTCACTCGAAACTTTGTCTCAAATTGACCATTTTACATACCAAAAATAGGTAATTTTCCAACAAATTAAAATTCATTTTGATACAACCCACTCAAAATAATGTGTGAATATAACCACTCACATGTCATTTTATACAAAATTTCACCCTTTATTAATATTTATTACGATATAATTCGTAAAAAGTACTTTTTTTTTTTTCAAATGTTGTTTAGAGAAACACTTAAATTTGACTTTTTGGACAGAATGTGCTAATAGAAAATGTTGTTTACCAAACATTTATTTTATCAGTTTGATTAAGTCAAACTCTTGAAGTGATCAAATTAATCCACTTTTGTAAAAACATTATTTAAAAACATAGTACTCCTGTCCTCCATTTGAAAATGGTTGCTTTTATAGTCATCAAAACACCTTTAGATAGGCAAAATGGAGAAAATGGAAACATGGTGAAGGAAATGGACAAATTGAATTAAATTGATCGAAATTATTACTGTAGCATTAGCAATACAAAATAAAAATAAAAAATTGAAACAACAAGAATAATATATGAATGAAATTGATATTTGAACCACTGCACATAATAATAATGCATTTACAAATTTCTTTGCAGACTTTACAACTTAAAGTAAATCCAATAAAGAAATGCTATTTCTCTACTCCAAGGGATGTATATTCATGTCACGCAGTTTTATTAATTGAACAAACTATTAAGATTAAAAACGAAAAACCAAAAACAACAAAATAGACTTTGGGAATGTTTGGTAAATAGCTATTAGCTGATTGAGTTAGTGGGTTTAACTAGTTTATAGCATTAGCTTATTGCTGAAAAATATTTAGTAAATTAACTGTTGACTAATACATAGCTGATTACATACAAAATGACTTTTAAAAAAAAAATTATCGAAAATTTGCATTTTAGTGTTTTGGAGCAATATGCTATTACAAAAGTTAATTAATTAAATATTTATATTGGTTGTTTGACCAAGTTAAACAGCAAATAGTGATCAAATAAGTCAAAATTGAATGATAAACTAACTATATTACCAAACATAGCCTTAATCTTTAAGAGCGACTCTTCTGTATGATGTCCCGCCAATCTTTATTCATAAAACGGGTCGGATCAAGATAAAAATATAATACTTATACAAATTAAAGTATTGCTAAGTACTATGTAGTATGATGTCTACCTCTATTACCATTCTAAATGAATTGTAGATTGAACCTTGAAAAAAATATTTAAAAAGTATTACATTCTAATCGGTCTCACACACATTTTTGGGAACCTTTAAAAAGGGTAGGGTATAAAATGGGAGTATGCTAATTACACACAAATGAAATTGAATAAATTTATGAAAAGAATACATACATACATACACTACAATATAAGCAATGAAATATGAGCAAAGAAATATGCAGCTATACAGAGCCATGGAACAATGGTGGAGGGGCTGTTGTTTGATGGATGATTTCCATGAGGATACACCGGTACCGGACGCACTCCACTTCCGCCGCCTCTGCTCGCCGTATCTCCGCCACTACCGCCGCCAACTGTGCCTTTATCACTTGCGCCGCCGCCGCTCCCACCGCCCTTGGAACCTCTCCCACCGCCGCCTCCTCTAAAGCCGCCGCCTTTGGCCCATCCGCCGCTTACAAGGAGGCATACGATGCAAAACACAAGAATAACCTTCATTTTTCTCTGTCAATTTTCTGAGATTTTTTGTTTTGTTTTTTTTCTAAGCTCTTATCTTTCAGGTTAGAGTTATAATCTAGTGAGTATATATATTGGGAGATCGTCTGATCTCTAATACGATAAGAACGTTGAATACACGGTACGGTCAAGCACAAAGTTTTAGAGAAAGTTTCTATCACACGCGCTGAAACTTTCGTATTTGTCGTGAATTAATAAAATGAATGGTGAACCAGCTAAGGACCCATTCACCTATCAATGATTGAGTGTGATATTATCTTTGAATTCTTTAAACTAATGTATGCTGTAAGCTATTAGTTTTAAAGATTTTTTTTTTTTAATTAATTGGATAAGGGCAAAAAGTGTTCATTTGATTTCTATAATACCTCAATGTCGTCAAATTTTTATATGCTTATGTTCTGTTTAATTAAAATGTCAATAACTGATAGCCTCCAAAACCCACGGGTAGCTGAAGCAATGGGCTGCAGAGAAGCACTTTCATGAATCATGATTGAAGGGCAAAGGTATAAGAAAACTAAGGTTGGAAGTTGATTGCATTGGCTTAATTTTTTTTATTTTTTTTAAATAAAAAAGCTCATTCATTTAATCATAAGTTGAAGCGATTACAAATAGAATCAATGGAACGGTATATCATTCATTACCGTCAGACATAGAAACAACTCCCCTATAATGCTACAAGGAATTTGATTCGCAGACTGTTTCACAAATTTGAAGCTGAATTCGTTGGATGAACTTAAAGCTTCTTTAATATCATTGAAGAATCAATCAAACGTAGGCTGAGTATATGTTTTCCATATGTCGTTCATTGACAATATATCCATCGAGCTAAACTGCAAATGCTCTTTTTCATTGTCATCTTTGTCACCCAAGATAGAAATTCACGTAGGCCATGACCAACTTATATGGTTCACACTTATGAAAAAAAAAGAACTCACCAAAAGAAACGAGAGGAAAACAAACTCGTCACACAAACGAGAGAAAGACACAGAAAAAATAGAACACAAAAGAAAAGAGAAACAATAGTACACCACCTCTTAAACTTTATTTTGTGGATCCACTAGAATCGAACCACTTCTTTATCCTGATCTGGCAAAATCCATAAACTTTAGATCTTTGGAACTATCGCAACATCCTTGAAAGGTTGATGGCTAGTTCGGCAGTGAAATTTATTATGAAACTAAAAAAAAAAACAAGAAATAAAGAAAATAGGAGACCACCGGCCAAGAAACGAAGCTCAGTCAAAGGCTCAAAGCTTCGACCAGAGGCCGGCGACCACTAGATGAAGAATCAAGGTTTCGTATAGTCAGGCAAATAGAGAGGTTTTGAGAGAATTAGGGTTAGCCGTCAAAGTTTTTGTTACTTATCGCATTGGCTTAATTAATGAGCTGAATAATATAATAGGTCGGCGAACCAGGTTGCCCACTCATTGGCGATGGCGACTTGCTCTCAGTAAGACCGGTGTTCTTGGGGTCATATTCTCCCTCATTGTACTGATGTACCTTCTGATTTAAACTAATGATAAATATGCTTTGGTTGTCAAAAAAAATGTCAATAACTTACTCTTTTTTTTTTTTTTTTTTTTTAAGCGTCAATAACTTGAATTAGTTCCATTTGATTATATCTTTTCTTTTCAAAGAACAAATTTCACTTTTTTTTTTTTTGAATACTTGAACAAATTTCAATTTTAGTTATCAAGAATTATGGTATTATATGTTATATTTAATAATTCTTTTAAACAAAATTTGACTTACAATATCATTGGTTTTCATTTATTTATCACTATTAGTCCTCCACTTAAATTTCTACAATTACATTATTAATAAAGGGATTAATATATAATTTTAATCATTTTATTAAAAGACTTTACGTACAAATGAGGGATAGAATTATATGTTGGGGTAAAAAGGCTTTGAATCACGAAATTATTATGTGTTTGCTTCTTATTGAATGTGGAACAACAAAATTTTAAATACATGTTGCTAGCTCCCTCTTATAAAGCCTCGCAACCCACTTACCCATGTTGGCTTCTAGGCTAGTAGCATAGTTTGGTCTCTACCGTCATCCTTAGGTAGTGTAGTTCGTCAAGACAACTTAGCTCTCGCATATATGTTCCCTGCAAGAAAAAAGAAAGATATTTTAATTTCTTTTTGGTTGTCTTCCCTACTTGTAGGGCTCCTTGAGCCACCATCATATCCCTACATGTGAGCCCATATGACATTTTATCCATCACTTCTTTTTCTTTGAAGTGTGTTGCCCCCTACATGCGGGTTGATGAATCGCCTTCCGTTGCAAGCTCCTAGGGCCGCCATCCCTGCGTGCAAGCCCGCACAACTTTTTTTTCTCTCATTTTTTAGCTTATTGTACGTTACCTCTCTAGACCGCCTTTCCTACTTGCGAGCCTACAAAAGATGATTTTCAACCACCTTCCCTACATGCGGACCGATGAGCCACCTTCTTTGCTGCATGCTCGTTGGGCCGCCTTCCCTACTTACAGACCCACCAGAGATGATTTCCAGACACCTTCCCTACATGTAGGCTGATTACCGACTTCCCTACTTATAGGCTTCTTGGGCCGCCTTTCCTGCATGTGGGCC
The DNA here is from genome assembly GCA_003576665.1 of Ipomoea trifida. Classification (NCBI taxonomy): domain Eukaryota; kingdom Viridiplantae; phylum Streptophyta; class Magnoliopsida; order Solanales; family Convolvulaceae; genus Ipomoea; species Ipomoea trifida. The sequence goes on from CP025649.1 coordinate 14,973,046, forward strand.
CACATAACTTTTTTTCCTTTTTTTTTTTTTTTTTTTTTTTTTTTTTTTTTTTTCCTTAAGGGGTGTAATTACCTCTTTGGGCCGCTTTCCTTGCTTGCAAGGCCACTAAAGATGATTTTTCAGCCATCTTTCATGCCTCCAAACTCCTTGGGATGTCTTCCCTATAAGCAGGTCTGTACGAATTTTTTTTTTCTCTCTTTTTTTCGTGGTTGTTTTAATGTGTGTTGCCTCCTTAGGCTACCTTCCCTATCTACTTGCAGGCGATGATGTTCAGCCATTTTCCCTACATGCTAGCCAATGAGCCGCCTTCATTGCTTGCAAGCTCCTTGGCCCATCTTCCTTACATGTTGGCATGTATGACTATTTCTTTTTTCTCTATTTTTTTTCCTCTTTTTTTTTTCTTGAGGCGCCTTGCATATTTGCGCCACATTCCCTACATGCGGGCTGGACCAAAAATGTGTATTTTTTTAATCTCCTTGGGCGACCTACCTAGTCTGCAACCATAACTAGAAATGTAAAAATAATTTTCCTTACCTCCTCAAACTGCCTACCCAACTTCCAAGCCCACCCAAGTGTTGTTGTTTGATCTCAGGCTAGATGAGTTGATCTATCTCTTTTTAAGGGCATGACACTCATTAGTGTCGTGTCCATGTCCCTTGTGGAATCGACAATACCTAGACTTATTGACTTCATAAAACTCCGTGGTAGATGGCTGTAGTAATTGACTAATTGCACAATTTTACTCTCCTTCGCATGAAGGCAGGGGCGGAGCCAAGTGAGAGCTGCAGGGGGCCTTGGCCCCCCCTCCAAAAAAAATTCTTTTATTAGTATTGTAAATTGTAATATAATTTTAGTGTGGCCCCCTCATCAAAATCAGATAGCTGCACACCACAGTTCAAGAGGTTTGAGAAGCAAAAACAATAATTAGTTTAATTTTTGGCTTTTAATACATTTTGTTTTCGACAGAAAAGGAAGACGAGGAAACCATTTTTCATGACTTTTTATCCCTTTTTTTCAGCTGAGAGAAAAAAATAAAAAGAAACTGTTTTTTCTTTATTTATTCATTCCTTAGTTTCCCTAGTTTCGATCCTTTGCCATTGCTTTTGGTTTTGGCAGAATAAAAAAGCAATCATAGAAACCCATTTCATAGCCTTGGTTTTTCTTTCATTTGCTGCAGTGTGAGAGACTCAAGGAAACCAATTTTGCTTTCCTTCGTTTTAGTTCGGCAAGAAGAAAAGAGAGACGTACTATTTCCTTTAGTTTTTCATCCACACTTCTTCTTTGACTTGCATGCTTCCTTATAAACTCTTGGATTTAAGATGACAATTAAGGTATACAGGTTAAAGAAGTGAAGCATTTTATTGGTCATTCGAATTTGAGAATACATCTTTAATAAAATTCATGATCATGAATATTCTTTAGTTGATTAATTTGATTTACATGCGATCAAATGTTAATTATGCTCCCACATTCAGGTTATTGCGTATTTCTTAATGATTGTTTGTTAGTATACATTGAAAAACAATTTAGTATAGATAATTTTTAGTATAGATATTTTTGTGGCACGCAAGATATGTTACGTTAAATAATGAATATTAATGTATTTTATTATTCGCCTGAATGGTGGTTGGCCCCCGCACCAACAAATCCTGGTTCTGCCCCTGCATGAAGGGTGGGCTAATCCTAATTTTCGAGATCACTAGTATATTTACATGTTCCTTCCACCGTTCCAGTTCTTCGATTTTCTCATTTACTTTGACAGCCCACCGCTCAGGAAGGGCTACACAAGTTCTGCTATGCACGTTGATAGTCTGTAGGCCCTTAATGGTTGGGGTGCAATCGGTACTCTCATACATAGTATCCATATGAATGGTTTCGGCCGCTCGGGCACTCCCCTGCGTGTTTCCTCTTCTTTAGCCCAATTTACGACTTTGGGTTTCCTGGCTTTAGGCCCCATTTTTTGTGGCATCCTCTTCCTAGCTCACAGAGTGCTAAGCCGGGATGCACTCCCCACAATTGTTTAGTTGTCCATATTGACATTGATGTTGGCTATCTCTAGGGCCAAGGGTTGGGCCCTCAGAGACTCTAAGTTGGTTCCACCAACAGTAGCGTGCTCCCCAATGGCTAGGGTGTTGATTGTACCTCTAGTGTTCCCTGGTTGGGGAACTAATCCTCGCGAACTGAAGCTACACCCGCCTATGTGTTAGAATAATGAAATTTTTGAGGTAAGAATTATGAGTTATAATAATGTATTTTATGAGTTAAAATAATATACTTTATATGTTTTTGGACCACGGTCCACGCAATAATGATTGACATTCTTCCCCCCTTCCTTGTGGGATCCTGTCTTTAAATCCAATAGTTTGGGCCTAGGCCCCATGGCGCCATTTAAAAAACTATTAAAAAAAAAAGAATAAGGGTTAAATAGGCTATCGAACTACACACGAAATTGTAATTGGATCATTGAACTCAAAAAACTATAATTGGATTTATGAACAACGCAAAATCATGCAATTGAACCAAAAGTGACATGTTTACCTATTGACCAAGGGTGAGGAGTGACGGTTTTTCTTTTTAATTATTAAAATAAAATTTAAAAATTAATTATGTAAATGTCACATCAACCATCAATAGGTAAATATGTCTTGATTCAATTGCATGATTTTCCGTTATTTAGGGACCAATTACAACTTTTTCAAGTTCAATGGTCCAATTGCAGTTTCGTGTATAATTCAATGGCCTATTTGGTCCTTATTAAAAAAAAAAAACAGTTTCTCACTAATTTAAAAGCAATTGCATGTTCAAGACCTCTTACACAATCTCATCTGTATCACATGGATTCTCTACATGAATTTAAATCTAAACATTTCAATGATCTTCAATCAAGAACACTAGAATATTTAATTTTGTCAAAAATGATAACTTGAACACTACTAATTTGAGCTTAAATACATTAAAAATTTGTAGTTAAACTTGAATAATTGAACAACTTGCTTAAAACTTCTCTAATACTTCGATTGAAAGAATACTAGAAGAACTTTCTATATTTTTGTCTTCAAAATTATTCTACATACCCCCCTCCCAGTTGTTTTTTTTTTTTGGTTTTTTTTTTTGGTTTTTTGCTTTTTTAAATTATCCCCTCATCTTACTTTAAAATAAATAAAATAAAAAGGAACACTATTTATAGTGGTGGAACATTTGAATTAAAAATGTTTAAATTTAAATATTTGAATAGATACATTGATTGGGTAAATTAAAAAATTAATTGACCAATTAATTCAGTAAGCCAAATTAATTAGATAACTCAAATATTTTGCCCACAAAAGACAAAGTCTCTCGCCCCAAAGGCACATTCTATAGCCTAACAAGATAGTAAATGAGTAAATCACGGTAACTTAACGATTTTTTAGGTGGGAGGATCAATGTCTAGTGTCCACAATAAACCCACCATATTAGATGTAACTCTTACACTGATTGTATGGACTTGGTTTTGCATACTTACCCACAATTTATCACCTGAATTGCTCATGCGAGTGTTACTCAAATAACTAGGGATGACAATAAGTTAGGAGTGGATCAAGTCCATCACCCCCGGCCCACCTTATATTTTTTCGGCAAATTATACCATGCACCGCGGTGCACATAGCAATGTGCACCACGTACCTAAACGACGTCGTTTTGAACATTGTAAATTAATCGTCCGTTTTTTTGGAAATCATGTTTCCCGTTTCGCCCGGTCTCTGTATTTATGTAAATATTCTGTGTATTCCAGACAATCATTCTGTGTATTCTAGGCAACCGTTCTGCGTATTCTAGGCAACAGTTATGTGTATTCATGTTAGTAACACATGTTGTGATGTGTTTGTGCATTCGAATGTTTAGGAGGATGAGTTATGTGTATTTTGTGTCAATATTCTGTGTATTAGTATTATTAACACAGGTTGTGATGTGTTTGTGCATTCGAATGTTAGGAGGATGAGTTGTGTGTATTTTGTGTTAATATTCTGTGTATTCTGGGCAAACATTCTGTGTATTCTAGGCAAACGTTCTGTGTATTCTATATAATGATTATGTGTATTATAGATAATGAATTCACTGGAGTCATTCGCGCCCACTAATATCTGTGTATTTTGTGTCAATATTCTGTGTATTCTGGGCAAACATTCTGTGTATTCTATGCAAACGTTCTGTGTATTATAGATAATGATTATGTGTATTATAGATAATGAATTTTCTGGAGTCATTCGCGTCCACGTCCACTAACACCAAAACGACGTCGTTTTACGTACGTGGTGCACATTGCTATGTGCACCGTGGTGCAGAGTATAACGATTGATATTTTTTCTCCACCAACCCGCATTGGGTGGACTTTTTCAAAGCCCACCCCTGCTCCACTGGGTGCGGGTACCCACTACAGGTACCCACAAGTTATTATCTTATTAAAAAATTTTAAATTAATATTTAAATTACTTACACATAATAAAATAATAAAATTCACTTGTCATATTAAAATTAAAATATAAAATAATATAAATATTCAAATATAAAAACTAAATTGTTATTTTAAAAAAATAAACTTGTTAGTTTAGAACTAAAAATAATAAAAAGTTAATAAAAGTGTTAGAAACTTTAATTAACTATATACTAGTATTTATTTTAGGGAAAAGGTGCAAATAGGCCCCTAAACATTTCGCGAAAAGTCAATTAGACCTATGAACTTTTTAAAAGTTCAATTGAACACATGAACTCACAATTTTGAGTCGTTCGACCCCATTAACCGGTTAACTTTCCTATAAGAACCGGTAAATGCCTATGTGGCTCGCCACATCAGCTTTGGAGTGAGTACTTGGCTGCCAAATAATCATAATTAAAAAAACATTAAATTAAAGAAATAAATTACCAAAAAAAAAAAAGGAAACAAAATCACGTTCTTCATCTACCTTCTTCTTCCACCCAGCGAATTCGTGAACACATGAAGCAACTAACAGCGCACATTAGAGAAACAATAAACAGAAAGGTGGGGTGCTAAAATGAGCAGAGGGCCGAGGAAGACACTCGCTGAGTCCGGTTGTTTTTGTCGGCGCTGAACTTGCAGCTGAAAACCAGCTGCCTGATATTCCCCTGGATCTGGAAAACCACCGGGCTGCACTCCGGTTCACCGCTGAACGGGAAAACGAACCGCGGGTCCGGTCCGAACCGCACCACCACATGCAGCATCGGTTTATTATCCGCTCCTCCGCCTCCGAGCTTTTTCCACCGGCTCTGGAACACAACCGGTTTGGATTGGGCCCCATTGAGATCAACAGCAACCTGCACGACGCCAAGCAGCTTCCCGGAGGTGATCCCGCAGGTTTGTCCCATTCGGCACGCGAACACGGAGAGTTTGAGAGTGATAGGTTTTTCGGAGGGGCGGAGGGATCGAGGTGGAAGCCTTTGGCGGAGGCGAAGGAGTCCAAGGGAGAGGAATAATCATCTTTGGGATTGGGAAGGGCGAAGCAAAGAGGGAGAATGGCAGTTTGGGAAGGGAACTACTGAATTTCAACTCGGCCTAGCATGAGGTAGTGGAAGGGTGAACTCCGGGATCGACAGGTTTTGTGACGGTGGGGAGTTACAGAGATGGGTGGAAGAAGAAGCAGATGAATACCTTGATTTTGTATTTTTTTTCTTTATTTTAATTTTTTTTAATTATGATTATTTGGCAGCCAAGTACTCACTCCAAAGATGATGTGGCGAGCCACATAGGCATTTACCGGTTCTTACCGGAAAGGTAACCGGTTAATGGGGTCGAACGACTCGAAATTGTGAGTTCATGTGTTCAATTGAACTTTTTAAAAAGTTCATGGGCCTAATTGACTTTTCGCGAAATGTTTAAGGGCCTATTTGCACCTTTTCCCTTTATATATATATATATATATATATATATATATATATATATATATATATATATATATATATATATATAGTCAGATTGGATTCGAGTTTTATGTACAAAACTCACTTAGAACCCCAACTCAACTCACCATGTGTATATATGTGGGGTTCTAAGTGAGTTTTGTACATAAAACCCGAATCTAATTCGACCCACATCGAATTTAATTCTTTAAAGTGCACCCCGACTCACTATCCACTATTATCCCAAAAAACTGATCTATATAGAATGAACTCGGATGAATATCTATAAAACGATTGAAATTGCCATCCCAACAAATAACTTTGAATGCCCCACATGATATATTTATATTACAGTCCAATTGAATATATATGCGTCGTTATTTGCAACCCAAAGTGATTCAAAAATTCAATTGCTACAGAATAGGTAAGTAATACGCGAGAAATATAGAAGTGTGTAAATACTAAATAGTGCATGAAACATGATGCTAGACAATTACAGCCTGTTTGCTTTGGTGGAAAGTATTGGAAGGAAATGAAATTCACATATTCTATGGAAAACAAATTATCAGGAAAATGGATTTCATTGTTTGGTTAGTGGAAAAGAAATTTTGGAAATATAAATTCCATTGTTTGGTTGAATTTGGAATAGTAAGGAATTATAAATATAAAGACCAATATGCCCTTAATAATAATTGTGATGATAAATTTTGATAAGGGTAAAATAGTCCAATTACTTCATATTTTCTTTCCAATCACTTTGGAAAACAAAATACCAACCTCTACCTTAGGAATTTGTTTTCCTTCACTTTTAGGAAGTCAAATTCCATGGAAAACATTTTCCATCCAACAAAACAACATAATAACACAACTTTTTGGAAAATCTTTTCCATTCCATCCAAACCATACATACTTGGTGTTGATCCAAGCAAGCAAGAGTCTAAAAGGGAAAGGGCTTTAAACTTTTTAAAACATTTTAGATTAAAAAATGTACTAATTGAGTATGAGAATGTGCAACAAAAGTCTTTGCTTGAGAGTTACGACTTGATATAGTAATTACAATTTGGTTTGAATAAAGTTGTTTGCGTGAAAGTGTGCTTGTGTATGTAAATGTTTTATGACCCTATAGTAGACCAAATTTGGGGCAAATTGAATAACAATTCTCATTGTTTATTGTTTTCTTGACTTTGATTCCAAAGTAACAAAGTATTACGGAGTATTAATTAACCCAAAACTAATAACCGTAGTATCATACTGCAGAATCACTGATATACATATTAGAGTTCCAGAAATGTACATGACTAGTTTGAGCAGGCAGCATCAGAATCCAGATGCCAAATTCTCAAAATCTTACCGCTCTGCCTTCCAAGTCTCGTTCCAATTCAGGTTTAACATCGTCGTGTAATTCCAGAACTCGCTACGACTCTATCAGCTAGTCTTTTTGCATTGCTCTGTCACCCTTTTCGTGACTCTGATCTAGAAAATCTACGGTTTGAGAACCACTTTTTCAGGGAAGGAGCCGACCTGCATTCATAGTTGCTTGCAACAGTAACACAGTCTTCCTCATCGATGTCGATATCTATGGTATGGTACTCTAGCTTTCCCTGATGATTATTTTCTTCTTTGCATTCCGGCTGCCTATCCCCGTTGCCTTTAGATCTGCATAATGCATTTTATTGCCAATAAGTTAGGCAGAATTAAGTAAAATTCAGAGCTGTTTCAAATTCATCTGAACATTTTGGCACCCGTTAGTTGATATATCAATGCATGTGAACTATTTCTGGATACTTGTAATAATGGTGCTGTTAAGAGTCCACGTTGAAAAATAAGAGAAAACATGAGTTTATAAGGCAATGAGTTAGACTAGCTAATTGATTGGATTCAGTCTTTTTAGTATGGTTTGGTCCATAAGAGGTGCCAAGACAATTCGGATCAAATGGCAATGATACATGCAAGGTACAGTTTATAGGCCACAAATTTTATTAAATTATGGCAAAGCAATATTTTTATCTTGCTCAACAATTATGGCAAAACAATATTTTTAACAAGAGAATGATTTTCTCCCATGATCTCATAAACAAGAATGCAAGTGAAAAAGGTACTTACTCTCTAGCCTCATCCATATAGGTGTCCTCTCTTTCTGATCGCGTTTTTACAGGGTAAGTAATGGAGACATGTCGCACAAATTCAATCTGCAAATATTAAGCAAGGAAAACACAGACACACACAAAAGAACATTTTAAAAATTTTTATTAATGCAATTTTTGAAGATATATTTAAAATATCAAAGGTTAGCATAAGGTCAGAAATGAGAAACTGGGGAAAGTGTGAGCAAGATGTAATGCATTTGCCTCAACTAGCTTTTCATTTCTATTTAATGTGTACTTGGACATAAAATTTGTAACCAAAGGACATTAATACTTTAAACTCATAAATCACATATTATTCACAATCAAGACAACCGCTAATTATTATTTGGTTTCACCTGCAATGAGAGGGAACATTCCAATAAGGGCTAGGAATCCAACAGAAATAAGTTCAAGTGTAGAAGTAGAAAACAAACTTCACGATCCTAAATCATTTAATCTATACTTGCATTCTTAAAGTTATCCTAAGCATTTTCCCCATTACAAAATGTTTTTAATTTCCAGCAACCACACTCAAAGGGAAACAACACAATAGATCGGGAAGGCCTGGCTAGCTATTGACAGCATACCTGACCACCGTCCTTGATTTCATAATCTCCTATAGAATCAGAGTCGGTGAGAAGCTTCTGACCATCATAACTCAAGCAAAAATTTCCCCATACATGCGACCTGTATAAGATCAAAACCGAAGTTAATAAAAGTTAGAAAGAGCTCCACAAGACACAATCCGATCACATCTTGCAAATAAATAGAGTTCAAGTCTAATCAGGACTCAAGAGAATTAAGTAACCTCAACTGTTCAGAAAAACGACAACTAAAGTAAATTAATTCACTATGGCAAACACCTTCAAGTTCAGGAACCAAACAGTGAACTGAAAGAACAAAAGAGCCAATATAATACATAACATCTAAACCAAGGGGGTTATTCATCAATGCAAGCCAAAATAAGCATAAACAGAAGTGGCAAAGAGGGAGTTTTAGCGAGTGTCTTAACTAGATGGTTAAAACAATGGGTATTAAGGACTTTAAACTCCATTATCCTCTGCACATGAACCATCCAAATCAGAGAATTTCTTTGGATCTTTTTAGCATGAAATACAGAAATTCCTACTCTGCTAGTATGGATACAAAACAAAAAATTTGAAAATTCACTAAAGATGCAAACTTGATCCCACTTTTCCCTGTAATATACACAATATAAGCACATACCATGAGACTGTGCCCGGACCATTCTTAGGCAAATGACGGAAAGCCATCTCCACCCCTCTTTTCAGGTCAACAACGGTCCCATTCCTCGCTACACAGATCTCTACAAAACCCCACAAGAACCAATTGTTAAAAATTACTACATATACGAATGTTCATACACACATTTAAACAAACAACTTATAAGCAGAGATAGAGGGGGTTATATAAAATGATACCGAAACAAGTCCCGTCCAATTTAAGAACGTTGATCCTCATTGGCTCCTGCGGGAGCTTGTTGTAGGAAACGCTCTTCCTGGATTTTTGATCGCGCAGCGAGAATGGGACTCCACAGGAGGACAATGAGACCCTTGGGCTTTCTTTATATGTTTTCGCCCTGTGAACTTGCATACTCAGAGACTAGAAAACCACAGCCACCACCGCCTCAACGTTCATCACCATTTATAAGAACACAAATTTTTCCCCTTTTTATTATTACGATTAGTGTTCTCTCTTTTCTTTTTCTACTTGGAATAGCATAGAGAAAACCTTCTCCAAGGGCTTTCGTATTGATTTCAGAGATTCTTTGGTGAAGAGTTGAAGGCAGGGCTTGGCTTGTGTTTGGAGAGATTCTAGACTGAGAACGAGAGAAGAAGAGGAGAGAGAGAGAAGGATCTCTCACCTCTTCTGTCTCACGCAGTCACGCAACTTTTCCTGTGTGTTTTGGGTGATCTCTGCAAAGAGGAAGTGCCGCCGAGGCTACCTTTATCCTAGATTCTATTTCAAATTCAAAAATTGGTTAGGTTATCCGCAAATCTCTCTCACTTTCAAAAATAGGTTCTACTTTCACGTCATCCAATTTACATTACATCCCTGTAAATTTATGAAATGAAAATCTAAATACATAATTGTTTATATAAATTACTTTTGAATATTACAAATAGCAATACTGAAAATCTAAAAACGTAATTTTTAAAAAATAATTTAAAAAATTATTCATACTATATATATATAACCGAATGCAAATTATATTACGATTTGAAGTGTAAAAATAAGCCTCAAATGAACCTTACAAATTCGGAGTAATTAGAATCATTAAAATTAATTCATGTACAAATTTGAGACATTGAAATAATTCAAATTAAAAATTCGGAGACACTAAAATCATTAAAAGAAGAAATTACAACTAACCGATTCCACTGAAAGCAAATACATTTATTCATATATTTCATCTCCACCAAACTGATTCCATATCTCATCGATCAAGTCTTCTTGTAGTCGATGGTTTGTTGGTCTATTGTGAATCCTTGCATGATTTCGAATATAATCCTCATTTTGAATGAAGTGGCTAGGATTATTTTCAGATAGAGATACATTACAATTCACACTTTCATTCATATAATTAAAATCAATAGCATATGAATCTTGTTCATCCTCTACAATCATGCATATTGTGAATAATTATACATGCTCTCACAATTTGTCCAAGTGTTTATTTGGAACCCATCACCGTAGGATGCTGTTCGCTGGCCTCCATGGTTGCATCCCGGTCCAATTGCTAATGTTTCTTCTTCATCGGTGCAATAATGGAAAAGGGGAAGAAGCCTCCGTCCTCGCCACTGAAAAATTATTGCTTCTACAGCGGCGACTTCGACTCAGTTTTTCCTTTGCGGAGTCCGTACAGCCGATTATCTTTATTTTATCATATATTTTATTTGCCATATTTAATAATTAAATATTAATTTTGGTATGGTAATTATTGAGTTTAATATTGCCATATTTATATTACCTTAATTAATATTGTATATAATTTTGGCAAATGATAAATGTATGGTAATTGCTTGTTTTGGAATATTAATGTCCTTTAGTATCCTCTTAATTTTGGCATTAAATTCATAATTAAATTATTATTCAATTACATGCAAATATTAAGTTTTAAATTTGCTATTTGAATTTTAATTTGATATTGAGATTTATATTAAATTATTACCTGAAGTATTGCAATTTATTTATAGGATATATATATGTGTTAATATATTAATTGGAGTTTATTACCAAAATGGTCCCTCGACTATTGCGAAATTACCAATTTGGTCCTCAACAATTTTTTTGACCAATTTAGTCCCTCGACTTTGAAAAATTTAACCAATTTAGTCCTCCGTTTATTTTTCCGTTAATATCCGTTAAATCAGGACTAAATTGGTAATTTTGCTATAGTCAGGGGACCATTTAAGTGAAAAATTAAGGGATAAACTACAATAAAGCCATCGTACTATTTGAGAACAAGTAATTAGGTCATCCAACTCAAATAACCCCCGAATAAGGCATTGAACTCAGGAAAATAAAGCAATTGAGCCACTGCAACCGGAAAAAAAAAGAAAACAATTAACCCATTTTTTAAATTTTCGGTGACAAAGTATAAAATTCTCCTAGGGAAGGCGATCTCGCCTTCCCGGCGACCACTAGAAATGATTGTCGGTGCCGAAATTCGTCGCCGGAAATTTTTAAAATGGGTTAATTGCTCTTTCTTTTTTTTTTTTTTTTTTTTTTCGGTTTTAGTCGCTCAATTGCTTTATTTTGTTGAGTTCAATGGTTTATTTGGAGTAATTTGAGTTGGATGACCTAATTGCTTGTTTCCAAATAGTACGATGACTTATTTGTATTTTATCCCAAAAATTAATTACCAATTTGGTCCCTTGACTATTGCAAAATTACCAATTTGGTCCTGATTTAACGGATTTTTAACAGAAAAATAAACGGAGGACCAAATTGGTTAAATTTTTCAAAGTCGAGGGACTAAATTGGTCAAAAAAAATTGTTGAGGACCAAATTGGTAATTTCGCAATAGTCGAGGGACCATTTTGGTAATAAACTCTATTAATTGCAAATTCAAGTATGCTATGCATATTTATCAAATAATTATTATACATTTATAAAAGCATGCATTCAGGTTGGATTTAGCATATTATTAACTCATTGTTTATATCATTCAATGTTGGATCCTTAGGCCAAATTTAGGGCATTATGGCCTATTAAGGAGCTTGTTTGGTTTTCCATTTAATTTTGGGCATATTTTAGTCCTATATTTCACTTGGGACTTTAAAACCTATTTTTGATCAAGCTATTTGGGACCTATCTTAATTGGGTCATTAAAGTTTGAATCACACCATTATTGAGTGATATTTTAAATGTTATTTATAACTATTTTATTTGACTTATAACATCTTTATTATGGTAATAATATTGATTATTATGCAAAACATGTTCATTATTAAGTCTTAATTATTACTGACTACCATATTTTGTTAATGGTATTCATTGTTGGTAATAACATTAAGTTTGGATAGACCATTAAGAATCATAGGCCTAATTTGAGCAATTAAGTGCTATAATTATTGTGTTGGGCATGTTTATGAGCCATTAAAGATTTAAGAATTATAATTATTATTTTGGCCATTAAGAATTACAAACTATTATTTAAGTTGAATATATTTTTTGATCTATTAATAGTTTTCAGGGCCTTAATAATAATATTAATTCTTTTAATAATAGTAAGCAATATAGTTTGTATATTGGCATATTGCCTTTACAATGGTAATTTGATTATTACCTGACCGTAAAAATGGTTACCGGATAATATTGATAAGTAAAGTACAATAGTTGAGTACAATAATGTTTGTGTGTAAGAAAACCAGAGACCC
>CP025649.1:14985999-15056410 GCA_003576665.1 Ipomoea trifida
TCTCTCTCTCTCTCTCTCTCTCTCTCTCTCTCTCCAAGAACAAGCTTCATTCTTTATACTGAAGGTGCAACGACTCTTCTTCTAGTGAGTGAAACAGACTCGAGTAATAATGGTGGGAGGAGTAATGATGGGGAGCTGCTGAGTAATTCCATTCTTCAATGTGTCGGAGTAATGCACTGTTATGTGGTTGTTTGACTTCTTCGTGACAGCTTGCTTTGCCAATAGTGGTTCCGGGTCGGGTGCTTGCTCAATTATCCTGTCACCAGCCCCCCTTACTCCAAGTTGAGAGCGTAGCAGAGTCAACTAGGGAGTAATGATAGTGCAAATTTGTCATTTATCGAGGATCATATGCTATAGACGTAGAGAAGCGAGACGAATAATTTTTTTAAAATTTTTTTAAATATAAAAATTATTTATTTATTGAAGCCCTAGCCAACCGTGGCCAAGGCACCGTCTCGCCCGATTATGTCCGAAGCGAGGCCTCGGCTGATTGTGGCCGAGGCGGGGCCTTAGCTAATTGTGGTCGAGGCGGGGCCTTAGCCAATTGTGGCCGAGGTAGGCCTCGACCTAGTTTTTTTTTTCGCTTTGTGTGCGAGTATAGCTCACTTCGGCAGGTCGTAGGCTCGGTTAAAGGTTAGCTCATCCATAGGGTAGTCAGCGTGGTTAAGCCCCATACTACCCTTTATGGGATAGCGTTTTCGTAATCAAGCTTTAAACTTGACCAAGAAAACACCCTTCCGTCAAGTAGCTAGCGAGATCGAGTCTCGTGCCGACCCTAAAAGAATAAAGTGTAGTGTTTTCATAACCAAGCCTTTAAGCTTGACCAAGAAAACACCAATCCCTTAGGTAGCTAGCGAGATCGGATCCCGTGCTGGCTCTAAGGGAATAGAGTGTAGATTTTTCATTTTGTTTCTAACAAAATTGATCAAGGCGGACCATGACCAATAGTTACATCGATAACTGTAGGGTCTTCTTGCTTAAGGAGGCAGACGGATGGAGGCGGAGGTGCAGACGCATGAAGGAGGCGGACGCACTGACACATGGAGGAGGCGGACGCACTTGAGGAGGCGGACGCACGGAGGAGGCAGACGCACTTGAGGAGGCAGACGCGTGGAGGTGAACGCACTCGAGTAGGTGGACGCATGGAGGAGGCGGACTTATGGAGTAGGCAAACATGCTTATGGAGGCGGACGCCCTTCCATGGAAGGCACCGAGGCGGCCTACTGCACCTCTTCTGGCATGTTGGCAATTTCGTTGGTGTTGCAAGTGTTGCCTGAGATTTGATCTTGTCTCTCAATGAAAGAACCCATGACAGTAAAAATGGTTACCAGATAATATTGATAAGTAAAGTACAATAGTTGAGTACAATACTGTTTGTGTGTAAGAAAACCAGAGACCCCCCCCCCCTCTCACTCTCTCTATTACAAGTTTCATTCTTTATACTAAAGGTGCAACGACTCTTCTTCTAGTAAGTGTAACGGACTTGGGTAATAATGGTGGGATGAGTAATAATTGGGAGCCGCTGAGTAATTCCCATCTTCAATGTGTCGGAGTAATGCACTATTATGTGGTTGTTTGACTTCCTTGTGACAGCTTGTTTTGCCAATAGTGGTTCCAGGTCGGATGCTTGCCCAATTATCCCGTCATTAACCTTATTTTAGTTTCCCTAAAAGACATTATAGTTTTGGTTAATTATTATGTGGTGATATGAGATTGACATTAGGCATCCCCTTAATTACAATGTTGCCTTTATTATAGTTAATTGTCAATATTTTGTTACTATTATTAAGTTTAGGGGATAATATCGTTAATTACCTTTCATAATAATTATTATTTTTGGTAATCTATTATGTTTGGAAAGATTACCTATTTGGTGATTATTGATAATGGTAATTAAGTCCTACAATTAAATCGTTAAGTATCATTGGACGTTGCATTGAAGTTACTAGCGGTGAAGATGGAGGGACTTTTAGCACTATGGGGATGCAGTTTGCATCATTTAAGTCATTAAGTTTTTTTATCATTATTTTTGGTAATTAGTGCTACAACTATAGTTAACTACTATAAATTGTAATTGCCACATTTTTATTTCTTTAAGGAAAACGAAAACATTAAAGAATGTGTATTACTATACTTTAGTTGTTATTATCAAATGTTAATGGTGATTATAAGTTTACATATTACCATGGGAAAAGGGTCAAATACACCCTCAAACTTTTGCTAAGGAGTCAATTAGGCCCTTGAACATTTGAAGGTTGCAATTAAATCCACAAACATTGTATTTTGGAGCAATTAAATCCACTGACCTGTTGGTGACTTGTGATTACAGGTCAATTATATTTCCGGCAATCCTACGGCGAACATCCGGCCAAACTCCGGCGAGCCTTAAACATTTATGACAAAATTAATCACCGGCGAACGGTGGCCACCGGAGAAGCGACCAAACTGGTCGCCTTCTCCGATCGACGGAGGTTTGGTCGCAATCTCCAGTCGACGGAGAAGCCATCTCCGTCGACCGGAGATGGTTACCATGGGCTACGAAACTGGTCGCCATCTCCGTCAACTGGAGATGGCAACCAGTGGAGATGGCGACCAACTCCATCGACTGGAGATGGCGACCCATCTCCAGTCGATGGAGATGGCGCTGGTCGCCATCTCGACTGGAGAGAAACCTTCTCCGTCGACTTTAATGTTAATATTATTATTATGGTTTTATTTATGAATCCTGAATTGTTTCCAATTATGTTTATGTGGTAATGCTTCAGATATGAATTTTTTTAGGCAACTTACTATTGCCAATACTGTACATTTATTCGATAATTCATTTAGTCTTTAAATTATGATTAATGTTATTGCCCATATTTGGTTATGTATGATTCATACTTTTTAGATTGTTTCATGCATTTGATCACATTAAGTGCATAATATTAAGTTTAATTATGCAATTAGGGTTTGTGGGATTTTGATTTACAAATGACAACACATCCTTTTGGTTTGATAGTTAAAATTTGTTAATTTAGTTTATTCCTCATTAATTTAATTTGATTTTTATGCATTAAAACATTTTACCTTGGGCTTACAATTTAAAATTTTCAAAGTATATATTCATTACATCATTATTCAAAATGCTAGGTCTCTTTTGGTTTGGACTCATTAGTATTTGAATATTAATTTTATACTTTGAAAGCTCATATTAAAAATTGTTTTAGGTAATGCAATTTGGTTGGAATATATGAGTTTAATGTTTAATTTTGTTCATATTTGTCCTAAGCATAATATTTTGTTTTAAATTATGTAATTTTATTATGCCTTTAGCAATGCATAAATATAATTTAGGTTGGAATTATATTAGTTCCTAATTAAGTTGGACTTATACATAAACTTTAGTTACGGTAGTGCCTGAATTTAAGCTCATTTGGTCCGCTGATTTAGTTCACCAATTTAAGCTTTAATCTTAGGTGAACCATGCTGTATACCCCAAGCAGTTATATATTGAGTGCATATGAATTGAGGAGGCATACTAGTTTTATGGCCATGACTTAAGAACATCTTGTGCCACTAGTCCCCTTAAATGCTATATATTTAGATTTTCCCATCATGATATGGTATAATCTGTTTGTTAAAATTTTTAAGTATTCCTTGCCAATGTGATTTGATTTCTATTAAGTTTCAATCACATAAAGGTTAGGCAATGAATTGATAATTGTCTAGTGATCTTATAATTTTAATTTGGTTGGGGAGTAGCCACAGCATCCTTTAATCAATTAAAATTATATATTGAACAATTTATCTTGATCACATAAAGTTTTAGACATATCATTTGTGATTAATTGTATGTAATATGATGGAATTTAGCGCACATGCAATTTCGTTATATTTGTATGATTGATTAGGATTAAATACTAGACTATGATCATAATTTAGCCCATAGACAATTGTGTATTGGGGTGTAGTTTAATAGTTTTATCTGTGATGATAGAAATAAATAAATTTATTTGCTTTATGGTTATTTGTAAATAATTTCCATCTCTATCATAAAGTTTAATTTTATGATGCAAACTTTAGATCATATTTCTTAATTTACCCTCAAGGATTAAAAAAAAGGAACATGATTTCTTAAGTTTTACCATAATAGTTGTAATGAATCTTATTGAATAAAACTTAGCCTACAGGCAAGTTACAGACAAGTTTTATGTCACTTGATTCTTCAACTCATTTGATAATTGTTTTATCATAAAATTTCAGTTGGATCTAATTTAATTAAAACTTTTGCCCACAGGTAAGTTTTATGTCTCGAGACTCTTCAATCTATTTAGTAATTGAGATAAACAAAACATGGCCATGCAATTATATCATGAGATTGAGAAATAAAATTTTATATTTTTGCATGTTTGGGAAGTGCTAAGGATGAAGAGAAATGGTGTAACCAAGATGGGAGGGGCATTGATGTTCAGTTAACCAGAGATGGGGTCCAAAGCGAACAAAAAATACGGAGTTCGGTAAATACACATCATCATCACATTCACAAGCAAGTAAGACACCGTGTACGTGAGTGTCTGGCTCTTGTCCCATGGGAAGGGACACTTCTAAGGCAAACGGAAAAAAGAAAGCAATTACCAACAGAGTCAACAACATCAGAAAGTTTGGGTTAGCAAGTTGAAAAGCAAATGACTGTGGAAATGGAAAAACTAAATCTTATGAAAAAATATATGAAGTGACAAGAAGAAAGACTACAACAACAAGAAGAAGAAAAAGAAAAGGAGAAAAATATGTTTCTCATTCAACTTATGCAACTAGATACATCAACAATGAATGAAATGCAAAGCAGTTGTAAGATAAACAAATTAAGAAGTTATTAGATGAGTAAGTATGATTAAATTATTTTGTATGCATTGTATTTATAAATCAATGAAAATTTATGTACTCTTTTAATATATTATTTCATTAATTTTTTTATTAAATATAAATAAAGAGTAAAAAAAAAATTTTATAAAAAAAGTAATGCACACAAAACAAACAATAGAAACTAATAAATAAAATAAACGAAAAATGAAAAGAAATAAACAAACAAAAAACATAAGGTAGCTGTCGTAGCCTCCTACTGCCACAACTTTTATACGGAAGGTGACACAAGGAGTCTGTAAGTAGGGAAAGCGGCTCATCGGCCCGCAAGTAGGGAAAGCCACCGAAAATCATTTTGATGGGCCCATAAGTAAGGAAGGCAGCCCAAGGAGGCAACACACCTCAAGGAATAATCAGACGTGTCAGCATGTAGGGAAAGCAGCCTAAGGAGCCTACAAGTAGGAAAGACAGCCTAAGGAGTATGCAAGTAGGGAAAATAACTAGTCGGCCCACAAGTAGGGAAAGCGGCCAAACACCTTCCTTGGATGGGATTGCTAGTTGGGAAGGCGACCAAAGGAAACATCGCACCTCGAGAACAAATAAAGCAGTTGGAAGGGTCTGCATGTAGGAAAGGTTGTCAAAGGAGCTTTCAAGTAGAGAAGACAATTCCTTGGATTGCATGTAAGGAAAGCGGTCGGAGTTAAACTTTTCTGGGCCCACAAGTAGGGAAGGTGGCCAAGGGAAGCAACATGCCTTAAAGGAAAAAATCTCGTTCCTCTTTTTCTTGCTTGGAACGTTTGAGAGCTTAGTCATCCTGATGAATCGCATGTAGGAAATGCGGTTGGACCAAGCTATCCAAAATTATAGAGGATGGAGAACCTTTTAGACTAGGAGTCTAGTGGTCAAGGTGTGAAGAAGTTTAGGAGTGTCTATATTTTCTTTGCTCGTAAAAGTCAACCAAAGAAAATGATGGACTCATCATGATGGGGCCATGGGGGTCCATTTTATTGGGAAAATCTTGGCCCAAGGGGGAGGAGGAGTTCATTTTTATTACTAGCTAGCTAAGGAATTCTTATGCACAAAGGTGCAACATGTTATACATTCCGATGAAGGACAATGTGGCAAGTAGTAGGGGGGGGGGGGTACACATATATGGTCTAAGAATGAAGGCAAACCCGAGATATACACTTGTCAAACATTTAGATTGTCCTTTGTACTATATAAGGGTATTATTGTCTCCTTTTAGACATTATCGTTTGGTTCACTAAATCTTTCCTAGTCTAGTGGTATGTGTTCTTAACTTTCTATAGGAACACCTGGGTGTGACTCCCACTAGCTACAATATCATTCCTAATTATTCATAGTCCACTACTTGTGTTATATTATTTGGGGCATTATCTCAGGCATTGTATACATCAATTCTCGCAAAAACATCAATGCACATAAAGTTTAGTGTTTATGTTTATGAACATATAATAAATGATGAATTTATTAAGCTTAATACATTAGTTGATGTCATTTAAATAATAAATGATGAATTTATTAAGCTTAATACATTAGTTTATGTCATTTAAAATTTAATATATAACGACATCATTTTGAAGTTCACTATGGAAGGTGGACCCTGCTCCACGATATAATTTTCAGTGATTTACTGGGCATGCTAACACCAGTCGTTATATATACTGTGGATCATGCTCCACAATGTATTGTGGATCATGTATCATTGCTGATACTATAGTTGTGTTGAACAGATACTGCAGTTGTGTTGAACTGATACTGCAGTTGCGCGGAACAGAAGCCGTTTCATCCGTCTGGAACTGTAGTTGTGTTGAACTGATACTGTAGTTGTGTTTAACGGATGAACGGCCTCTGTTCCGTGCAACTGTAGTTTCATTTCAACACAATTGCAGTATCTGTTTAACACAACTGCAGTATCAGTCATGACTGATAGGACTCCTATTTTAGACTAGTTCTACTTCTATTCAAACTCTGTAGGTAGTATAAATATTCTCTCTTGTAATCTTGTTCAGATTGAGACATTCAATATACAAAACCTAATCTGGTATCATTCGCTAGGTTTTTTTTTCTGAGAGTGGAGTAGGAGGATTAACATACACCTCCGAACCACTATAAATTTCATGTGTCCCTATTGCTTTACATTATTTATTTTTGCATGCTTGATATTCACCGGAATCACACAAAACACATTATTTTATATTCCATTGTGCACAAGACACTAACAAACTATTAAGTGTTTTGGTTTTAACATTGGCTTAGCAATTCAAATTGGAGTAAAGTCTATTCACCCCCTCTAGACTTTACCTTATCTCTTTTGGGACCAATAATTGGTATCAAAGCACTAGATAGTAATGACATATTCTATACAAAAATTAACTATACAGTACTTGACACTTGTTCTCCAAATATTGACTATAAAGATGGATGATTATTCATCTTGTCAGTAAAATATTCCAAGTGAGCCAACTGAAGAGTCTGTTATGCAAAAAGTCAACTAATGTTTGATAATTAGTACTTAGTAGTGTGTTTAAACTTTGGGATAGATTGCTATTTTGTTATATAATGTTTAAATCAGACGGACTAGTCATGGTTTAGGTGTCTAATTAATTCTAAATTAGGTGTCTAGTGTATTTGAATTTTTTCCAAGCAGTGAACAATTCAATTAAATAATATTTTATGTAGCGCAAGTATGTACGTAACTATGTAAGTATTATATATATGGGGATGTTTGCTTTTGGTTAATGGATAAAGTTATATGAATAAATTATTTTCACCATCGAATGCAACAATATAATAAAATTGTTCACTTCTATTATTATTATTATTATTATTATTATTATTATTATTATTATTATTATTATTATTATTATTATTATTATTATTATTATTATTAGTATTATTATTATTATTATTATTATTATTATTATTATTTATTTATTTATTTGATACTTAATAAACATTTACATGCAATGAGATAAATGTTGAAAAGTTATGCTTAATAGCTTACCATTCCAGAGCTATCATCCACAAATTAAAGTATTTTGATTCCTTGCAACACGAACACATAATTTAAGGAACGAAGATAATTTATTTCTACATGTTCATGGTAATATAAAAACAAAATTGGAGTGGTTAGATGGTTTGATATGATTTATCATTTGAAGACGAAATTATCAACTTTTTAAATAAGTAGGTTAATTACCTTAGAAAAATAAATAAGTAGGTCATATTTTTTCATATTAATTATAGACCAATGCAAGTTTGGGTTGACATTTGCACAACTACCAATTGATTGAGACATTTTTTTTTAGAGAAGAGAACAATTCAAATATGTCGTGATGAGTGATAATGATACGTCCAATAATATGCAGAGCCACTAAATATTAAAATAGTTAATTTTTTTTAGTACTATCAACTTTATTACAATGTAATATCTGCTTAATATATTTGCTCACTCAGTTATAGTCCAAAGAGTCAATACTACGCCACCACCGATGATCCACCGGGATTCGATCTTTTGACGTTACACAAGGAGAGTCATAGAGGTGCTAATTAAGCATAAAGCGCATGGCAAATAGTTAATTTCATATAGCATCAAAATTAAATATTATTGTATATTTTATATTGCAATAAAACCACTTGCATTAATATAAATATAAACAAATTATGAGTGTAAGTAATTCCTTTTTTTTTTTTTGTTGTTTTGCAATTTTAATAATAAGTAGGCCATATTTGAATTCTTATTAGAAGCCAAGAGGGGGAAAAGAGTCAAGAAATGCGGAAAATTATACTATGGACTAGTTTTGCCTTGTATTGTGGACTCTGATCCAAAAATAATCTTCATATTTTGTACATACAATTAGCACATAATACATTTTATAGTTGCAGTTAACTTTTTTTGTACTTTTAAACAAATTGAAGGCACTTCAAATGGTAATTATATACACATAACGTACGTGATAACTACAAGCACATAAACTTTTAATTGCAAGTACAAATATGTTAACTACAGACATATAACATGTTAAACATCATTCTTCGAAAGCATTACACTTTTCCTTATAATTAACAAACACTTTATTTCTGATTAATATTACATTTTTCAATAAAAGTATTACATTTTCATATTAACACGACCTGTCTCACGGACAATGATATATTATACAGTTTCACACAAGTTTTTGTCAACAATGTATTTGCTTAATCAACTGTATAGATAAACTTGTTCATTATATATAGTTATTCTTTGTATACTTAGTTTTTCAATTTTTCATTTTTCTTCTAAATTGTTAACATTGTAAAACGTGATGTATAATTAATGTCGATAGTAGCTTCTGATGTATTATTTATTATCATGTTTAAATGCGTTGCAATTGAACAAAAGTAGAAAAGCATAGAGATTTATACATAATTTTTAATTTCTAATTTTTTTAATAGACAAACATAGTTTTAGTTACAAATGATATTTTAAAAGTTGAATGAGTATGCATGGCTTATTAAGCAGTTAGAGTGTTAGACGACAATTTTGAAGGTAGGTATTTTTTTTTTTTTGAAAACAAGGTAGGTATTTAAGAAAACCAATTATATTTTAAAATAAACATACATTGAAAAATGAAAATTTCAGCAACTCTTACGCTCCATTTTATTTTAAACCTGTTATGCAAAATAATACTCGATCATCAATAGAAGTTTTATTACAACATCATACAAGATCAAAATTATAGGAGGAAAACTACCATATCTCTAATCTGCCAGAAGAGATCCCGGTACCTTCCCATCAGTAGTTATGCCGTGGACCCAGGTCCACCTTACAAGGTAGACCTGGGTAAAAAACGACGCTTTTTTTTCCTTCTTTGTTTTTTTTTTTTTTACCTTTTTTTTACTAAACATATTGGCCTGAAATGTATAACACAAACTCTATATTCACATACACTATACTTTACATTAACAATTTGTAAACTCCACATTCACACATTAAATGATTATATGTTTAGTAACTATATTACCACTGTTATGCATTCACACATTTAAAACTCTATATTCACAGGTCCTATACTCCATATTCACAACTTAAGAACTCCACATTCACACATTACAGGGCTACAAGTTGTTAGAACTTCTTAACTCTATTACAGATTCACACATGCATAACTCTACATTCACGATTTCTATACTCCATATTCACAATTTGAAACCTCCACATTCACACATTTCAGGGCAACTCTACATTCACACAATCATAAGTCTACATTCACGATTTCTATACTCTACATTCATACATTTTTGGACAACCCTATATATATTCAGCAATATGTTTACTAATTAAAAAAAAAAAAAAGGAGACAAAACTACGTAGTTTTGGACCCAGGTCCACCTTGCAAGGTGGACTTGGGTCCGCAGCATAATTTGCGACTAAGGTAATGTCCACAAAAAGTGGTTATAATCTGTGAGGTCCCTGTATTGTTGTGTTTTGTTCAATTTAGTCCTGTACATCAATTTTGGTCAACTTAATCCCTATACTTTAAGATTTAGAACAATTACGGACAATTTTAAAGTATAGGGATTAAATTGACCAAAATTGATTTACAGGGACTAAATTTAACAAAATACTACAGTACCAGTTCTTATATCGTGGACCGCGGTCCACAATGCATTGTGGATCGCGATCCCCAAAACGACGTCGTTTTGATTAATGAAACAGACGGATGAATTCGCGCCACTCAGTTTCTTTTCATATATACTGCAGTTTCTTTTCATATATACTGCAGTTTCTTTTCAACATAATTGCAGTTTCCTTTCATATATACTGCAGTTTCTTTTCATATATACTGCAGTTTCTTTTCAACATAACTGCAGTTTCCTTTCAACACAACTGCAGTTACTTTTGGATATAACTATAGTTTCATTCGATAATATACAACTGTAGTTATATCAAAAAGTAACTGCAGTTGTGTTGAAAGGAAACTGCAGTTGTGTTGAAAAGAAACTGCAGTATATATGAAAAGAAAGTGAGTGGCGCGAATTCATCCGTCTATTTCATTAATCAAAACGACGTCGTTTTAGGACCGCGGTCCACGATATAATTTGCACTACAGTACAGAGACCTCACATGTACTTTGACCAGGAAAGGTAATGTTGGTCATAATCCTAATTTTCATATATAATGCTCATGATGTTGAGAATGGTGATTTTACTTTGCCTTTGGATGGTGTTATTGCCCATAGTTCGAGATGCTAGGGGGAGGGCAATATCATCATCTCAAATTACACTACTACAGAAACAACATATAACGTCGGACATATAACGTCGGTTTTTAAAAAACCGACGTTAAAAGTGAAATATTAACATACGACGTCGGTTAATTAAATAACCGATGCCGTATGTCTTATCCGAAAAAAAATAAAAAATGAAAATAACATACGACATCGGTTAATTAAATAACCGATGCCGTATGTCTTACGCGAAAAAAAATAAAAAAATGAAAATAACATACGACGTCGGTTATTCAATTAACCGACGTCGTATGTAAATCATATACGACGTCGGTTAGGCATAAAACCGACGTTATATATGGTTTAAAATGATTAAACACTTCGCTTTAATAAGGTACTTAGTCCGCCGATTTTATAAAGCATTTAACGCTTCGCTTTAAAATCATATTAGTTACTTAATCGATTTTATAAATAACGCCTCCTCCATCTTTTTCTCTTCTCTCCGCCGCAACCAAGTACCAACGCCTCCATCCTCCTCCATCTCTCTTCTTCTTCTCTCTGCTGGACAGCAGCAGCACAACCGCACACTCGCGCCACCGGACAGCCGCACACCTGCGCCGCCGGACAGCCGCACCGCCTCACCGCCTCACCGCCTCACCGCCTCACCGCCGCACCTCTTCCACTGGAACAAACATTTAGGGTTTCTGCCCCGCGACAGATCTTTGCGCCTGCGCCTCTGCCTCGCCACGACGCCACTGTCCACCAGCCACCAGCTTCCCGGTCTCCTTATTCACCCTCAACCCGCCTCAGTCGCCGGCCGTGAGCCCCTCCGTCTGTACCAGGTTTTTGTTTTTTCCTAACTTATCCATTCTTCGGCCTCTATTTACCATTCTTCGGCTAGACATTTTACACATTATACTTATTATTCTAAGCAGCAATAAGAAAGCCAGTTGTTGGAGAAGCCATCGAATGCGGTACAAAGGGCGCTGGAATAATATTGGGAGAAAAGATTAAGAATTCCATGGAACCATTATATTATTTAGAGTTGTAATTATGTTATGCTTTCACTCTGATGAATACAATGCTGCTTTTTTTTTTTTTTTTTTATGTTGAGAAGTTATCTTCCTCTTTTTTAGATTGCTTTTTTTTTTTTTTTTTTTTTTTTTTTTTTTTTTTTTTTGTTATATATACTGTGGATCATGCTCCACAATGTATTGTGGATCATGTATCATTGCTGATACTATAGTTGTGTTGAACAGATACTGCAGTTGTGTTGAACTGATACTGCAGTTGCGCGGAACAGAAGCCGTTTCATCCGTCTGGAACTGTAGTTGTGTTGAACTGATACTGTAGTTGTGTTTAACGGATGAACGGCCTCTGTTCCGTGCAACTGTAGTTTCATTTCAACACAATTGCAGTATCTGTTTAACACAACTGCAGTATCAGTCATGACTGATAGGACTCCTATTTTAGACTAGTTCTACTTCTATTCAAACTCTGTAGGTAGTATAAATATTCTCTCTTGTAATCTTGTTCAGATTGAGACATTCAATATACAAAACCTAATCTGGTATCATTCGCTAGGTTTTTTTTTCTGAGAGTGGAGTAGGAGGATTAACATACACCTCCGAACCACTATAAATTTCATGTGTCCCTATTGCTTTACATTATTTATTTTTGCATGCTTGATATTCACCGGAATCACACAAAACACATTATTTTATATTCCATTGTGCACAAGACACTAACAAACTATTAAGTGTTTTGGTTTTAACATTGGCTTAGCAATTCAAATTGGAGTAAAGTCTATTCACCCCCTCTAGACTTTACCTTATCTCTTTTGGGACCAATAATTGGTATCAAAGCACTAGATAGTAATGACATATTCTATACAAAAATTAACTATACAGTACTTGACACTTGTTCTCCAAATATTGACTATAAAGATGGATGATTATTCATCTTGTCAGTAAAATATTCCAAGTGAGCCAACTGAAGAGTCTGTTATGCAAAAAGTCAACTAATGTTTGATAATTAGTACTTAGTAGTGTGTTTAAACTTTGGGATAGATTGCTATTTTGTTATATAATGTTTAAATCAGACGGACTAGTCATGGTTTAGGTGTCTAATTAATTCTAAATTAGGTGTCTAGTGTATTTGAATTTTTTCCAAGCAGTGAACAATTCAATTAAATAATATTTATGTAGCGCAAGTATGTACGTAACTATGTAAGTATTATATATATGGGGATGTTTGCTTTTGGTTAATGGATAAAGTTATATGAATAAATTATTTTCACCATCGAATGCAACAATATAATAAAATTGTTCACTTCTATTATTATTATTATTATTATTATTATTATTATTATTATTATATTATTATTATTATTATTATTATTATTATTATTATTATATTATTATATTATTATTATTATTATTATTATTATTATTTATTTATTTATTTGATACTTAATAAACATTTACATGCAATGAGATAAATGTTGAAAAGTTATGCTTAATAGCTTACCATTCCAGAGCTATCATCCACAAATTAAAGTATTTTGATTCCTTGCAACACGAACACATAATTTAAGGAACGAAGATAATTTATTTCTACATGTTCATGTAATATAAAAACAAAATTGGAGTGGTTAGATGGTTTGATATGATTTATCATTTGAAGACGAAATTATCAACTTTTTAAATAAGTAGGTTAATTACCTTAGAAAAATAAATAAGTAGGTCATATTTTTTCATATTAATTATAGACCAATGCAAGTTTGGGTTGACATTTGCACAACTACCAATTGATTGAGACATTTTTTTTAGAGAAGAGAACAATTCAAATATGTCGTGATGAGTGATAATGATACGTCCAATAATATGCAGAGCCACTAAATATTAAAATAGTTAATTTTTTTTAGTACTATCAACTTTATTACAATGTAATATCTGCTTAATATATTTGCTCACTCAGTTATAGTCCAAAGAGTCAATACTACGCCACCACCGATGATCCACGGGATTCGATCTTTTGACGTTACACAAGGAGAGTCATAGAGGTGCTAATTAAGCATAAAGCGCATGCAAATAGTTAATTTCATATAGCATCAAAATTAAATATTATTGTATATTTTATATTGCAATAAAACCACTTGCATTAATATAAATATAAACAAATTATGAGTGTAAGTAATTCCTTTTTTTTTTTTGTTGTTTGCAATTTTAATAATAAGTAGGCCATATTTGAATTCTTATTAGAAGCCAAGAGGGAAAAGAGTCAAGAAATGCGGAAAATTATACTATGGACTAGTTTTGCCTTGTATTGTGGACTCTGATCCAAAAATAATCTTCATATTTTGTACATACAATTAGCACATAATACATTTTATAGTTGCAGTTAACTTTTTTGTACTTTTAAACAAATTGAAGGCACTTCAAATGGTAATTATATACACATAACGTACGTGATAACTACAAGCACATAAACTTTTAATTGCAAGTACAAATATGTTAACTACAGACATATAACATGTTAAACATCATTCTTCGAAAGCATTACACTTTTCCTTATAATTAACAAACACTTTATTTCTGATTAATATTACATTTTCAATAAAAGTATTACATTTTCATATTAACACGACCTGTCTCACGGACAATGATATATTATACAGTTTCACACAAGTTTTTGTCAACAATGTATTTGCTTAATCAACTGTATAGATAAACTTGTTCATTATATATAGTTATTCTTTGTATACTTAGTTTTTCAATTTTTCATTTTTCTTCTAAATTGTTAACATTGTAAAACGTGATGTATAATTAATGTCGATAGTAGCTTCTGATGTATTATTTATTATCATGTTTAAATGCGTTGCAATTGAACAAAAGTAGAAAAGCATAGAGATTTATACATAATTTTTAATTTCTAATTTTTTTAATAGACAAACATAGTTTTAGTTACAAATGATATTTTAAAAGTTGAATGAGTATGCATGGCTTATTAAGCAGTTAGAGTGTTAGACGACAATTTTGAAGGTAGGTATTTTTTTTTTTTTGAAAACAAGGTAGGTATTTAAGAAACCAATTATATTTTAAAATAAACATACATTGAAAAATGAAAATTTCAGCAACTCTTACGCTCCATTTTATTTTAAACCTGTTATGCAAAATAATACTCGATCATCAATAGAGTTTTATTACAACATCATACAAGATCAAAATTATAGGAGGAAAACTACCATATCTCTAATCTGCCAGAAGAGATCCCGGTACCTTCCCATCAGTAGTTATGCCGTGGACCCAGGTCCACCTTACAAGGTAGACCTGGGTAAAAAACGACGCTTTTTTTCCTTCTTTGTTTTTTTTTTTTTACCTTTTTTTTACTAAACATATTGGCCTGAAATGTATAACACAAACTCTATATTCACATACACTATACTTTACATTAACAATTTGTAAACTCCACATTCACACATTAAATGATTATATGTTTAGTAACTATATTACACTGTTATGCATTCACACATTTAAAACTCTATATTCACAGGTCCTATACTCCATATTCACAACTTAAGAACTCCACATTCACACATTACAGGGCTACAAGTTGTTAGAACTTCTTAACTCTATTACAGATTCACACATGCATAACTCTACATTCACGATTTCTATACTCCATATTCACAATTTGAAACCTCCACATTCACACATTTCAGGGCAACTCTACATTCACACAATCATAAGTCTACATTCACGATTTCTATACTCTACATTCATACATTTTTGGACAACCCTATATATATTCAGCAATATGTTTACTAATTAAAAAAAAAAAAGGAGACAAAACTACGTAGTTTTGGACCAGGTCCACCTTGCAAGGTGGACTTGGGTCCGCAGCATAATTTGCGACTAAGGTAATGTCCACAAAAAGTGGTTATAATCTGTGAGGTCCCTGTATTGTTGTGTTTGTTCAATTTAGTCCTGTACATCAATTTTGGTCAACTTAATCCCTATACTTTAAGATTTAGAACAATTACGGACAATTTTAAAGTATAGGGATTAAATTGACCAAAATTGATTTACAGGGACTAAATTTAACAAAATACTACAGTACCAGTTCTTATATCGTGGACCGCGGTCCACAATGCATTGTGGATCGCGATCCCCAAAACGACGTCGTTTTGATTAATGAAACAACGGATGAATTCGCGCCACTCAGTTTCTTTTCATATATACTGCAGTTTCTTTTCATATATACTGCAGTTTCTTTTCAACATAATTGCAGTTTCCTTTCATATATACTGCAGTTTTTTTCATATATACTGCAGTTTCTTTTCAACATAACTGCAGTTTCCTTTCAACACAACTGCAGTTACTTTTGGATATAACTATAGTTTCATTCGATAATATACAACTGTAGTTATATCAAAAAGTAACTGCAGTTGTGTTGAAAGGAAACTGCAGTTGTGTTGAAAAGAAACTGCAGTATATATGAAAAGAAAGTGAGTGGCGCGAATTCATCCGTCTATTTCATTAATCAAAACGACGTCGTTTTAGGACCGCGGTCCACGATATAATTTGCACTACAGTACAGAGACCTCACATGTACTTTGACCAGGAAAGGTAATGTTGGTCATAATCCTAATTTTCATATATAATGCTCATGATGTTGAGAATGGTGATTTTACTTTGCCTTTGGATGGTGTTATTGCCCATAGTTCGAGATGCTAGGGGAGGGCAATATCATCATCTCAAATTACACTACTACAGAAACAACATATAACGTCGGACATATAACGTCGGTTTTAAAAAACCGACGTTAAAAGTGAAATATTAACATACGACGTCGGTTAATTAAATAACGATGCCGTATGTCTTATCCGAAAAAAAATAAAAAATGAAAATAACATACGACATCGTTAATTAAATAACCGATGCCGTATGTCTTACGCGAAAAAAAAATAAAAAATGAAAATAACATACGACGTCGGTTATTCAATTAACCGACGTCGTATGTAAATCATATACGACGTCGGTTAGGCATAAAACCGACGTTATATATGGTTTAAAATGATTAAACACTTCGCTTTAATAAGGTACTTAGTCCGCCGATTTTATAAAGCATTTAACGCTTCGCTTTAAAATCATATTAGTTACTTAATCGATTTTATAAATAACGCCTCCTCCATCTTTTTCTCTTCTCTCCGCCGCAACCAAGTACCAACGCCTCCATCCTCCTCCATCTCTCTTCTTCTTCTCTCTGCTGGACAGCAGCAGCACAACCGCACACTCGCGCCACCGGACAGCCGCACACCTGCGCCGCCGGACAGCCGCACCGCCTCACCGCCTCACCGCCGCACCTCTTCCACTGGAACAAACATTTAGGGTTTCTGCCCCGCGACAGATCTTTGCGCCTGCGCCTCTGCCTCGCCACGACGCCACTGTCCACCAGCCACCAGCTTCCCGGTCTCCTTATTCACCCTCAACCCGCCTCAGTCGCGGCCGTGAGCCCCTCCGTCTGTACCAGGTTTTGTTTTTCCTAATTTTGGACTATTTTTATTGCTTTAACTTTTCATTTGGACTATTTTATTGCTTTAACTATTCCAAGCTGAGCTCATTTCTGTTAACTTACTGTTTATTATGATTTACAAAAAGCAAATATTGCAGACGACAAGAACATTTGGCCAATGTTATACGACTTCTATACATGGAATTGATGAATTTATGAGTTTTTAAGTTCATATATACTGACCTTTTTTCTAAAAAGCTCCTCATTAATTTTTTTTTAAGGTTTAAAAATAAGATAATGCTATCTAAAGACTACTGTTTTCTCTGTGGAGTTTCATTTCTTGCATAATATCTGTGTGGCTATTGCCTATTAATAAGAATCTGATAAACATATACTCATTAGCTTTTTGAGTGTGTGTTATTTTAACCTTAAGTGCAGACATGTAGAAGAAATAGCATGAAAGCTACCTATTTCGTGTTTTCTTCAGGTTTTATGCTTTTTTTTTTGGGGTGGGGGGTAATGGAAACATGTCCTCTCCTTATTGTGGTAGTTTATGATCTAATGGATATTTGTTGTAGCCTTTTTTATTTGGTTCTGCATTTATTCCTACAACTTTGTCTATTCTCAAGCATTTATGGTTGCTGTTTTGCTTCACAAATGTTGCTTCTACTGTATATTTAGTACTCAAACTGGTAGAAATTGTTACTATTTTCTTAACTACATTTGCCAAGTTATAGGTCCATTGTTTACTATCATTAGTAATCTTTAAGTGATGTCTTTGATGCACATTTTATGTTGAAATTACAGTCTTTTATGTTTATTCTTATTTTTGCTCTAATCTGTACGTGTCTTTAAATACAAGATACGATTTGCTGCTTTTTAATTTTTTTTTTAATTAAAAGGAGATAAGGCGTCGGTTTTTTCAAAAAACCGACGCCGTATCTCTATTTTAAACAATTAAAAGAGAAAAGGCGTCGGTTTTTTATAAAAAACCGACGCCGTAACTCTATTTTTTTTAAAAAATAACATACGACGTCGGTTTTGTGAAAAAACCGACGTCGTATGTACTTATTTAAAAATTGAAAAATAATATACGACGTCGATTTTTTAAAACCGACGTCGTATAATTTATTTATAACGTCTGCTGGATCTACGTCGAAAAAAAACCGACGTCGTATGTCCAAAATAACCGACGTTAAAAGGTATTTTTGTAGTAGTGTTAATTCTCAAATTATAATGTTCGACCAAGTTTTAATAATGTTGCAACTGTGCCTACTTTGCTTAATTCTAATTTGCATGCCAACTGTGAGGGTAATGTTTCAAATCTGTTAGTGATCTTCATAATAATATTTTAATTTCCAGCGTATGGCTGATGGTCTTATTGATTTGCATGGTTACTTGGGCCGGTCCTGAGCATAGGCGGGATGGGCGACTGCCCAGGGCCCCATGATAGAAGGACTCATCCATATATATGTATATGTATATATATTTCTATTATAGTGTTATAACTAGTGTTATAATTATATTAGAAAATAAAAAAATTAGTGTTACAATTATATTAGAAAAGAAAAAATTAAGAATAGATGGGACTGCAAAAAGTTAAAAATTGACGCTTAATTAAATAATTTAGAAATAGAATCGACACAGGGAGTCGATGACACCTAATTATCTTTTATCTATTGGAATCGACAGCTTAACCGGCTAATCCATTCGTCTTCTTCAATAAAATTTTTTTCCAATTCGATTAGTCAACGATTGTTCATTTGTTTGCCAGTTGGGCCCATTGTCCGTTGTAACTTGTAAGTTTTCTTCTATTTGTAATTTGTTTTGTCTTTATTTCCTATGCAATGCAACACTGCACACATGCAACACATCACACCTATAGGGCATTATAGGGATTTAGAGCTATAAATCTATAATCCTCTAATGAGATGAGTAATGTTTATTTGGATAATGAATTTTGTGATTTCTGTAATTCTAGAATATATATATATAATATAATTTTTGAATTATAATTACCTAAGTTACTGAGTTCTGTCTCTAATCCATTATATTTACAGGGAAAGAAAGTGAGATAGAAAGTGAGAGCTGTTTGTGATACTGATACAACTGAAGACTGAGTGAAACTTTTTAAAAATATTTAGATGCTTTTGTTCTTTTCTTATACACAGTTTTTAAAATTGTTTTATATATAGTTACCTAAAAAGTATTTATGTGATGGTGAAAAAAGAAAAAAAAACAAGTAGAACAACTAATAGAATCACAAAGAGGAACTATAAATAAATTTTTCAAAAAATCATTAATCATTTAATGAAAATTTGAAACAATCTAAAGAAAATTTAAATGACCAATGCCATGTTAATGACGATTTTGTGTATTTTGAGAAGGATATGCAAGAGAATGTTAATCTTGATGCAATTATCGATGATTTTACATAGCACGTAAAACTTTTTTTGTCATGATTACTTTTGTATTTAAAAATATTGAAAATTGTCTAATAGTATTTCATGTTATTTGATATTATCATTTTTTTTTAGTATTATTACATTTAAATTTTAGTTTTTCATATAAGGGTCCCATTTTTTTAATTTCGCCCAGGGCTTCTGAAATATTTGGACCGGCCCGGCCCGACCCTGGTTCCTTGGTTAATGTTTCTGGCAGTGCTCTTCATAATAATAATACTCGTGTGCCTGCTA
Source organism: Ipomoea trifida (assembly GCA_003576665.1). NCBI lineage: Eukaryota > Viridiplantae > Streptophyta > Magnoliopsida > Solanales > Convolvulaceae > Ipomoea > Ipomoea trifida. The sequence goes on from CP025649.1 coordinate 15,006,287, forward strand.
ATGCTCAAAGTGCGAATACTTTAGCTTAAAATTTTGCTATACGACAGCTTTGACTAATCATGGGCTTTGCATGTTGATACTGGTAATTCGAGAGGTACAAGTATTGCTCCCAATTTGCATTTGCCAAGTGCTAATATTACTACTAATAGACTTCTGGGACGGCAAATAATTGTTCGAAATTTATCTACTAATGGAAATGTTGCGAGCTAACAAAGCAACATTTCAAAGACACATTACCAGGTAGGGCTGGGCATTTCGGTTCGGGTTACCCGAACCGAACCGAACCGAAGACGTTCGGTTCGGTTTGGTTTAAACCGAAAAAACCGATCGGTTCCACTTTTAGAAGAACCGATCGGTTCGGTTAAAAAACCGAACCGAACCGAAAACCAAACGGTTTTTTTTTAAAATATATATATATATATATATATATATATATATATATATGTATATATATATTAAATTATATATATAAATTCCAGAACGCTGGAATTTCATTCCAGATTTTTGGAATGAAATTCCTAATTTTATAAATATATATAATAGATATATATATATACTCCGTATATATTATAATTATCATATATATATATATATATATATATATATATATATATATATATATTCCTTTTGGAATTTCATTCTAGAAATCTGGAAATTTCTGAAATGAAATTCGAGTAACTGGAATTAATTTTATTGTTTTTTTAAACTATGTTTAAATTGTTAATTTGTTATGTTGGTATTTAATATTTAGATATTAGACTTTAGATTTGGGTTATGTGATATTTAATGCATAGTTATTACGATGCCCCGTTAAGTTGGGGCTTCCCGTGACCGCATTTTTGAATAGCAAATGTAAAATTCGGGAGTATTAAACCGAACCGAACCCGAACCGAAATAAATCCGAACCGAAACCGAACCGTTGCAAACCGAACCGAACTCTAATGTTAAACCGAATGGTTTGATTTTTTTAAAACCGAAAAACCGAAACCGAAACTGAAACCGAAAAAAACCGAACCGAAGACCGAAATGCCCACCCCTATTACCAGGTATTCATCTTCTATGACTTGGAGTAAAAGAGCAAAAGCTGCCATAAAGGAATGTAAATTTTGCTCTAAAATAACATGGTTTTAATTGAAAGCACAAATTAGAGTAAGCAAACAGTTGTTATGAATTTATCTGTTTACTCTAATCTGGGAATTAGAAAATGGGATCAAAATACCAAGAAATATAATGGATGATGCCACAATCTCCAATTGATCTCTTTACTCTAATATGGGAATTAGAAAATGGGAACAAAATACCAAGAAATATAATAGATGATGCCACAATCTCCAATTACAGGTTTACAACACACGAATTTCAAAAGCATAGAAATAAAAAATAACATTCCTGCTGTCTAAACACCACAAAATATACGAAGAAGTTGATTTGCTTAGTTAGAAAACAGGACTCTAGAATTGCAGAGGTGCTGGAAACAATATAGTTTAGCTGAACATTGAGCTAGCACTAAAAACTGTTGGAAAAATGTTGCTGATATTTGTAATATAAAAGAGATACAAAATAATACAGAAGTACAAGGGAACAAAATCGGATCATCTGGTATCTTCAGGCGTGTAATCACTTTCCTATAAGCTTTAAATCTCTCTTAGAAAAGCAACAGGGTTCCAGATTTAATCTTATGGGATACAAGAAGATAATGAAATTCTTAATTAAGTTGCTTCAATTAAGAATTTCCTATAGAATTGCAGGACTGTGAAATATCAAGGTTAAACAACTAGTTAAGTTGTCTTTTTCATAAGATGTATCTCCTAAGATTTAATAGAGATAAAATCTAACTGTTAGGAGAGGTTACTGGAAGTTTAAAGCAGTTTTAAAACCAACTTCCAAAGATATATATTAAATATATATATATATATATATATATATATATATATATATATATATATATATATATATATATATATATATATATATATATATATATATATATATGATTTGGATCAGTTTACGTAAACTTATGTTAGTATGCATGTAATATAATTCAACCAATTATATTAATACTTTAATATTTCAAGTGCATGCATGCGAACATGCAATCTTAGGAAATATTAACAATCACATGCATAGCAACAGACATGCCAAATTGAAAGTCATTTACTTAATATTCAAAAGGAAAGGTTCAAGCCATAAATTTGGTGAATTCCCTCAAATTCGAGAGATCATGCGAGACATAAAACTCATGCTATGCGAGAGATGTTTGCTTTGCCAATGACCTCTCGAGAGGTGCATGATGTTCGAGAGATACATCACCATCATATTCTAAAGGTGAATGTAATGAGTAATTTGCCTTCGAGACATCGTTTCCATGCGGACCTTCGAGAGATAAACCAAATTCCATTCGAGAGGTAATGCAAAGTACGTTCGAGACATAACTCCTCTGAGACAGATTTCGCGAACCGACCTCTCGCGGACCTCTCGAACACCTCTCGGGTATCCCAAAATCATCTCTACCAAACTCGATAATATTTACTAATCCACATCTCCAAATATTATTTAAGCTTGCATGGTAGACATCTGAATCATTAATCTCCATTACTGTACAAATATCCAACAAAAACCACATCTTGGCCAAACCATTATATAGCATATGCCAATGTCCCCTTTATGATTTTCCTAAATTTTATCAAACCAGACTCTCATCAAATATGTCATATAGTTCAATTAAATATCATGACAATGGTCATTAGCGTGAGATCTAAACTTTCTGAGCAGCTAACTTATAATGAGCTTGCCATAAACTTGAGAAATTTTATATCTATGCAAATACAAATACCATGCAAGAATCAAATAACATTAGTAATAATATGTATGTTATTTTAATTTTTTTATTTTTTGTTCACGTAAGACATACATCATCGGTTATTTAATTAACCAAATGTTATTATTTCACTTTTAATGTCGGTTTTTTAAAAAATCGACGTTATATGTTGTTTCTGTAGTAGTGTATGTCCTGGAGACGTTCGTCCAGATGGCAAAAAACCCTAGTAAATTTTTAGTTGCACTAAACAAACATAATACTAGAGATGCAGAACAATCTGATTGATTCAAAAATTGCCATGAATTTTATAATATGGGAGAAAATAAATCATGATAAAAATATTATAGTTGTCGACAACATATTTGCCTTTACAATTGCTCTCATTATATGAGAATAATCTGGATCCAGAGTTAGGCACCGGAAGTGCCATGACTATTTAGCATATATATGAGCAATTAAGACATAGCTCAACTCGCTAAGATAAAATGTATTCTCTTTATATAACATGTATACCATTGAATATTAACCCTATAGGTTGCAAATGGGTATTTGTATGTAAGAGGAATAAGGATAATGAGGTGGTGTGATGAAGCGAGTTTTAATCAAATACACTCTCTCACGATAAATGGTATTAAGTTCCGCTACATAATATCATTGGCAGAATAATAAACTTAGATATGCAATTGATAAACGTCATGACCGCATAATTATGGGTCATTAGAGTGAGTGATTTACCCTTGAAGTAAGAATATGTAAATATAGATATGTGTCATTATGTATTCTTTAAAGGGTTGCGAATGGATGGAGTTATTATCCCCATAAAGAAGGAATAATATGTACCGTTATGTGCTCAATAAAATGTTACTAATGAACTTATTTATTATCTTAGTCAATATTGATGGTGTAAACATCAATGAAATATATAAAGAGCTTGATAATGTTAGCTCATGTCTAAAGATAGAGTTTGAAATGAAAGTCTTGGAAAACGTACTCAAGTATTGTCTCGATCTGAAGATCGAGCTTCTCCCTGAAAGAGTTTTATTCACCAGTTAGGCTACTTGAAAAATGTCTTATTATTTTTATATGGATAAGTATCATTTACTTATCACACTAATAGTTATCCAATCTCTTGAAGTAAGGAATCATTTACACTCGAAGAGGATAATAAGGATACCTTAGCTTATGACCAAATTTCCATTATTTCATTATCGTCGGAGCATCACTTTAGAACGAAAAGTTCTATAATTGCAACATGCCTGATTTTTGCAATGAAATTGCTAGCAATATTTAACGCTCCTCCTAAAATGAAATGTTGGAATATGGCTTAACATATCCTCCGTATATTCGAGATACAAAGATTTTTGACTTTTATACAAGAAACCAATATATGATATTGATAGGCTATTTGAGTATTGGTTATTTTACAAGATACACATATATAGTGTCATAGTTCAATGTATGTGAGCTCCAGAAGAGTCACACGATTAACAATCTAGTACGTAGATATATTCACAAAATCCCCTTCTCTACCCTTTTTGAAAATATTCTTTGTATGGGATTTAAAGATTATTATCTTTAGGGGGAGTATTATCTTTACGTGAATCAATCATAAAGATTGGGTCTTAAAGACCAACATCTATACTCTTTTTGCAACACATGAATGCATACATATCATGTACTTTTTTCCTCACTAGGTTTTTTCCATTGAGTTTTTTTTCTAGTGTGGTTTTTAACGAGGCATGGGTATGATACAGTAATGTCAAAAGGAAAAAAGTTGCAAATAAATAGACAAACACAAAATCCTAAAGATTATATTATGCCCTGAACGCTTATGGTTGTACTCTTTTCCCCTTAACTAAGTTTTCCCAACAAGGTTTTCTTAGGGTAAGGTTTTTAATGAGGCAACCGAAACAACACTTGAATTACTCATATATCACGTACTCTTTTCTCGTCTAATTTTTTCTCACAGGGTTTTTCTAGCGAGTTTTTAACGAGACATGATGATTATGGTAAGATAATGTCCAAAGGGTAGTGTTATAAATATTAATTATTGTGGACATTATCAACATCGATTATGTAACAGTCGTAACGGTCATAGATTTATGTTTATCATTATTGCTTTCCGTTACAAATGTAGATTTTATATATTGTTGTAATATGTAGAAATGTTGAACAGGAATTAGAATCATCTGCTCCCTTCTCTCCCTAATCTCTCTCTGCCATTTCTAATCTTCTTGTTTTCTTACAATTCTTTAGTTTTACAACACTATTATAATATTCTATCCGATAATAATCTTGATTGATTTGAAATTCTGACTGGGTTGCGTATACGGACTGGGCCGCTATATATTTTTTTGAGCATTTACTTTTATGCGTCTTAGTATCATATCCAACATCTAGCCCCTCACTTTCTTGTGGCTCATGAAGTGATGGCACAAGAAAGTAGAAAACGAATATCAAGTCTGTGTTTGTTCTGAATTTCTAAATGGACGGCTCTAATTGGCTCCTAGTTCTCTCCTGGGAAGTAATTCTAACGGGATGTTTCCCCTATGTATACATATGTGTTACATATATACTTACATGTTTATTTATTTTTATTTTTATTAATTAAGTAATTATGTATTTTAATTTGAATTCCTATTTACTACCAACAAAGAGTCTTTTATTTAAACTCATTATAATTATCAAGTATTTGACTTTAATTATGATTTCAAATTCAATGTTTGAACCAAATGCCACTCAATGTGTATGTGAACATGTTACATATGAAATCATTTATAAGGCTCTCTAATAAAATATACCCAATAACCTAATTAATTAAAACCAAATTAAATTTGAACTTTGAAACTTAAATGTAAGAAGAGTTTTTTTTAAGGAGAACATCCTTACTTTATTGTTACAAGGAAATATGGATATGTGTTACGTACTAGCTAGGCATGTGTCTCCTCTTCATCAATCATTGCAAACTGTAGAGTACATATAAAAAGAAAAGAAATACATAGAGAATACAGATAACTTATGAATAACACAAAGACAAAAGATATATGCCAATTAAGAAACCGGCCTAGGTTTCAAAGGAATTGACAAAAAGCGAAAAAATACAAGGCTTCAAAACTTTCTCAGGGTTAGTATACCCATCTTGTTTGTTCTTATAAACCACGTCATCCATGCGAGCAAAGTTGAGAATGCATATAAGAATCTCAAATGAGACAGCTGATGGAATTGGTCGAAGAATATCTTCATTGATATCTTTCCATGCATTTTCTGCCATTTCTTGAAACTTGTCCATTGCTTCTTCAGCAGTTACACCATAATCATTCATGTAATAATCAATTCCTGTTGCATTTATCCAGTTGTTTTTCTCACGCTGCATATACAGGTAAATACTAATGGAATTAACTTATTAGAAAAAACAAAATAATAGTTAACAAATAATATACTACATGATGTCAATTCCATTTTGGTTCATCCACGATTAGAGTATGTCCACTTTAATCTTATTATACATTTATCAATTTGATCGATTTTAATTTTCTCTAAAAAAAAAAATGATCAAACCCTTTCAGAATGTTCTTATTTCCACCAAACTTTATCCTCTTTCGTGTAGGGTATTTCAAACATTTTGAACCAAAATTGATAAGTATGAAAAAAATTAAAGAGTTAGAGTAATTGAATTGCAGAATTGGTAATCGTTAATAAAAAATAAAAATGTCATTATATAAAAAGATCAAAGTAGTAATATACGGAATTATCTTATTATATATGAATGGACATATTTTTCATGAATAATCGTCATTTATCATTTTATCTATAATACCTCATAGGAAGCTATGTCATTGATAACACGACCCAATAGTGCATTAGCCTCAATAATTCTAGGATTTTGACTTAACCATTCAAATGCTTCTCTTGTAACGGATTTCATGCCAAGGAAAGAAGCTGTGATGAGCACGAAAAGGCTGCTACCAGCGAGTCCATTTTTTAGATACTCAGCAACTGACGACGATATGCATCTTTCCGTAGACCATTTCATTTCAATATTGTAAGAACTCGCAAGTTCCTTAATCTATTTCTCGAGAAAGAATGAAAAAATTAGAACAACTTTACAATTAAAGAAAAAGAAATTGATATTTCGGTTGTGACTTTTTTCACAAGTGGGGGCGAAAAATATAATTAGTAAAGTTTCCATCCCTAAACCTCTTAAAATAATAAGATACTTTTTTTTTTTTTGAATACTAATGACTCCATTACAATGTTGTATCTGTTCATAACTACTTTCTCAACCTATTGAAGCACAAGAGCCAATATTGCCTACACTGAGGCTCAAACCCACCACCTTCCGTATAGGCTCAAACCCACCACCTTCCGTATAGGCTCAAACCCACCACCTTCCGTATAAAGAAAAGGGTTTGATGCCACTGGACTACAAGGTCCTTCCATAAATAATAAGATACTTAAAATCACTAAACTAATTTAACTTTCAATAATAACTTTTATTTGTATGTAATATTATATTATCTAATTCAATTAAAACATTTACTAATATATATACATGTGCATATATATAATGGGGAGGCTTGGGAGGGAGGGCAATTGCCCCTATTGTTCCATATGTTCTCTTTAGGGAAATAACTACATATCCATATGTTCTCTTTCTATTCCCTTCGTCTTCTTCATAACTATTAAACTCTGTTAATCAGGTCATTAATACCAATAGATGGACTTAATGAAACCACATAATTTGGTCCAATTGCCCAGCCACGTCACAAAAAAATAAAGGTGAAATATTGTCATGCCCAAAATAGAATAGTGAAACAATATAACATACCAACAAAGTTTAAAAACAAATATCATCTTTTTCCCTAAATAATAATGACAAAAATAATAATAATAATAATAATAATAATAATAATAATAATAATAATAATAATAATAATAATAATAATAAATTGTTAGCGATTAGACATACTCGTTCTTTTGTGTAATGAACTGCAAAAGATCTTCCTTCTTTTGATAGGTCTTTGTCATACTCCTCTAAAAGCTCTATAAGAGTTTTATAGATTATCTTCATAAAATGGGGAAGACGGTTCAATTGGCATATATCCCACCTATTAAACAATAAAATTTTAATTAATTATATGATAAATTAATATATATTTGAGAGAAAGGACATACATTATATTGTGGGATGTTACATACTTCTGTATGACATCGGTAAAAATTTCTAATTCATCCGGCTTCCCAAAAGAATCATATGTGTCATCTAAAATGGAAACCATTGTTATGATTTTAGCAAGCATGAGTCGAGCCTTGGAATATTTTGTCTCAAAATATACTCCCAACGTCCAAAAGTAACATTCAACAGCCCTGTCTCTTGCATAAGGAAGTGTAGTGACAAAGTCCAACTCCTTCCACCACCTGCCCGATGTGATGCAACATTAAAGTCAAATGTTATAGTACTAGACCTACTTTAGGTCCTAATATTTTCGACTATCAACATAATTAGAAAAACTCACTTTTTTGTTCCTTAAACTCTTCCTACGTTGTAAATCAATTCATTCTATTTTAATTTTTAGTTTTTTTTTTTATTGTTTAACAAGTTGTACTTCAGTTAATTGATTATCAACACTATCAAGCTCTATTTACATTCATCTATTTTTTTTAAAGCAATCAAATATATAGAAGTTACAAATATATTCTTATAAACACATAGATAAAAATGAATCTTGATATCTCAGTTAGCTGATACGAGTTTACGACTCATTAAATTAACTATTAAATGATCAAATTTGAAAAGTTTATAAGAGAGACGACACTAGATTGATGTACTAAAAATGTGACTTTTCACAATTAATTACGGCACATAAAATTAATTTACCCCCACCCCAAGCCCCCAAACCCCAAATGCTACCCGATTTATTAGCCTCTAAGCTCTTTGCCTACTAGGAAATATTACAGGGTTACTAAGAAAAGAAATAATAGTTACTAGTTGTATGTATTATTAATTAATTAATTAATTAATTTATTACCTCATATGTTCAAGGAGTTCACGCCTGTGATGCATTTGCAACAAATTAAAATCTAATTTTGCAAATCGGAGTAGAACATCATTCTTGGACTCATCCTCTTGATACACTGTGATGAAGTAGCTGTTCTCTACTCTAGGGATGCCCTTGTGCAAGGATTGGTCAAGGGCATGTCTCACCTGCTTTCCCAAAGTAGAGCCCAGTTGTGGACCAATAACCTCCAAATGAGTTTTTGAAAAAGTATAAGCCTCTTTTAAATTGTCGTCGTTATGCCCCTTTACGTGTGAAGCTTCGTATAAGTTCAACAATCCCTTAACATCTTTAGAGAGAGTGTGTTTGAATTTTCCATTCTCTTGAAAATTATTAAAGATTCCTAATAATTTGTGTAAGAATTCACAAGATTAGAACCTAAAGGAGTAACATAAAACTTTTATATATACACATATGCATATTAGGCATGTAGGCTTACCTGAAGAGATGTTGTAACCATGTTGTCTCAGCAATCGAAACAAAAGTGCAGAAGTGCACAAATCATCTCCTAGCTGAAAGTTGGGATTGACGTTGTAAATATTTTCTAACATTTCATCAATCATTTCATGAAAGTGATATGAAATGCCGAGACGTTCCATGGTGTCAATGAAGTTAAGCTTCTCAGCTAACTTGGCACTCCTAATACTTACCAACATGCTCATTACTTGTCCCTTCAACACTTGAATCTCCTGAGCATACCTTTCTGCAACTTCATTATCGAAGACAAAGTACCGGAATTCGTCTCCCCACAGGCTTGGGGAGAAGCTTGTAACTGGACGGACAACCTCGTTGTTTGTCATCATGGCCATTTTAAGGATTTGGGAAGTTTTAATTTTTTGTTGGAGTAATTGGATTTTGGAGTAGAATTAACTCCTTTAAAAAGGCATGCAGGGCCATGATTGTTCCACACCACCAAACCGATTTCTGTTGTCATCTTTTTCTCCACGTGATTAACATGATCTAGCAATTAGCACTCCATTCCCTGTATATCGAGATTGCAGCAGCGAGGAATTAACCCTAAATGCTGCAATATAATCAATGTAAAAAGAACTAGAGTCTTAAGTTGTTGGGCGGAGGTGACTAGCCACAGCATCCGTAAATCAGATTAAATTATAAATATCTTTATCACTTAAAGATTATGCAAGGATTTATGTTTAATGATCTTATAATTTTAATTTGGTTGGGCGGATGTAGAGCTCACTTGCCACTTGAGCTACCTCATTGGGTTAGCTATAACCTTTATTGCAAGTGGTAAATGTTTGATTCTAGCAAGTGCTATAAGAGTCACTTCAAGAGACTTAAGGGGTGTATTCAATCACGACTTTCATGAACTTTTAAATACTTTTATCAACTTTAAAAGTTTGGTGGTATTCAATTTAGACTTTTATAAACTCTTTAAAAGTCTACCTGTATTCAATTCAAACTTTTCAAAACTCTTTAAAAGTATACAGGTATTCGATTCAGACTTTTATAGAGTTATTAAAAGTCTACTGGTATTCAAAAAGTTACTGACTTTCACAAACTCTGTCAGAATAGGATTTCTATCGACTTTCTCTTCATTAATATAAATAGATGAAATCCAACCCTCAAACCCCAAACTTTTCAATATTCTTTGCAAACTTTTTTTCCTCTATCTAAACTAGGCAAATTTTCCATCAATTTTACGGTACGTTTCAAATCTTTCATAATTTTTTTTTTTTAATTTTATGTTCAAACAAATTTTTTATTGCCATCACAACAAAATAATTGCTGCAATCACAGCTAAAAGAATTGCTGCGATCGCAGCAGATTTATGGAACAGCAGCAAGATTGTTGCTGTGCAGCATGCTGCTGGTTGCAGCAAATTTTTTAATTTATAATTTTTAAATTTTTTTAATTAATATGTTTATAATTTTATATAATTGTATGTTTATTAATTATATTACTCACCATTAGTTTTTTCATTAGTTCAAGAAATATTTTTATTGATTATATTTATAAAAATTGATTATATTTTCTTTATGAATAATATACTCAATTTTTGTGACATCAATATATATTTTTTAATTTCTACAATGCACTAATTTATAGATAATATATTAATAGAAGTTATGGAATGTTTGTGAGGGTGTATTCAATTTAGAGTCTTAATGACTTTTGTAAACTTTTAAATATGAAAAAGTTTTTAAAACTCTATAAATGTTTGTTCTATGGATATTTATAAACTCTTACAAAGTTTATAAAAGTTTAAAAGATTCTAATAAGAAAGCTTACCAAAACTCCACAAAAGTCAATTAAAATACATCACTATAAAAGTATTTAAAAGTTCATGAAAGTCATTATTGAATACACCCCCCTTAGTCTAACATAGAGCTGTCAATACGGGCCAGCCCGGCCTATACGGGCTGGCCCGTCACGGGTTGACAAAATACGGGCCGGCCCGTTTTTCAGACGGTTGGGAAAATCCCAACCCATCCCGTTGGTTACGGGCTAGCCCATTTATATATATATATATATATATATATATATATATATATATATATATATATATATATATATATATATATATATATATTATTAAAATTTATTAATTTTTGTATTATTTAGGAATTAAACCCTCAACCTCTAAGTTAATAATTAACACTATTTTCTAAACACATGAATCTTTTTTAACTAATATCATGTGTGTGTGTGTATATATATATATATATATATATATATAATTTTTAATACTAATATAGTTTAATTTCATGTAACATACTAATCAAAGTCTTATTACTTATTAGCAACAACATTTTAAAATATTAATACAATACCTAATTACACAACTAATTTGAGGGTAGGAGGTTGGGGTGGGGTGGGAATATGAGTTATACGGGTCGGGTTGAAAACGGACTAGGTTGGAAATTTTCCAACCCAACCCGTCTAAAATACGGGTTAAACGGACCCAACCCGATGAGTTGGGCCCATTTTGACAGCTCTAGACTCTAACACCTGAGGGCTATAACTTACTCTACATATTCAATTTCCCCCTATGGAAAAGGAGAATTGCAAAGTACGCAAGTGAATTATACAATCCTCAAATCACCTTAAAATATCTTTATCTTTATTCTATGCCAGCCAAAAACTTGTGTGAGACCATATTTGTGAGACAGGTCAGGTCAAAATGAGATGTATTCCTTATAATTAATTATTTATATGAAAAAAAATATAATACTTTTGATGAAAAAGTACTACATTTGTTCTTAAAAGTATTACATGCATTTTTCTAAGTAACAAATTAAACACTTTATTCCCAAATAATATTACGTTTGCATATTGACCAACCCGATCTATCTCATGGATAAAGATCCGTAAGACGGTCTAACATAAGTGTGGCCCTTAATTTATTAAATTCACTTATCTTTCAATGCTTTTCAAAGTAATCTTAATCATCAAAGACTAATTAGGGATAGTTAAGATTTTAATATAATATTTTAGTGTTTTAGTGAGAGATTAACTTACAAAATCTTTTACAAATTCAATATTTTCAAAAAGTTTTAGGGCTTGGTTGTTTCAAATATTATAATCGGAATTGTAATGGGAATTAAATACTTGGTAATAGTAATGAGTTTAAGTAGAATGAACGTAACCACTTTGTTTGGTAGTAAATAGAAATATGAATCAAAATAAATAAATAAATAAATAATTGATTAATAGAAATAAAAATAAATAAATCTATATGTGTGTGTGTGTGTGTGTTTGTGTGACCTTTTTTTCATTTTTTTCTCCCTCATTTTTTGTTCCATTTTTCAAAAGTAGAAGAATAAAAGCCTAATGAGTTTTATAATTACTAAACAATTTGATTCTAATAATAGCATCGCAAAAGTAGGTAAACAAATATGATAATGAATATTAAAACCTATAGCAGAGTGTAAAATTCTCAATCAAATATCCCCTTATAAAGTGTATTCAATCCCTTCGAAACTTTTATTTGTGGTTTAGAACCATCCAAATCCTTTAAAATAGTATGACCAAATGTTCCACGTCACCTAACTAATTTGATGGCCCACAGTTATTGTATTGTTCTTTTTCAAATTTCTGTCGGTGTCTTCTTCTCTACGAGATTAATATGATCTACCACTTAGCACTCCATTCCCTGTAGATTAATTGCACCCAAGAATACTCCTGAGTTAGTTTAAACCAAAGGACTAATTCACTAGCTAATGTATTTGTTTGGCAAAATTCTACATATTCAATTTTCCCTAAGTGAAAAAGGAGAATAGCGGAGTAAGTGAATTATGTCATCCTCAAACTATCTTAAAGCCTCTGTACCCTTATTCTATTACGTTCACTTATATTTCAATGCTTCTCAATGTAATATTAATTTCATACTAAATCACAAAACTGGTTGATGGGTAAATACGCACAACGATTGTTAGGGATCAAGTTCGGGACTTGGGCTCTGTACTACTTCTTTTAATCATTAGTCAATGATTAAAATAAGTAGAAAACTTATGATGGGGTATTAGGGTGTTGGGCTTGACCCACATAATAACTACGCGAAGCCAAGGCGAGACAACGAGTATATCAGAGTGCGGCCCAAGTCGGCTGAACCGGGCGCAGTCAATGGCAGCTGAACCGGGTATGGCGGGCGAATCGGGTGCAGCCTGTGGTGGCTGAACCTGGTACGGCAGCTGAACTGCATGTAGCCTGTGGCGGCTAAACCGGGTACGGTAGCCAAACCAGGTGTAGCCGGTGGCCGTTGAACCAGGTATGGCGGCCGAACCGGGTGCAGCCGGCGGCAGCAGAGCCGAACGCTACGGCGTTGCGCCGGAGGAGGGAGTGAGCAGGGCCGGTCCTGAGCACGGGCGGGCTGGGCGACCGCCCAGGGCCCATGCTAGAAGGGGCCCATCCATATATATGTATATGTATACATATATATATTATATAGTTATAATTATATAAGAAAACAACTTAATGGGGTAGCTCAAGTTGTAGGTGAGTTTTTTTTGTAAGGAAGAATTTTGGGAGAATGTGGGTTCGATTCCCACAAATGACAATTTCTCTTAGGCTGGCTCCCACAAAATTGTGGTTGCAACTAAAGACTGAACTTTTTAAAAATATTCAGGTGTTTTCTTTTTTTTTTTTTCTTTAACGCTAATAGAATCACAAAGAGTAGATATAAATAAAATTTTCAAAAAAAAAATCATAATAATCTAATGAAATTTTGAAACAAAATAATCTAACGAAAATTTGAAACAATCTAAAGAAAATAAATGTATTTCATGTTATTTGAAATTATTATTTTTTAGTATTATTAAATTTTAATTTTAATTTTTTATATAGGGCCCATTTTTTTTTAATTTCGCCCAGGGCCTCCAAAATGTTTGGACCGGCCCTGGGAGTGAGGCGGTCGTGGATGCTCAGGCGGAGGGAGATAGCGGGCGTGATGTCGTGGCCGAAGGGTTGCCGGTATGTGGCGCCTTGCGTAGGCATTGCGGGCTGAGTGGGGGGTGCGTAAGCTGGAACTTGAGGGAGGGGGTACGTGGTTGGTGGAGGAAGAACTCTATCATGTGCCGTACGCGTGGATGGCGAAGATGGGGTGGGCGGTAGTATAAATATGCGGGTACACGGTTTGGTTAGGACATCAAGAAAAGGACACAAAGATTCCTGTGGTCAAGTGGTCAAGTCTTCTCCCCTCGTGGTTAGTGGTCCCGAGGTCGATTCCTGGCATCTAGGTCATTCTTTTTTAATAAGCTTTTCCCTTAGCTAGTCATTTGTTACAGTATTATATCGCTTTATTCACATATGTGTTCGTACGTTGGTCCCTTACTTCTATTATCTCGCCTCGTTAAATATTATAATACCCGGTTTATGATGGATCCGGTCTCTATAAAACCATCAATACGTTTTTAATTAATAATCAATATCAAAACTTTTTATAAAAAGAATTTATACCTCTATCACTTAAATACAAGGTACGTATCGTTCTTTTGAGCTCATTTAAGAAATGCAAAATATTATGTAACATTATGTTTAATGCATTTAGAGATGATTTTATATATATATATATATATATATATATATATATATATATATATATATATATATATATATATATATTATTGGACACAAATCTTTTCCTATATTAAATATTTGTTTAATGCATAAAGCGCGTATTGTAATTAGAACGACAGGTCCTGGTCTTCATCTGCACTTTTGCAGGATTTAAATTAAAGCAATAATTTTTTGTGCAGATATGGCCAACAAATATCTGTGCCATAGATTCCTATGCAATCTTTATGGCTTTTTTGTGGTACAGTGATAATATTTAACGCATTATAAAATTATATTATTTCCTTCATTCCATTTTATTTGTCTAGTTTAATTAATGAGACTTAATTAAAATTATTTTTAATTTAATTTTTTATAATATTAAATTTAGTATTAGTATATAAAATTTATATATTTAAAAATTATATCAAAAATATTATTAAACACAAAAGTGTATCACATTGCAGCATCCTTAATCCACCAGTATGGAAAGTGTACCCAAAAGCTCTGCATAGTTTATCACATTACTAGCAAAGTAATGTTTGGTACAAAATCAACATAGTAAAGAAGAAAGGCTGTACATAGCAAAATAGTTTATCACATTTTGTCTAATCCAGTAACATTGTGAATTAGCATGTACATCAACAAAGTGAAAGAAAGGTTAAAATATTTAGTTTTATATTTTTGCTATCAATTTTAACACCTATTTAACATAGATTTAACAGAAGTACCAAATTTGGTACAAAATCAATAGTTAAAGGACCAAATTTGGTTAAAGTAAAAGTCGAGGGTAAAAATTGATAAAAGTCAGTAGTTGAAGGACCATTTCTGGAATTAACTCTTTCTTATATCTCTTTTCATTATTCACTTACTTAATTGAGTCATATATTTTTTTTTTTGACCAAATTGAGTCATATATGATTGAGAATTTAACATAACTTATATATTCATTACGTTAGTAATATACTAAAATGTACGGAGTAATATATTTGAAATCATTTATAAACTTTTTTGAAATACTCATAATTTGTTACAAACTAGTATATGTTTTATACTTTTTAAAATATTTTCAGCACCAAAGTATCTAAACTCCCACCATCGAATCTAAGCCCCACCGTCGAGATTCGAATCTATAACCATCTATTTGAAATAGTAACTGAGATGTCATCACTCATCACACTACATGGTAATTAGCAAATCATTTATAAATTTATATGTAGTACTTTAGTATTTTTTTTTTCCATCTTATCTCATTTGTTATTTTCCTTTTTACTAGATTTTCAACACTCAATTTGGTGACAAATCAAAACATGTTAATACTAAACACTAGCATATTATTTTAATGAATTCTATTATATGGACTCTCAAATCTCACTCTCTTAAATTTATTCCATGATGTGACAGGCGCGGATATGTTATTTTCTTCATGTAGGCCCTTATAAAAGTATTTGCATCAAAATTTCTTGAGTGTAGAAGTAAAAGTTAGGAGTACATATAATATTTTCCTATTTTCATAAGACGTTAGTAAATTGTGAAGTCTAACCATTAGTCATTTAATCCATCACAACAACCAAGTTAGGTGAAAATTGTACAGCTATATGTTTAATATTGAATGGAGTATTACTCAATAAATATTCAACAGTGACTAGTTGGCTCACATGTTTCTAATTAGCCCATTGTAAACGAAATTTATATGATCGATTAAATTGACTATTCATAATTGTATTCATATATATTATAATTGTAACAATATAGATAATAATTTTAAATATAATTTTAAAATTTATATTTAAGGCTAAAAATAATTTACTCCAACACGTGATTGCTACATATCATCGTATTTGAAATGTCACATCTTAATTTATTAATGAAATACTGAGAGAAAATGAAAATAATAAAAATGTGACCACTATTTGTTCTTAATAGATTAATATATGACCATTTCACCCCCAACATATAACTGCGACATAGGTGAGCACCTGTGGACAATTTCAAACCGTTAATCTCGTAGATCTACCGGTTAAAAATAAACAAAACTTTGTAATATTTTTAATAATGGTCCCATTCATTTTAAAATTAGTAATATTTATGAAAATAACCCCGCTAACTTTTTACTTATTTATCATCCATAAGATCTTGTAGGTAAGTGGTTTAGATTTGTTCACAATTTCTCACATGTAGACTAGTTTCCATATGATTATGATACTATATATATATATATATATATATATATATATATATATATATATATATATATTCACCCCAACACGTGATTGCTACATATCATCGTATTTGAAATGTCATATCATAATTTATTAATGAAAGACTGAAAGAAAATGAAACTAATAAAAATGTGGCCACTACTTGTTCTAAATAAATTAATACTCCGTACATAGTATATGCTGACCTCTTCACCCCCAACATATAATTGCGATGTAGGTGAAAATCTGTGGACAAATTCAAACCATTAATCTAGTAGTTCTAACGGTTGAAAATAAACAAAACATTGTAATATTTATAAAAATTGTCCTGCTCATTTTTAAAATATATAAGATTTATGGAAATGACCCCGCTAATTTTTGCTCACATGCGCATAGATTTCCAAAATTTTATCGATCATCTTAATTATTTGCTCAGGTTGTGTTCCTCCCGAATTGTTGGCTCACATGTGCATAAATTTTGAAAGTTGGTCCTTCATCTCAATTATTTTCTCAAGTTATGCTCCTTCCGACATTTTGGCTGACATGTTCATAGATTTTCAATTGTTGGCCAATCATCTCAATTACTTGCTCAAGTTGTGTTTCGCCCGACTTGTTGGCTCACATGGACACAGATTTCCAACATGTGATTACTAAATATCATCGTATTTGAAATGTCACATCTTAATTTATTAATGAAACACTGAAAGAAAAGAAAATGAAACTAAAAAAACTTTGGTCACTGCTTTTTCTAAATAAATTAATATATGACCACTTCACCATCAGCATATAATTGCGAGTTAGGTGAGAACATGTGGACAAATTCAAACCATTAATCTAGTAGCTCTAACGTTTGAAAATAAACAAAACTTTGCAATACTTATAAAATTTCCGTGGACATTTTTAAAATATGTAATATTTATGAAAATGATCCACTAATTTTTTTTACTTGATTTCTTATCCATCAAATCTTGCAGATCAATGGTTTGGATCTGTCCACAAGTTATCATCTTTGGACTAGTTCCCATTTGATTAGGATACTATATATATATATATATAGGAACTAGTCCACATGTGATAAATTGTGAACAAATTCAAACCATTTATCTTGAAGATCTTATGGATGATAAATATATGTAGCAATACGATGATATTTATATACACACACCCAACACGTGACTGCTACATATCATTGTATTTGAAATGTCACATCTTAATTTATTTATTAATGAAAGACTGAAAGAAAATGAAACTAATAAAAATGTGGCTACTATTTGTTCTTAATAAATTTATATATGACCACTTTACCCCACAACATATAACTACAACATAGGTGAGAACATGTGGAAAATTTCTAACCGTTAATCTAGTAGATCTACCTTTTGAAAATAAACAAAACTTTGTAATATTTATAACAAAAGCCCCGTTCATTTTAAAAATTAGTAATAATTTTGTAAATGACCCGCTAACTTTTTACTTGGAATTGATTTATTATTCATAAGATCTTGCAGATAAATGGTTTGGATGTGTTGACAAGTTCTCGCATGTGGACTAGTTTCCATATGATTAGGATACTGTATGTATGTATGTATGTATGTATGTATGTCTGTATGTATGTATGTATGTATGCATGCATGCATGTATGTATGTATGTATGTATTCAGCCCAACATGTGATTGCTAAATATCATTGTATTTGAAATGTCACATCTTAATTTATTAATGAAAGACTGAAAGAAAATGATACTAATAAAAATGTGGTCACTACTTGTTCTAAATAAATTAATATATGACCACTTCACCATCAACAAATAATTGCGATGTAGGTGAGAACCTGTAGACAAATTCATAACCATTAATTTAGTAGCTCTAACAGTTGAAAATAAACAAATTTTGCAATATTTATAAAAATTGCCCTGCTCATTTTCAAAGTTTGTAATATTTATTAAAATGATCTCGCTAATTTTTTTACTCTATTTCTTATCCATCAAATCTCGCAGATTAAAGGTTTAGATTTATCCAAAAGTTCTCACCTGCGGACAAGTTCCCATTTGATTAGGATTATATATATATACACTCACCAAACATGTGATTGCTAACATATCATAGTTTTTTTTTTTTTTTGAAATAACATATCATAGTATTTGAAATGTCACATCTTAATTTATTAATGAAAGACTGAAAGAAAATGAAACTAATAAAAATGTGGCCACTACTTGTTCTAAATAAATAAATATATGACCACTTCACCCCCAACATATAATTGCGATGTATGTGAGGACCTGTTGACAAATTCAAACCATTAATCTAATATCTCTAATGGTTGAAAATAAACAAAACTTTGAATATTTGTAAAAATTGCCCTACTCATTTTTAAAATTTGTAAGATATATGAAAATGACCCTGCTAATTTTTTACTTTATTTATCATCCATAAGATCATGCAGATAAATAGTTTGAATTTGTGTACAGTTTATCACATGTGAACTAGTTCCTATATGATTAGGATACTACACGTACACGCGCGCGCGCGCACACACACACCCAACACGTGATTGCTACATACCATCGTATTTGAAATATCACATCTTAATTTATTAATGAAATACTGAAAGAAAATGAAACTAATAAAAATGTGGCCGCTATTTGTTCTTAATAGATTAATATATGACTATTTCACCCCCAAGATATAACTGTGACATAGGTGAGAACCTGTGGACAATTTCAAACCGTTAATCTAGTAGATCTACCGGTTGAAAATAAACAAAACTTTGTAATATTTTTAATAATGGTCCCGCTCATTTTAAAATTAGTAATATGAAAATGACCCCGGTAACTTTTTACTTGATTTATCATCCATAAGATCTTGCAAATAAATGGTTTGGATTCGTTCACTAGTTCTCACATGTAGACTAGTTTCCATATGATTATGATACTATATATATATACATATATATATATATATATATATATATATATATATATATATATATATATATATATATATATATATATATATATATATATATATGGTCATGTTCAGGTGTGGTCGTGCCTTCCCGTGCGGTCGTGCGGTTCACACCACTCAATGTTACGAAATACACCACTCAATGTTAAGAAACACACCACACAAATATGCACTGTGGTGTGTTTCTTAACATTGTGGTGTGTTTCATTGTGTTTTATTGTGGTATGTTTCTTAACATTGAGTGGTGTATTTCGTAACATTGAGTGGTGTGTGACCGCACGGCCACACAGGAGAGCATGGCCGCATTTGAACCAATATATATATATATATATATATATATATATATATATATATATATATATATATATATATATATATATATTTTCACCCCAACACGTGATTGCTACATATCATCGTATTTAAAATGTCATATCTTAATTTATTAATGAAAGACTGAAAGAAAATTAAATTAATAAAAATGTGGCCACTAATTGTTCTAAATAAATTAATATGCAGTATATGATGACCTCTTCACCCCCAACATATAATTGCGATGTAGGTGAAAATCTGTGGACAAATTCAAACCATTAATCTAGTAGTTCTAACGTTTGAAAATAAACAAAACATTGTAATATTTATAAAAATTGTCCCGCTCATTTTTAAAATCTGTAAGATCTATGGAAATGACCCCGCAAATTTTTGCTCACATACGTATAGATTTCCAAAATTTTATCGATCATCTTAATTATTTGCTCAGGTTGTGTTTCTCCCGAAATGTTGGCTCACATGTGCATAAATTTTCAAAGTTGGTCCTTCATCTCAATTATTTTATCAAGTTATGCTCCTACCGACTTTTCAACTGACATGTGCATAGATTTTCAATTGTTGGCCAATCATGTCAATTATTTGCTCAAGTTGTTTTCCACCCGACTTGTTGGCTCACATAGGCATAAATTTCCAAAACTGTCCCATCGTCTCAATTATTTGTTCAAGTTGTGCTCCTCCCAACTTGTTGGCTCATATGTGCATAAATTTTCATAAGTTGACCAATCATCTCAATTATCTGCTCAAGTTGTGCTCCTCCCAACTTGTTGGTTCACATGCGCTTAGATTTTCAAAAGTTGGCCCATCAATTCAATTATTTGCTCAAGTTGTGCTCCCCTGACTTGTTGATTCACATGTGCCTAGATTTTCAAAAGTTGGTCCATCATCTCAATTATTTGCTCAAATTGTGTTCCTTCCGACTTGCTGGCTCACATGTGTATAAATTTTCAAAAGTTAGGCCATTGCTTCAATTATTTTCTTAAGTTATGCTCCTCCAAACTGAATTTATTAATATCTAATTTAATTAATATGATGATTTCTTATATATATATCTTTTTATTATTGACTTAATTTTTTTTCAGTACTTAATTAACTGAATCATATATGATTCAGATATTAACATAACTTTTATATATTCATAACATTAGTACTTTCACTGTAATGCAATATATTTGCAATAGATTTATAATGTATTATATTTGAAATCATTTATAAATTTATATGTAGTACTTTATTATTTTTTTTCCATCTTATCACATCTGTTTTATTTTCCTTTTTACTGGATTTTCAACACTCAATTTGGTGACAAATCAAAACACGTTAATGCTACACACACTACAAGAAAATTGTCCATTCGTGAGAGGTAAAACCGTCACTAAAAGTCCAAAAACCATCATAAAAGACTTTTAATGACGGGAAATTTACCGTCGCGACCCGTCGTTATATCTTCCGAGGATAAAAACAATTAATGACGGGATATGATACCGTCATTAGTGAGCATATAGTGATAGTATATTTACCGTCGCTAAAGTGTTCTTTTTGTGACAAAAAATCCCGTCATTAATACAACTATTTACTAACATAATGTCCTCTCATAGATTCTTTTAGTGATGGAAAATCCCGTCATTAATATTATTATATTTTATTGTCAAATATTTTTTTTTATTTTAATTTGTATATATTGTTGTTACTCATTAAATATTAATTTTTGTAATACATTTTTTTTATCATCGACATTATACTATAACTATAGATATTGTATTAGTACAATTTATAATTTTAACAATAATGCAATCAAAGTAAACTCATCAATATATTAAAAGTCATCACTACCAAAATGAAATGTTTCACACAACTTTGTAAAGACTAAAGGCAAAAAAATTAATTATAGCTAACAAATAGCCATAGTAATGTATCTTGGCTATTTTGAAAGATAAGACTGTACAAATAAACATTTTTAGTTTAGACAAAAACCAACACCAAAGCAAAAATGTCCAATCTACTTCATACAAAAATGCATTTACTTTCGATGCGGTGTTAGGTATGCCATTTTTCATCAATAGCTTTGCCACCTGATAAATAAAAATAGCCAACGAAGATATACTCAGTATAATTGAATAAATAATAATTGCAATTAAATATCACGCATGCACTTTCACATATCAAATGTGTATATAAAAGCATTTAATTAACTCACAATTCAACCAATCAAACCAACCACATAGATGAAGAGCCCAAAAAAATGTAGTGTGCAACTCAAGTTATATATTCCCAAATAAAACTCACAACTCAAGCCAAAAGAGATTCACAAAACCAAGTTTTACTGTATGCATAAAACTCACAACTCAAGCTAAAAGACATTCATTTTCTTTGATATAAGTTGATTTAGAGTCATTTTCTTTACCATTGTTAGAGTGTACTGTATGCATCAAGTTCTACCAAATTATATGCCCTAAGAAACACTCGTCTTTCTACAAGGTAACCAACTGACCAAACAAAGCAATTTATGTTATTTTTGTGTAGTATTTCTCCATTATCCTTGTAATTTCTTATCTTTGCTGTTATACACATTACTTTGTTGTAGATGGGTTTTCCTTGTTTACCAGCATATTGAATAGGAATTTTATAGTAAAATTTTGTGTTTTTATGGAGATCTATGCTTCCATAACAAAGGTTTTTTTTTTTTTTTTTTTTTTTTTTTTTTTTTTTGTTTCGGTTGTGTACGAACTATAAATTGTTTTTTCCGGATTTCAACTATCCAAAGTTGTGAATTCTTTTGCAATGGTATCAATTGGTGATTTATGTTTGCAATTTGAAAGTTATTTAAGTTTTATGAAGTAGTTAGAAACTTAGAAATAGTTTTGTTCTTCCTTGAGAATATGTGGCTACTTTCTAGTGTTGCTGTAAATATGTTGCAATGTATGCTTAAGAACAAGTTGTTGTGAGAAGAACAAGTTGATTGCTTTAATGAGGAAAGCTGAAGACTATTTGGCCCATCTACTTGGGCATGGTAAGGCCTTCTGGACTTGGTATTTGCTATGAAATTTTCAGTTGATTATATTTCTATTTTATTTTATGACATTTGGTAATTAAGGCCTTCTCATTTGAAGGATTATTTGAGGAAAGCTGAAGACTTTTTAAGTTTTAGATGACATTTGTTATGGATTTAAATACCTAAACATGGATAACATATTTTCCAGAGGGCAAAGGGAGTTTGTTTTTCTTCTTAAAAACCAAAGGCTGGGTTACCTCCATATCTTCTGGTGTTGGAGGTGAAGGAATGCATCGGTCCTCAATGGCTTATATCTTTGGCATGTCAATACACCTAACAGACTCTGGCTTGAAAAAGGTTGAATTCTTATCCATTACTTGTTTGGTTCTTCAGCTCTCTATTTCCAGGTTGAATTCTTA
This sequence comes from Ipomoea trifida, assembly GCA_003576665.1. Classification (NCBI taxonomy): domain Eukaryota; kingdom Viridiplantae; phylum Streptophyta; class Magnoliopsida; order Solanales; family Convolvulaceae; genus Ipomoea; species Ipomoea trifida. Next base: position 15,030,075 of record CP025649.1, read on the forward strand.
TCCATTACACCTAACAGACTCTGGCTGGGTTACCTCCAACTTTTTATTTGTGTTCAATTTCTTAACATATTCTTGTTTCTTTAGAACTAGTTTCCTGGATTGTGCTAAGATTTATGTAACATCTCCATCATTAGTCTTTTGTCATTGCCCCTAACAACTTTGAAGGGAAAGAGATTGGCTCCATAAGGGCATAAAACCCACCTTAGGAGCCAGAGGAAAGTTTCTGAATGTCCTCCCTACCTAGATCATATTCCCTTTTAAAACAATAGAAACAATTGATCGGTCTTTTGAGTTTTGACCCTCAAAAGAATATAATTTGTGATTTCTTAAATTGTGTGGAACTTTTTTTATTGCAAAGATTTTGCTTGTTATCCTCCTGAAGACGTAGTCTATGGTGACTATGCATATGAGATTTGGGATGAGCAGTTGATAAAGTACATTTTGCGTTTCTAGCGGTAAGTCTTTGTGAAGATCTCTATTGATGCCAAGTAAGAATTTCAGTTTTATATATGTTATTGTTCGAAGCTATTCGGTTAACAGCCTGAAGCTCTTATCCTAACTGAAAATTGAAACAAAAACTAATGGAAAGTCTTAAAATGGGTGTTTTAATTTAGTGCCAGTGACCCTTTATTCAATTTGCTATAATTGATTAATTATGTTCTTATGATATGTATTGCTTAATCTATTTTTGGTGCTTTGGTTTTCAAGTGACTTCTATGTTTGCCTCATTCTTCACTGGATTATGATAGTAAATATTTGCAGTGAACCTTTATTCAATTTGCTATAATTGATTAATTATGTTCTTATGATATGTATTGCTTAATCTATTTTTTGGTGCTTTGGTTTTCAAGTGACTTCTCTGTTTGCCTCATTCTTCATTGGATTATGATAGTAAATATTTGCTTATATTCACTGCATATCGTAATTAATGTAAATTGTCTACTGTGATTTTATTGGCAGTCAACATACTGAGGCTTGTGATTTCAAAGCTAGAAGTGAGATGATAAGCAGGGGTTTGAGCGCACCACTGTTCTTGCAACACTTGAGGCAAAATTAGTTCAAATGCAAAAGACTTGCGATGCAAAAGACTTGAGGCAAAATAGCCAATAGATAAATTACTATAGCTATTTGTTATAATTAGTTTTTTTTTTTTTTTTTTTGTGTTTAGTCTTTACAAAGTTGTGTGAAACATTTTATTTTGGTAGTGATGATAAAGTTTTTAATATATTGATGACTTTACTTTGATTGAATTATTGTTAAAATTATAAATTGTACTAATACAATATCTATAGTTACGGTATAATGTCGATGATAAAAAATGTATTCCAAAAATTAATATGTAATGAGCAACAACAATTTATACAAATTAAAATTAAAAAAAAATATATTGACAATAAATATAGTACTCCGTAATATTAATGACGGGATTTTCATGGACAATTATTGACGGGATTCTTTGTCACAAAAAGAACATTTTAGTGACGGTAAATATACTATCACTATATGCTCATTAATGACGGTATCATATCCCGTCATTAATTACTTTTATCCTTGGAAGATATAACGACGGGTCGCGACGGTAAATTTCCTGTCATTAAAAGCCTTTTATGATGGTTTTTGAACTTTTAGTGACGGTTTTACCTCTCACGAATGGACACTTTACGTGTAGTGACAAACTTTTAATTTTATATTTATTTAAAACTATACTCTCACTATTGGTAGGAATGATTTTGTTACTCTCACTATTGATGTGTAAAATTTATTTCACTAAAATTTCATTCCCTCCAAAACATTATTTTTGGGCGCCCAAGTCTAATATGGTAAATCTGCTTCATTGCTTCTGAAAGAAATTTGAAACCCTCCGTCTAGTCTGCTTCTCGCTTCCTCAATAATCCAGTCGATTCCAAGCAAAGCTGACGACGTTGACAAATCCGACGAAGGGCGACGAACCTACTGCCGACGAGGGCTCCGCCTCCCCTGTGATAGCCGCCGACGAGGGCTCTGCCTCCCCTGCGATAGCGGATGACCAGTTCGCCCACCACCGGTAAAAGTGTTTCTATCTTATTTTCTATCTTTTTTTGGCTGTGTCTATTTGCTTGCCAATCCGACGGGCGACGAAGCTGCTGCCGCGGGTTTAGCCTTCTATCATTGACATCTGGTTGGATTTCTTCTGAGCTAATGAACCAGGGCTTGAGATAACCCAACCCGTACAGAGTAGTATTTATTTATTTATTTATTTATTTATTACAGTTGCAGTTTCTCAAGCTCTATATTTGGATTGGTTTGGTAATTTCTATGTTCAGGGTTTATGTGAACTCTTGAAAGAGGTAATGAGTTTCTAAGGACGGTTGCTCCTTCTCTCTGTTGTTCAATTAAGCCAATGATCTCTCCAATTTTCTCTAAAATGTATGAGAAATGATATACTCAACAACCCTTGTTGGTGGTTGTTTTCACACAAAAAAAAAACCTTTGTTGGTTAAAGATGATGATGATGGATGGATGGATAGATAGATGATACTACTTATTCAACCTTCTGATCTTCAGTGTGTTGTAAACGTGAAGTGTAATCTGGAAAATGGGATGGATGGAGTATTGACAACTGAGGTAAACGGGCCCTTAATTTCTATATTGAAATTTGACATGATTAGTGAACCTGAACCCTAAACCCTATATATGAGGCTGTGATGATTATCTTTGTTGTGAAATAAAAGTTCAGATTTTTGAGTTGACCTGCATCTTGGCATGGCAGGATTTTTCTTGCAGCCATGGCAGGTTTAGCCTTCTGTTATTATTGATAGAGAAAAGATGAACTTGAGCCTCATCTACTTTGTTTTTCTTGTCATGGGTTCAATTCTTACTAACACTCTTTTAATCGAGCTTCTTTTACAGGGTCTTCCTAGTGTTATTACACCCTAGGTTCATACCCTTGATGGGAGGGAATAATGATTTATGATTCTCTTATGTTTTGGTACTTTTCCTTTTCAAATTTTCTTGTGCTCTTACTTCGTTCTATGTATAATAGCATAGCCAGAAGGTGTATTTTAGCCTTGCACATTTTCTTAGATGATGCTCTTCTCTTAGAGGATGCTAAGTTGCATGTGAAGGTTGTATAGCTAAATTAGATTTGCATTTGTTGCTCATTTTTGCTTTTGTTTGTCTAGGTGATGATTTCACAACCATCTTTCTAGCTGCAGTATGTATTCAAATTAAATCTTTTGTTTTCTTTGGCAGCTTTTCTAGACGTGTTGCCTTGGATGAATCTTGACTTTTTGCAGGTTGCTACCAGTTTTTATTCTCCAAGCATGAATGTTGTTAGCTCAAATTTTTCCATTGCTCAAAAGATTGGATGAGTGCATAATGTAAGTTACTGTTGTTTTATTTTTTACTTTTTTAGTCAAATATGTGTATTATAAACTGTTGGTGTTTGTCTAACCTATGCACACACATGCAGTGAGTGGGGATGCTTAGCTAAAAAATGAAAACAAAATCTTGGTGTAGTTTGAATCACATTTCACATTGTTTACCCATGTTGTATTTGATTTTTAAAAAAAATTGCAGTGTTGTTATGTGCCATGAGAAAAAAAGTAAAAGTAATGAATTCCTATGTAATATTTCAGATTACCTGATGCATAAGCATATGATATTTCGTCTTTCTACAAGGTAACCAACTGACCAAACAAAGCAATTTATGTTATTTTTGTGTAGTATTTCTCCATTATCCTTGTAATTTCTTATCTTTGCTGTTATACACATTACTTTGTTGTAGATGGGTTTTCCTTGTTTACCAGCATATTGAATAGGAATTTTATAGTAAAATTTTGTGTTTTTATGGAGATCTATGCTTCCATAACAAAGGTTTTTTTTTTTTTTTTTTTTNACAAAGGTTTTTTTTTTTTTTTTTTTTTTTTTTTTTTTTTTTTTTTCGGGTTGTGTACGAACTATAAATTGTTTTTCCGGATTTCAACTATCCAAAGTTGTGAATTCTTTTGCAATGGTATCAATTGGTGAGTGTTTCTTAGGGCATATAATTTGGTAGAACTTGATGCATACAGTACACTCTAACAATGGTAAAGAAAATGACTCTAAATCAACTTATATCAAAGAAAATGAATGTCTTTTAGCTTGAGTTGTGAGTTTTATGCATACAGTAAAACTTGGTTTTGTGAATCTCTTTTGGCTTGAGTTGTGAGTTTTATTTGGGAATATATAACTTGAGTTGCACACTACATTTTTTTGGGCTCTTCATCTATGTGGTTGGTTTGATTGGTTGAATTGTGAGTTAAATGCTTTTATATACACATTTGATATGTGAAAGTGCATGCGTGATATTTAATTGCAATTATTATTTATTCAATTATACTGAGTATATCTTCGTTGGCTATTTTTATTTATCAGGTGGCAAAGCTATTGATGAAAAATGGCATACCTAACACCGCATCGAAAGTAAATGCATTTTTGTATGAAGTAGATTGGACATTTTTGCTTTGGTGTTGGTTTTTGTCTAAACTAAAAATGTTTATTTGTACAGTCTTATCTTTCAAAATAGCCAAGATACATTACTATGGCTATTTGTTAGCTATAATTAATTTTTTTGCCTTTAGTCTTTACAAAGTTGTGTGAAACATTTCATTTTGGTAGTGATGACTTTTAATATATTGATGAGTTTACTTTGATTGCATTATTGTTAAAATTATAAATTGTACTAATACAATATCTATAGTTATAGTATAATGTCGATGATAAAAAAATGTATTACAAAAATTAATATTTAATGAGTAACAACAATATATACAAATTAAAATAAAAAAAATATTTGACAATAAAATATATAATATTAATGACGGGATTTTCCATCACTAAAAGAATCTATGAGAGGACATTATGTTAGTAAATAGTTGTATTAATGACGGGATTTTTTGTCACAAAAAGAACACTTTAGCGACGGTAAATATACTATCACTATATGCTCACTAATGACGGTATCATATCCCGTCATTAATTGTTTTTATCCTCGGAAGATATAACGACGGGTCGCGACGGTAAATTTCCCGTCATTAAAAGTCTTTTATGATGGTTTTTGGACTTTTAGTGACGGTTTTACCTCTCACGAATGGACAATTTTCTTGTAGTGTGTGTAGCATTAACGTGTTTTGATTTGTCACCAAATTGAGTGTTGAAAATCCAGTAAAAAGGAAAATAAAACAGATGTGATAAGATGGAAAAAAAATAATAAAGTACTACATATAAATTTATAAATGATTTCAAATATAATACATTATAAATCTATTGCAAATATATTGCATTACAGTGAAAGTACTAATGTTATGAATATATAAAAGTTATGTTAATATCTGAATCATATATGATTCAGTTAATTAAGTACTGAAAAAAAATTAAGTCAATAATAAAAAGATATATATATAAGAAATCATCATATTAATTAAATTAGATATTAATAAATTCAGTTTGGAGGAGCATAACTTAAGAAAATAATTGAAGCAATGGCCTAACTTTTGAAAATTTATACACATGTGAGCCAGCAAGTCGGAAGGAACACAATTTGAGCAAATAATTGAGATGATGGACCAACTTTTGAAAATCTAGGCACATGTGAATCAACAAGTCAGGGGAGCACAACTTGAGCAAATAATTGAATTGATGGGCCAACTTTTGAAAATCTAAGCGCATGTGAACCAACAAGTTGGGAGGAGCACAACTTGAGCAGATAATTGAGATGATTGGTCAACTTATGAAAATTTATGCACATATGAGCCAACAAGTTGGGAGGAGCACAACTTGAACAAATAATTGAGACGATGGGACAGTTTTGGAAATTTATGCCTATGTGAGCCAACAAGTCGGGTGGAAAACAACTTGAGCAAATAATTGACATGATTGGCCAACAATTGAAAATCTATGCACATGTCAGTTGAAAAGTCGGTAGGAGCATAACTTGATAAAATAATTGAGATGAAGGACCAACTTTGAAAATTTATGCACATGTGAGCCAACATTTCGGGAGAAACACAACCTGAGCAAATAATTAAGATGATCGATAAAATTTTGGAAATCTATACGTATGTGAGCAAAAATTTGCGGGGTCATTTCCATAGATCTTACAGATTTTAAAAATGAGCGGGACAATTTTTATAAATATTACAATGTTTTGTTTATTTTCAAACGTTAGAACTACTAGATTAATGGTTTGAATTTGTCCACAGATTTTCACCTACATCGCAATTATATGTTGGGGGTGAAGAGGTCATCATATACTGCATATTAATTTATTTAGAACAATTAGTGGCCACATTTTTATTAATTTAATTTTCTTTCAGTCTTTCATTAATAAATTAAGATATGACATTTTAAATACGATGATATGTAGCAATCACGTGTTGGGGTGAAATAATATATATAGAATCACGTATAGGTGATAAATATATATATAATATGGAAGCATAGATCTCCATAAAAACACAAAATTTTACTATAAAATTCCTATTCAATATGCTGGTAAACAAGGAAAACCCATCTACAACAAAGTAATGTGTATAACAGCAAAGATAAGAAATTACAAGGATAATGGAGAAATACTACACAAAAATAACATAAATTGCTTTGTTTGGTCAGTTGGTTACCTTGTAGAAAGACGAAATATCATATGCTTATGCATCAGGTAATCTGAAATATTACATAGGAATTCATTACTTTTACTTTTTTTCTCATGGCACATAACAACACTGCAATTTTTTTTAAAAATCAAATACAACATGGGTAAACAATGTGAAATGTGATTCAAACTACACCAAGATTTTGTTTTCATTTTTTAGCTAAGCATCCCCACTCACTGCATGTATGTGCATAGGTTAGACAAACACCAACAGTTTATAATACACATATTTGACTAAAAAAGTAAAAAATAAAACAACAGTAACTTACATTATGCACTCATCCAATCTTTTGAGCAATGGAAAAATTTGAGCTAACAACATTCATGCTTGGAGAATAAAAACTGGTAGCAACCTGCAAAAAGTCAAGATTCATCCAAGGCAACACGTCTAGAAAAGCTGCCAAAGAAAACAAAAGATTTAATTTGAATACATACTGCAGCTAGAAAGATGGTTGTGAAATCATCACCTAGACAAACAAAAGCAAAAATGAGCAACAAATGCAAATCTAATTTAGCTATACAACCTTCACATGCAACTTAGCATCCTCTAAGAGAAGAGCATCATCTAAGAAAATGTGCAAGGCTAAAATACACCTTCTGGCTATGCTATTATACATAGAACGAAGTAAGAGCACAAGAAAATTTGAAAAGGAAAAGTACCAAAACATAAGAGAATCATAAATCATTATTCCCCTCCCATCAAGGGTATGAACCTAGGGTGTAATAACACTAGGAAGACCCTGTAAAAGAAGCTCGATTAAAAGAGTGTTAGTAAGAATTGAACCCATGACAAGAAAAACAAAGTAGATGAGGCTCAAGTTCATCTTTTCTCTATCAATAATAACAGAAGGCTAAACCTGCCATGGCTGCAAGAAAAATCCTGCCATGCCAAGATGCAGGTCAACTCAAAAATCTGAACTTTTATTTCACAACAAAGATAATCATCACAGCCTCATATATAGGGTTTAGGGTTCAGGTTCACTAATCATGTCAAATTTCAATATAGAAATTAAGGGCCCGTTTACCTCAGTTGTCAATACTCCATCCATCCCATTTTCCAGATTACACTTCACGTTTACAACACACTGAAGATCAGAAGGTTGAATAAGTAGTATCATCTATCTATCCATCCATCCATCATCATCATCTTTAACCAACAAAGGTTTTTTTTTTTGTGTGAAAACAACCACCAACAAGGGTTGTTGAGTATATCATTTCTCATACATTTTAGAGAAAATTGGAGAGATCATTGGCTTAATTGAACAACAGAGAGAAGGAGCAACCGTCCTTAGAAACTCATTACCTCTTTCAAGAGTTCACATAAACCCTGAACATAGAAATTACCAAACCAATCCAAATATAGAGCTTGAGAAACTGCAACTGTAATAAATAAATAAATAAATAAATAAATACTACTCTGTACGGGTTGGGTTATCTCAAGCCCTGGTTCATTAGCTCAGAAGAAATCCAACCAGATGTCAATGATAGAAGGCTAAACCCGCGGCAGCAGCTTCGTCGCCCGTCGGATTGGCAAGCAAATAGACACAGCCAAAAAAAGATAGAAAATAAGATAGAAACACTTTTACCGGTGGTGGGCGAACTGGTCATCCGCTATCGCAGGGGAGGCAGAGCCCTCGTCGGCGGCTATCACAGGGGAGGCGGAGCCCTCGTCGGCAGTAGGTTCGTCGCCCTTCGTCGGATTTGTCAACGTCGTCAGCTTTGCTTGGAATCGACTGGATTATTGAGGAAGCGAGAAGCAGACTAGACGGAGGGTTTCAAATTTCTTTCAGAAGCAATGAAGCAGATTTACCATATTAGACTTGGGCGCCCAAAAATAATGTTTTGGAGGGAATGAAATTTTAGTGAAATAAATTTTACACATCAATAGTGAGAGTAACAAAATCATTCCTACCAATAGTGAGAGTATAGTTTTAAAATAAATATAAAATTAAAAGTTTGTCACTACACGTAAAGTGTCCATTCGTGAGAGGTAAAACCGTCACTAAAAGTTCAAAAACCATCATAAAAGGCTTTTAATGACAGGAAATTTACCGTCGCGACCCGTCGTTATATCTTCCAAGGATAAAAGTAATTAATGACGGGATATGATACCGTCATTAATGAGCATATAGTGATAGTATATTTACCGTCACTAAAATGTTCTTTTTGTGACAAAGAATCCCGTCAATAATTGTCCATGAAAAATCCCGTCATTAATATTACGGAGTACTATATTTTATTGTCAAATATTTTTTTTTTAATTTTAATTTGTATAAATTGTTGTTGCTCATTACATATTAATTTTTGGAATACATTTTTTATCATCGACATTATACCGTAACTATAGATATTGTATTAGTACAATTTATAATTTTAACAATAATTCAATCAAAGTAAAGTCATCAATATATTAAAAACTTTATCATCACTACCAAAATAAAATGTTTCACACAACTTTGTAAAGACTAAACACAAAAAAAAAAAAAAAAAAACTAATTATAACAAATAGCTATAGTAATTTATCTATTGGCTATTTTGCCTCAAGTCTTTTGCATCGCAAGTCTTTTGCATTTGAACTAATTTTGCCTCAAGTGTTGCAAGAACAGTGGTGCGCTCAAACCCCTGCTTATCATCTCACTTCTAGCTTTGAAATCACAAGCCTCAGTATGTTGACTGCCAATAAAATCACAGTAGACAATTTACATTAATTACGATATGCAGTGAATATAAGCAAATATTTACTATCATAATCCAATGAAGAATGAGGCAAACAGAGAAGTCACTTGAAAACCAAAGCACCAAAAAATAGATTAAGCAATACATATCATAAGAACATAATTAATCAATTATAGCAAATTGAATAAAGGTTCACTGCAAATATTTACTATCATAATCCAGTGAAGAATGAGGCAAACATAGAAGTCACTTGAAAACCAAAGCACCAAAAAATAGATTAAGCAATACATATCATAAGAACATAATTAATCAATTATAGCAAATTGAATAAAGGGTCACTGGCACTAAATTAAAACACCCATTTTAAGACTTTCCATTAGTTTTTGTTTCAATTTTCAGTTAGGATAAGAGCTTCAGGCTGTTAACCGAATAGCTTCGAACAATAACATATATAAAACTGAAATTCTTACTTGGCATCAATAGAGATCTTCACAAAGACTTACCGCTAGAAACGCAAAATGTACTTTATCAACTGCTCATCCCAAATCTCATATGCATAGTCACCATAGACTACGTCTTCAGGAGGATAAACAAGCAAAATCTTTGCAATAAAAAAAGTTCCACACAATTTAAGAAATCACAAATTATATTCTTTTGAGGGTCAAAACTCAAAAGACCGATCAATTGTTTCTATTGTTTTAAAAGGGAATATGATCTAGGTAGGGAGGACATTCAGAAACTTTCCTCTGGCTCCTAAGGTGGGTTTTATGCCCTTATGGAGCCAATCTCTTTCCCTTCAAAGTTGTTAGGGGCAATGACAAAAGACTAATGATGGAGATGTTACATAAATCTTAGCACAATCCAGGAAACTAGTTCTAAAGAAACAAGATATGTTAAGAAATTGAACACAAATAAAAAGTTGGAGGTAACCCAGCCAGAGTCTGTTAGGTGTAATGGATAAGAATTCAACCTGGAAATAGAGAGCTGAAGAACCAAACAAGTAATGGATAAGAATTCAACCTTTTTCAAGCCAGAGTCTGTTAGGTGTATTGACATGCCAAAGATATAAGCCATTGAGGACCGATGCATTCCTTCACCTCCAACACCAGAAGATATGGAGGTAACCCAGCCTTTGGTTTTTAAGAAGAAAAACAAACTCCCTTTGCCCTCTGGAAAATATGTTATCCATGTTTAGGTATTTAAATCCATAACAAATGTCATCTAAAACTTAAAAAGTCTTCAGCTTTCCTCAAATAATCCTTCAAATGAGAAGGCCTTAATTACCAAATGTCATAAAATAAAATAGAAATATAATCAACTGAAAATTTCATAGCAAATACCAAGTCCAGAAGGCCTTACCATGCCCAAGTAGATGGGCCAAATAGTCTTCAGCTTTCCTCATTAAAGCAATCAACTTGTTCTTCTCACAACTTGTTCTTAAGCATACATTGCAACATATTTACAGCAACACTAGAAAGTAGCCACATATTCTCAAGGAAGAACAAAACTATTTCTAAGTTTCTAACTACTTCATAAAACTTAAATAACTTTCAAATTGCAAACATAAATTGTAAATAGAAATTGCAAACTGACCTAGTCAGTAGCCACCTACGCAGACGACCGGAGACAGAGGTGGAGCCGCAGTGCTGCAGACGACCGGCGACAACCGTAGAGCTGCCGGAGGGAGTGAGGACGGCGAGGCATAGAGACGACCAGAGGCAAACTGCAGAAGCCGGCGTCGATGCAGAGGCGACTGCAAAAGCCGACCAGAGGCAGATGGCGAGGGAGTGAGGCCGGTGACCGGCGTCGATGCAGAGGTGGAGTGGTGGCTGACGTCGATGCAGAGGTGGAGGCCGGCGTCGATGGGAAAACGAGAGACAGAGCCAGAAAGGGAAATTGGGAGTTAAGCTTTAGTCTGGGAAATAAATTTTAGTGAGATAGAAGCTGGAAAATTTTTGCCAAGTATTTGGTGGGAAATAGATGTATTTGGTGGGAAATAGATTTTGGGCATCAATAGTGAGAGTAACAATATTTTTTGTATCAATAACGAGAGTATATCTTTAAAATAAGTATATCATTAAAATTTCATCACTAAATCATAAACTTTTAGCGAGAGTAATTTTTAACCCTCACAAATACTATGCAAATAATACATTTAGTGAGGGGTTTTTATACCCGTCACTAATTTTTTGTCACTAAAAACTGTTTTTCTTGTAGTGACACTAGCATATTATTTTCATATGATGTTAGTAAATTATGAAGTCTAACAATTAGTCATTTAATCCATCTCAAAAATCAAAATATTATATAGTACAACTCTTATATCGTAAAGTATAAAAAACGTAACAAAAAGTCAAAAATAAATGAATGGTATAGCTTTCATTTACACTTATTAGTTTTGAGATTAGATACACAAATGTGAATTTTAAATATAACTTCTAATTAACAAAGAGTTGTAAGTTTATATCATTAAAATTATTATACTAAAATTAGTCCTTACATTGCATTACTAATATATAGTTTTTTTTTTAATGAAAATTCTTTAATTTATTAAATTCTAAATTGATCATGTTGTTTCACCTCATCAAATAATATTTTATTATTTTCAAATGAAAGTGAAATTAAATATGTTGAAACACAAGTGAATATATTTTAACACCACTAAAATCGGAAGTGGACCAAACTGAACATTATAGCAAAAATATCACTCTAAATGTCATTTTAAATCAAAATTTCCAATACTATCCTCCAAAAAATGCTTCAGTTTAAAGTTTAATGTGTGACGATTTCTAAAGATTTTAGCATTAGAAAGTTACAAGATCGAAGACATTATACTATCAAAATTGCAAGTCTTGAACTTTTGAATGAGAATGAAGAGAGAAATTAAAATCTGCTATTTTATCCAAACATTTAATGGGAAAGAATATATATTGTGCTCATATTGGTAAGTGCATAGAATTGCATTTGCTTGGAGAAATTAGGTAACCCTCTTGGAGTTGAAATTGCAAGCTTATTATAACTACTCATTCAATAAAAGTGTGTTGTAAAATTGATAATGTTAAAATATGAAAGTTTTGAACAAAAGAAACTAAAAAGAAATACTTCCCCATCATGGCAACAGGACTACTTTGACAATAACTACAACTAAGCATACTAATAATAACAATCATGTTTAAATGTATCCACCTCACTATAAATTAATAAAGAATTTATAGAATAATCAAATATAACTACATATATATTAGAGATTTGAGAGTAAGTTTTAAAATCAGACTTGATATTTTTCCTGTGTCCTTTATTTATATATATACACTAAAAGGACCAAAAAAAAAACATAATAGGCAGCTAACTGTGCAAATAAATGTATTAGGGTGGGCGTTTTAATTTGGGCTTCGGTTTGGTTTTTTGTTTCGGTTTCAGTTTTGATTTAAAAAATAAAAAAAATAAACCATTCAGTTTAACATTAGAGTTCGATTCGAATTTAATTTGATTCGGTATTCGGTTCGATTTACTATTTAAGATCCTAAAATTCAACATTTCCTTATTTTCCAAACATACTACCAAATAATACATATTCACATAATCAAATAATCTATATCCAAAATATAAACATTATATAACAAATTAAAATAGCAATTCAAAGGTCAAACTTATTACTAAGTACTAATTGTGAGGTAAAGAACAATTCAGAGTTCAAAGATACTACTAAGTACTAATTGTGAGGTAAAGAACAATTGCAACAAACAACACAAGTCCAAAGTAGAGAATAAACTATAAGAAAATCAAATAAAAAATTTAAGAGAGGTACCATTGAGGATATAAGAGTAGGCATCAAGAGACTTAGATTTACTTCATTATTATTATTATTATTATTATTATTGTTGTTGTTGTCGTCGTCGTCGTCGCCGTTGCCGCCGCCGCCGCCGCCGTCATTATTATTATTATTATTATTATTATTATTATTATTATTATTATTACTACGAATTCGGTTTGGTTCGATTTACAAAAATTCCGAACCTTTCGAGTTTTCAGTATATTACTGGTTCGGTTCAGTACAAGACGATTCAATTCGATTTAGTTTGATTCAGATAAACCAAACCGAATTGTCCACCCTTAAAAATGTATGACATTGGATTCCTATCAAGTCCATTTCGTTGTCTTTAGGTGCACTGGACGCTGGCCTGGAACAAAGACAGTACAAATAATATTTCAAAAAGTTGATCCACTGGACACTGGCTTCAATTATTTGCTCAAATTGCATTCTTTTCAGCTAGAAATTTCTTTTACTTGACTAAATTTATATTTTTAATTTTAGATCACAATATTTATTCCTTTTGCTAAATATCTCCTTACATATTTTATTGAACTTTAAAGCTTTATTAGTCAATTTAGACTTGAATACATTGACGACGTACTAAAACAAATGTTATAATTACTTTTGTAAAATTTGGTCCACTTGCCTCAATGATTTTTTATGCACCAACCAAGACCGCTGCTATGTTGGGACAACTCTAGTCAAGTTTGTCAAACTATCGACATGATAACTACGACATTACATGTTTGACCCCAACATGAGCAGTCTGCTATTGGCCTTCTTTACTTGAACTGATCAATTATGTGATCCTTTAGTAGTTAGGATTCCTCGTTACTTAAAAGAAATATGTTAATATTACAAATTATATTGAAAATTATTAAGTTGAATGTTAGTCATTTAATCAACCAAATTAGGTGAACATTTTAAGGCAGTTATAGTAATTATAGTATAGAGTATCACTCAATAATTTTCCATCAACCACTTGTTGTAGTTCGATCACATGTGCATAGTTTCTCAAAAGTTGGCGCATTGCCTCAATTATTTGGTCAAGTTGTGTTCATGGCTTTCCAACCGGATATTTCTTCAATGTAAAGTCTAATTTGATAATATTATGATTTCTTATATATCTTTTAAAACTTTTTCATTGTTAGATTAAATAATTGTTTCATATAGATTTATAAAGTTAGATTCTAATATATTTAAAACAATAATTTATAAATTTATTTGTAGTATACTATAGTAACTTTTTTTTTTCAACTTAACTTGTTTATTTTGTTTAATTCTTTATTGGATTTGGAACACTTAATTTGATGACGACCAAAACATGATAATGCAAAACAAAAATAGTAATGTTCACACTTGGGGTTATGACATTAAAGCTAAATTGGTTATAACAAAAAATAATTTTCCACCACATGTCCATAATTTGTCCATTGAAACAAACAAAAGGTGATGATGATACATTCCTCTTTTAAATTTATCAGATAATAATTACTGTTTAATTTGACAATTTTTGAATAACTTCTTTTTTTGTATGTGATTATTAAATGATTTTTTTTTTTAAATTTAAGTAGCCGTTGAATTGATTAATGAATAGTAATTAAAGAATATAAATAACTTGTTTTTAAATAAGAATATAAAGAATTTCATTGGTGGATATTTAGAGTTAAATTTTAATGAAAGAATAATATATTTAAGCAAATGTGTGCATTCCTAATTTCCTATTCAATTTCTGTAGACACAGTACAATAATTTTCAAAAAGTTGACCCATGAATGTCATTTTCAAATATAACTTTTTCTGAATGCTACTAATTCTATTAGATTGTAGTATCTGTATATCTATACTTTCTTAATCCATTAAAGCACAAAGAGTCGTCAACGCCTTCATTGAGGCTCGATCTGAGCTCCCTATGAAAGAGTCACTACATGTCATCTGAGCACATGTACTTGGCCTTTTGCAATATAACTTATTTCCTAATTAAAAAGAATGTTATTTTTATCATAAATAAATTATTCCATATGGCTTTCTTTAATTTAGGTAGGTACATGTAGGTGCACTGGCTTCAATTATTTTGTCATTAGACTCCTTTCATTGAATTTCTCTCCTTCTTATCTCCTCTTCTTCCATTGAAATTCTCTTCTTCTCTTAAAAAAAAAAAATTTCTTGACTCTTTCCATTCAATTTCTCTCCTCCTTTTCTTCCATTGGCTTCTTTATTGCTTGTAACCTACTCCTAAATGAATTCCAGTTTTTAAACACAAATTATATATAGCTGCTCCGCTGCAGGTATGCATCTATTCTCTTGACTAAATAAATAAATTGAAGTAAAACATTAATATTTTCTAACTATGACTCACACCTATGATATATAAATAATTACAAATTTAAAATATGTATACAAAATTTTATAAATTATTATTTTTAATTATACTTAATTGAAAAAAAGAGTTAATTCTACAGTTAATCATAATATATATTTCAAAATTTTCACATTTAGTCTTATATATTTCACTTTTAGTTCTTGTTTGTATCTTGTAAACTTTTTCAACTATATAAAGATCAACTTGCAAATTTCATCATCTTTAACTATTTTACTAATCTAAGACAGCTTTTTCTTTCTCATGAATGTAGATCAACCTCTTTTCATTCATAGTGACTAAATCAACTATTTAAGTTAATTCGATCTTTCTTCTTCTTCTAATTTCTAATTTTATTTGGTAAAATAATTTTTTTTCTATAGTTTTAGTTAATCAATTCTTACATAATTTATATTTATTTTTTCAGATCTCTTCTAAGTACTCCGGGCTCATAAAGATATGCATATATAATTGTTATATTCTTCATAATTCTAGCTGAATAGTTGTCGTGCAACAAATATTTTAATTTGAACAAGTTTTTTTTATACATATGAAATTATAATTGAGGGTTTAGACGTTTAGTGAAATTTAAATATTTATTTCTTTTGCCAAATATTTCCTTAGGTATTTTTTTTTAAAAAAATTATTCCAATGTTCCAATTAAAAAAATTATTCCAATTTTTTTTTTTAAAAAAATCACCTTTTTTTTTTACCCTGGTCCACAATGTTGTCAGTAAAATTTGTTAAGTTAATGTGATATTCAATCCACAACCTCCACGGACCTACCAAGCCGAGCCCACAAGTAAAGGGGGTGATTCAACTTTTAATTCTGTGAAGTTTCTTTACTCCTTCAATTCCTTTGAATTTCTCTTGTGATCTGAGTTTGAGTCTTTAATTTATTTAACTTCAAAAAAAGTATTAAAAAAAAATGGAAGCATAACTCACCGCTTAGCTTCTTACTTCCTTGCTTAATAATTCGTACAATAAAATAGACTATATATCCACACCTCCACCGCTAATTTCCTGTTTTAAAAGATCAAAGCTTCAAACTTCAAAATCAAACCACAAGCCTGCTGCAGGTATGCAAATTGTATATAATTTTTTTATATTTCACACTTTACATAGTTTTGTTTTAACACCAAAAAAAAAAAATAATAATAAAAAAAAATAAAAAAATTAAAAAGTAAAATTTAAGTGAGAACTTACTCCCTATGATTTCTTCTACCTCTTTTATTTGGCACATAATTCTTTCCAAAGTCTTAATTTCTTCTTTCATCACGTGTATATGTATGTTAGGATGACAATTTAATTTGTATTAAACATATTTTTTTCTTTAATTTTTGAACAAAGACAATCTTAAATCATTTTAGAAACTATACGTATTTCACTTACAGCATGTTTATTTCACGAAATTTGTCACACGTTTCCAGAAATAGGTATATTGTCTCGACCTGAAGATTGAGCTTCTCCTTGAAGGAGTTTTATTCACCAGTTAGCCTACTTTTTAAAAATGTCTTATGATTTTTATATTGATAAGTATCATTTACTAATCACACTAACGGTTATCCAATCTCTTGAAGTAATAAGGAATCATTTACACTCGAAGAGGATAATGAGGATACCTTATGACCAAATTTCCATTATTTCATTATCGTTGGAGCATCACTTTAGAACCAGAAGTTCTATAATCGCAACATGCCTGATTTTTGCAATGAAATTGCTAGCAATATTTAATGCTCCTCCTAAAATGGTATGTTGGAATATGACTTAACATATCCTCCATATCTTCGAGATACAAAGATTTTTTACTTTTATACAAGAAACCAATATATGATATTGATAGGCTATTTAAGTATTGGTTATTTACAAGACACACATATATAGTGTCATGGTTCAATGCATGTGAACTCCAGAGAGTCACACGATTATTATAGGGGATATTCACCCTTGTAACAATCTAGTAGATATATACACAAAATCCGCTTCTCTACCCTTTTTGAAAATATTCTTTGTATGGGATTTGAAGATTATTATCTTTAGGGGGAATATCATCTTACGTGAATCAATCCTGAAGATTGGATCTTAAAAACCAACATCTATACTCTTTTTGTAATACATGAATGCATACATATCATGTACTCGATCTTTTCCTCACTAGGTTTTTTTCATTGGGTTTTTTTTTCTAGTATATATGATACAATAATGTCAAAAGGGGAAAAGTTGCAAATAAATAGACAAACACAAAATCCTAAAGATTATATTATGCCCTGGAGGCTTATGGTTGTACTCTTTTCCCCTTTTTCCCACATGGTTTTCTTAGGGTAAAATTTTTAATGAGGCAACCGAAACAACACATGAATTACTCATATATCACGTATTCTTTTCTTGTCTAATTTTTTCCCACAGGGTTTTCTAGCGAGTTTTTAACGAGGCATGATTATGGTAAGATAATGTCCCATGGGAGTGTTATAAATATTAATTATTGTAGACATTATCAACATTGATTATGTAATAGTCGTAACGGTCGTAGATTTATGTTTATCATTATTGCTTTCCGTTACAAATGTAGATTTTATATATTGTTGTAATATGTAGAAACGTTGAACGGGAATTAGAATCATCTGCTCCCTTCTCTCCCTAATCTCTCTCTGCCATTTCTGATCTTCTTGTTTTCTTACAATTCTTTAATTTTACAACACTATTATAATATTCTATCCCATAATAATCTTGATTGATTTGAAATTCTGACTGGATTGTGTATACGGACTGGGCCGCTATATATTTTTTGTGCATTTACTCTTATGGGCCTTAGTATCATATCCAACATCTAGCCCCTCACTTTCTTGAGACTCATGAAGTGATGGCACAAGAAATTAGAAAACGAATATCAAGTCTGTGTTTGTTCTGAATTCCTAAATGGACGGCTCTAATTGGCTCCTAGTTCTCTTTTGGGAAGTGATTCTAAGGGGAAGTTTTTCCCCTATGTATACATATGTGTTACATATTTGTTTATTTTTATTTTTATTAATTAAGTAATTATGTATTTTAATTTGAATGCCTATTTACTACCAACAAAGAGTATTCTATTTAAACTCATTATAATTACCAAGTATTTGACTTTAATTATGATTTCAATTTCATTGTTTGAACCAAATGCCACTCAATGTGTATATGAACATGTTACATATGAAATCATTTATAAGGCTCTCTAATAAAATATACCCAATAACCTAATTAATTAAAACCAAATTAAATTTGAACTTTGAAACTTAAATGTAAGAAAAGTTTTTTAAGGAGAACATCCTTTACTTGATAGATAATATTATATTTTAATTAAAAAGTATCTTGCAACAATTACTCTTAAAAAATTATTTATATTATACACTTATTTTGTATTCTTTGATTGAACTATTAATAAATAAATATTTAGAGATGATGTTTTATATTATTGGACATAATTCTTTTCCTATATTAAATATTTGTTTAATGCATAAAGCGCGTATTGCGACTAGTACGACAAGTCTTGGTCTTCATCTGCACTTTTGCAGCATTTAGAGCATTAATTATTTGTGCAGATATGCCCAACAAATATCTGTGCCATAGATTCCTATCCAATCTCTATGGCTTTTTTGTGGTACACTGATACAGTATTTAAACGCATTATAAAATTATACTGAGTACTACTCTCTTTGCCTCTTTTTGTTTTTCTTATTCAATTAATAAGATTTGATTAAAGTTATTATTAATTTAATTTTTTAATGTTGAATTTATTATTAATATATAAAATTTATATATTTAGAAATTACATTAAAAATACTATTATACACAAATAATAAAATTTAATAATAATTAATAACTTCTAAAGAAAATAAGCAATGAAAAAAGAGTTGTTTGACCAATATCACCTTGTAGCGTCCCATAGTCTCTTCATGGAAACATTACACTATCTAAAGCTAGGAAACACAAGAGCTTCTACACAAAGGTGTTTGATCCAAGTCTTCCATTTTATTCAATTGCTTGTTAATTCATTTACTTGTTTTGTTGCATTATTCAACCATACATGATCTTTCCTTCTACTTTAGAGTTAGCTTCCAAACACTCTATGCTGTTATGTTTTACCTCCTCAATACTCAACTCGCTTTAGGCCCACTCGTTGATGATGATAAGTGATAACTCACTTTTCCACCACCACTAAACACCAACTTTCAGCATTAATGGAAGTGAAACCTTGAGCTTGAGTTCTGGTAGCCTCTTTCTCTTTGGTGTTGTGTAGTTCCAAAAGATCTTGATGGATTTTGACACTCTCCTCAATGAGTTGATCTATCTTATGAACGTTGGAGTTGAGAGCCTCGTTGAGGTCCTATACAAAATTAAAAGAGATGAAGTTTGTCTTGGAAGGTTGTTGTGGATAACTTATTACTCCTTCAGTCCTTTCTACTGGTTGAACTTCAGGAAGATCACCAGTTAGTTCTCATGTAGAGCGCTAGCCAACTTCAGCTCTTTTTACTAGCTCCCCTCCCTTTGCTACTTCCTCCATAGCCTTTAGAAGTTGAGGTTCTCCTACACATCTCTCAACTTCCTCCGACTGGTCAGTCAACTAAAAGTAGTATGTTTGCCTATTAAAATGTTAGAAATTAAGTATAAATCTCTATGTGCATGCTTTTCCACTTTTGTTCAATTACAACGCATTTAAACATGATAAAAATAATAGATCCAGATAAATAATACATTAGAAGCTACAATCGACATAAATACAAAAAATTCAAGTTATAACAATCGCCTTGAGTGTCTTCCCAATTCTATCTCAAATTTGGAGAATCTTTGTGGATTATTTCTTAAAGGTTGTAGACGCATTAGTTGTTTGCCAGCAATGAAGAAGATGAAGAAATTGCGGGTGTTAAATATTGAATATTGTGATGGAATTAGGGAATTGCCTCAAGACATGGAATGTTTAGTGAGTCTCCAATATCTATATATGAGGTACACAAGCGAAGACTTGGAGATTCCAAAAGGGGTAATATCCAAACTAAGAAATCTTAAATGCATCCAATCGGACAACTGTAGGAGGTTGCAGAGTGAAGATTTGAATTGTTTGCAACATCTTCAAGAATTTTGGAGCTGGTTTGATGAACTGCACAACTTCAACAGGTTGGTTAAAAATCTTGAGCGACTAAAATGCTACAACATATGTGTAAGGAGTAGTTCACATTTTTACAGGGAGAATTTACCTTTGGGCAGTAATGTGAGGAAGGTGGATTTCAGGGAAACCAATTTTACATTAGTTTTGCTTCCTGCAAACATTACTTCTTTACACATTTACAATTGTGAAGGGTTGAATGGGTGCATAGCAGACTATTTCCAATCAATAATGAGTAATCTAAAAGAACTAGATGTGAAAGGGTGCACAGGAGTAGAGTGGATTTTGAACAGCCAACAAATAATAGAAAATGCAAGCAACACTGGTGCCACCCCATTTAAGAGTCTTGAGGTGTTGACTCTCTGGTTGCTGCCAAATTTAATAAGTGTGTTTAAGGGAGAAGATGTAACTCTTGCAGATTATTGCACCTTCTCATCCCTTAAACATCTCGAAATCTTTGGATGTGATAGTATGAAGAAGTTATTGCCATATGCATTATTGCAAAATCTCAAAAACCTTGAGACACTTTCTGTGAGAAACTGCTCTCAACTAGAAGTGGTAATAGGAGGAGTTGGGGGGGATGGAGAAGAAGAAGGTAGTAGTAACACCCAAATATACCTCCCCAAGCTTAAAGAATTATTTCTAAAGAACCTGCCAAAATTGAAAAGCATATGCAATGGTAGAGAAATGATTTGCCCTTCCATTGAAAATATAAGCATTTGGTGTTGTACAAATGTAAAGAGGATGCCTTCATTTCTTCCCATTAATGAGGCTACTGAACAACCATTCCTTCCTTCATCCTTTCGAAAGATCGAGTTCGCTGAAGTTGAGAAAGAATGGTGGGAATCGTTGGAGTTGCACAATCCAAATGCAAAACACATCCTTCAATCTCACATCGAATGGTAATAATTTCTTATTTATCTATGCTATATAAAACAATATTTCAATAACAACTTAGTGTATCACAAAAATTTTAGCAACAATTTTTTTATAACAATGAGAAAAATGGATAATTTTGTTTAAATGCTTATGCACCCATCTTAGACCATTTACAGGTAAACAATCAATCTTGAACCACCACTAAATTTTCAATTTTTTTTATAACCATCATTAAATTATATTTTCAATAAAAAGTCACATTTAATAAAAATATCCAAAATTTTAGTATTTATATATTTTCTTAATTAAGGCATGCAGTGACTCTCCATATGGGAGGTCATGAGATCGAGTCTCAGTGGAGGCACTGTTGACTCTTTGTGCTACAACGGGTTGAGAAAATATATGTATGAACAGATACTACAATGTAATAGAGTCAGTAGAATTCAAAAAAAAAAAGTTAACAAATACTCTATCCGTGCTTTATTTCAAAAAAAAAAATACTCTATCCGTGCAATTTAGTTGTCTTATTTCTCTTATTATTCTATCTAAAAATAATTTTAAAATTTTAAATTTAAACATTTATAACTTTTTTGTGTTTTCTAATTTATCCTTTGTTCTTTTTAACTATTAAAGGTCGTTCCAACTCACCACTTTAAAAAAAAAATTGAAAAGAATATTAGCGATTTATTATTTTTTTTTATAAAAACAATATTTCATTTGGTCCTTTATATATAGATCGAGAGCACCATTTCAATTCAATTTTCTCTGTGAAATAATATCATTACCAAATAACAAAAACATAAATTCAAAGACAAAATAAATTTTACTTAAAATGATAAAAATGTCAATTTTGTGTTTCTTTATATGGATACATGTTTGAGTTAATCTTCTGTGTTTTTCTTCTATGTCCGCAAAATAGTTTATTCAAAGGATTTCTAATTATATTTTGTAAGAAACACTTTTTTTTTTTTTTTTCTGTTTATGCATCTAAGGAAATTCATCACATAATAAACTTTGATGAATATAATTCGTTTTAGGAATATAATTTGAACTCTAAACCTTGTACTTAAGCTAGTCAATCCCTTCCACTAGAGTAGATGATTTTTAGTACAGATATAATATTTTATTATTGAAATCATTATGCATTGCAGCCACAACCAAATTATTGAATTCATTGTTGATTATTGAATGAAATGCAGGTTGGATTGATTGTCATGAGATCATAAGGGAAGATTATTGTAGTCAGAAGTTGTCATTGTTCAATCTAGAATAGATGCTTTGGAGGTCTCTCATGTTTATATTTTATGTCATATTTATTAATATTACTCTGTATTTGTTTTTCATTGAGTTCTCTAACCATTACAATTTTCAGCTACATTGAGTTTCAATAATTAAAACACAAAATTCTTTTAATACTTATTTATCCATAATTTTTAGTGAATTCTTTTATGATATTAATATTGTACTCATCAGTTTCACTTCAAGAAAAGAAATGGCAAAAATATATGTCAAATCTTTTATACAATGTTGATTTCTTCCTCTGAAACTATTCATTGCGTTTAGCTCAATCTATTAAATCCTATAAAAATATTTCCTTACTTCAATTTATTTTTGGATTTTTTCCCAAGATATGCTTTTACAATTTGTTATAATATTTTTTGATGCAGTACAAACTTGTAGGGGTGTTGATGCAGTACAAGAATTGAGGCAATAACAAAAAAATGGTCACATGCAAGAAGTCTAAGAGACATGGAGTTTCGTGGTTACTTTTATTGGAAATTTTGATTAGCTTTAAATGTTATTCATATTTTCAATTTTCCAATTCTCATTATGTTCATATTATAATTTCTATGCATGTTTTTAATTTTTGAAACTCTTTAGTTTTTCTAGTTTCCTATTTAAACAGATTTTGTATCTTGAAACTTTTTGAATACAATTTGAAAGTTCCTGAGTTAATTTGGTTCCTTGAGAGTTTTCTCTTTGTCATTTGTTGGCATCGTTTCCTTTGTCCTACATAAGTTGATATTCATCAGAGCCTCAAGTTCCTAGGCGACAATCGAGATAGCGGCATTGCCCTCTCCACTTGTCACGACCCAAGATGGCGCAAGGTAGTATCAACAACAAGGGTAACAACCCATCCTTTGGGTATGCAATTTACTGAAATTTTTGGTTAACCGGTATGAATCGAAACATTTCGGGTAATCATTAACCGAATTGAAAAATTCGATTCGGTTAATGGTTAAAGTAACTTTGAAACTTCGGTTTTGTATTTTATTTTAATTGGATTTATTATTTTAGGTGTTATTTTTAGAATTTTATATTTTAGGTTTAAAAAGTTCGGTTAATCGGTTAACCGACCGATTAATCGAAAAAAAATTCGATTCGGTTAATTCCGTAACACAAATTTCGGTTCGCTAACAGTTAAAGATTTTAAAATTTCGGTTAATCCGGTTCGGTTTAAACAATTCGATTAGTCGAATGCACACCCCTAGACTTCTTAACAAAATGAACAATTAATTGGTAGACCATGAACATAAGAATATATATATATATATATATATATATATATATATATATATATATATATATATATATATATATATTAGTTTTGAGGGTAAAAATATCATTTTAAATATTTAGGGTAGAAGACATGGTTAAAGATTTGGGCTCAACTATTATTGGATTAGGAATTAAAATCATTAGGCCTTAGATTTAGTTTGGGTTCAAACTTATAATATAAGGGTTATAGGTTATAGGTTCTTCTCAGATAGACTTTTTCGTTCAAAATGTTGATAAATAAATTTAACCCCTAAAAAGGGCTTTTAAAACATAAATAAATATATAAATATTTCTTACCAAATCATTTAAAATAAAGAATTTAAAATATTTAATTATACTTTTGTATGACGAAAATTTATTGTGGGAATTGGATAGAACTCAATATTATCAGTAACATATTTGAAATAGAACTAAGTAGAATTGGATAACACCATTTCAGTCATTTGGAGTCTGTGAAGGTGAAAATAGAACTAAGTGGAAGAAATAATGACAATACAGATCTCCAGTAGGAAATTATACAGGTCAATCTAACAGAGCTAATCCAGGATCCAAAATGTCAAGATGAGTTTACACATTACACATGCATTTTATTTAAAATATCAGACTTACCAAAATGGAAACTTTGGTTAGTTTAAAACTTTTGCTACAACCAAAATGATCCTCAAGAGCACTCCTAATCTGCAAATGGTATATACAAAGGCAACCAGATCAAAAATCAATAAAGAAAATGGATCACAAGTTTGCACAGACAAAAACAAAAATACTGCAACTACCTTATCTTCAATATCATTCTTGTCAAACCCCTTAACAAACACAGTTGTACTTTCACCTCCACCCCTGCCTCCTCTGGAAGGAGTTATCAAATCTCCTACAGTAAACAAATTACCAAAAAATTTAAAAAATAATAATAATAATAATAATAATTATGTTTAACTCACAATCCATAAATCTAATATTAGGGGAAGATGACTTACCCATTATTCAGAGTATAAGCTCCTCTCTCTTTAGCAAGGTAAAGCTTCACTTCTTGGCCCAACAACTGTTGACCATTAAGTTCAAGAGCCTGCAACAGAGTTGTACACACAACTAATTACCTACTTTGGAGTATGCTAAATTTTTTACTTGAGACCTGAAAATTGCTCTGCAGTTATATGGAGCCTACTGATACTATTACTCATAATAATGCTGCAGCATGCCACATGATTTGAAAATGAAGAGATCAGACAATAAAAATCTTACAGAACTGCTTGAATGTGTCAGCATTTATAAAAAAATAAAATGCATGATAAATTTTGGGTAATTATATATAATTGGTTCAAGTTGAATTAGCAAGTCAACTAACATACTTAATTATCCATGTTGGCAATCAGGTTACACGTGGATGTCTCAGGTTCATATTATGTAGCATACTGAACATGTCTGTCTAGCAGAGTCTTGGATAGACAAGTCTAATATTGCTTGCTTAATGCTAGTACTTTGATTCCCAAACCATATTCTTCATTACTTTGATCTATGGGTTGCTTCCTAGCAAATTTCAGTTTGACAGTTAAGATCATATTTGTGTTTATAATGTTTCCAGGGTTCTTTGCAAGTTTTTTGCACAAGGGCTGTCTAAAAGGGGAGCATTGTGAGTTCTTGCATGAATTGAGAGGTAATGTTCTATCATAGTATCATTATTGTTGAAGTGATTATGCATGGATAAATCTTGGATTAATTTACCGCGAAATACTTTGAGATATATAGAATGGGTAGATAAATTAATTGATTTTGCAATTGAGCATAGATGTGTTAAAGGAAGAATATTGTGTCCTTGCGTGAAGAGCATAGATAAGTTTTAAACTAACCAAAGTGTGTATAGGTATTGTTTTTATCCTCATTGATTGTGCTCTACACTATGTATGCTAACATATTGTTTGATGTATGTGTGAGTAGGCCTCAACTATTGGAACTACTGTCAAACAAAGTGCTAATGACTCTAAAGATGAGACCAGTTCTGAAGATGAAAGTTCTGATGATGAGCCATCTAAAGCTGAGTGTTAAGAAGGTATTGAATGATTGAGATCTTTTGTAATTATTGAATCTTTATACAATTGTTATTACATTTGCATGCATTTCATGTGTACACCTTCTGAGCTTGCCTATCCTCTCTTTTGTTGTGGCAGTCTTCTACTGGGAAGGAGAGTAGTTATGATGATTCCTCATCAGAGGAGTCTAGTGATAAAGAAGAGGATGCGCCTTCAAAG
>CP025649.1:15073807-15181423 GCA_003576665.1 Ipomoea trifida
TAGTATATGTTTAAATATTTCTCAATCAGTTATAGTTCAAAGACCAATACTCTATCACTGTTGGTGGTTCACCGGAGTTCGGTCCCAGTGACCTTCTACAAGGAAAATCACAGGCAATTCTTAGTTTAGATTAGAATTAGAGAAGAATTCCATTGTTGCAAGATTGTGATCTACATTCAAGTTCAAGATTAACATTCAATTTCAAGTTCAAGGTTTAATTTCAAGCTAAGTCTTCCTTTTAGTTTCTTGCCATTACTTTTACCTTTTGCTATTTCAATTCAAGTATGACTAGATAGATCTTTGTGGATTTGCATTGAGCAATGTTGTATGGATATTCTTGAGCTTTGAATTGATAAATTAGGTTTTGCAATTACTTGATTATGAGTTTGGCTGTGTGAATGGTGATCTTCTTTGACTCTTGTGTGGGAATGATCAACCTATATGAGAGACGTTTGGAGAAGGAGTCTCACCTACGAGAGTAGGGATACTCCTTAGCCTAGCCTAGCACGTTTCCTTCCCACCTTTGAGAAAAGGGGGATTGGAAGGCAAATAGCACACCATGTGTTCGATAATTTGCCTCACCTAGCCTAGTTGCCATGAGAATGGGACTATGGACTAGATGATAGGCCAATGACCACGAGAGTGGCGTTGGCATAGTTGTCTTGCCTCATTTTCATTATCTAAGTGTTGCTAGCCTAGTATCTTAGGAAATCAAGGATACCTATATGAGTTGCAAGGTCCAAATCATCCTTTCCAATTGAGTGTTTCCTTTGTTTATTCCTTATTTTCATTATATCTTATGCACCGTTCTTACCTATGTTTGGGTTAGCTTTCAAACACTAAACACTCTTGTGCTTAATTCCCTTACCGCTTGAATTCTCTCCTTGCCATCCTTTGAGAACGATACTCGGGAACTTCTTCCCGTTTTAACATCTATTTCTTTCCATCCACCGCGAGAATTACAACTCGTCAACAATTTTTAGATCAGAGTTCACAATGCAATATAAAACTTGATCCATGTATAACAATTGAAAAAATGCAGTATAAATTAGCAAAGCCAAAAGTTTCAAATGCATTATTACAAATTTAGCTAATATATTTATATGTGTACTTAAATATTATTATTATAAAATAGTTATAGTTGAGATTAAATATCAAATTTTTTTCCAAATATTATTTTCATTTAAAAGAAAAATAATTTCCAGATGGTAATAAAAAAAAATGAAGTACAAAATTAAGATTTTTTTTATTTTTGTAAAGTCATACTCTCAATCCTAATTTAAGTTAAAGTTTGAATGGAATGTCCATATCCACTCACCGATTCAGACATATATATATATATATATATATATATATATATATATATATATATATACTAGTTTTATACGCGCATAGCGCGAATGAGTTAATGCCCAATGTTTATATCTAAATAAATATTGAGTTAATACCCAAAATTGTCCTCGACTATAGTGGTTTTTCTCAATTTTGTCCTAAACGACTTTGGTCTCATAAAGTGGTCCTAGACTTTAGTGTTATCACCCAAATTTGTCCTCCGTTAGTCAAGCTGTCAAACTGGTGTTAAGTTTAGGGGTAAAATAGTCCTTTCATCTTTAAGCTCCCATTTGACTGGTCTTCCATGAATGTGCCCTTATTTATGCCCTAAACTGAGAGAACAATGAGGATGAGGCAACGACAAACTTGAAGAAACAACCCCAAGGAAGGAATGTATTACCATGTTGCGGTGGGAATCAATGTATTTTTTTGTTTCCCAAGGTTGTTTCCTCAGGGTTGTTTCAAAAGGCAACGACAAACGTAACCTAAATGTATTTTTTGTACTCAATTTTGACCTTTGCGGTGGGAATCAATGTATTTCTTGAGATCGGTTTTGAGATACTCAAAGACGAGGTAAAGCAGAAGAGGTTTTCCTTTCTTGCCGACATGCTCAACGCAGAGGTGGCGGACGATGTAGAGAGAGTTGGAGAGCTTCTGGAGAAGAGAAATCTCACGGAGAGCCGTCGGCGGGATACCTTCCTCGTCCATTTCTAGCCGCGTCTTCTTTAGAGCCACCAGCTGTCCTGTCGCCTTGTACACCTTCCCGAACGTCCCTTCGCCCACCTTCTCCAGCTTCTCGTATTTTTCCATTTCTCTGCCGCTCTCTTTCACTCTTCTTCTTCTTCGCGGTGGAACTTGAAAGAAGATTTTTCTCACTCTCTCTGTTTCTTCCAATCGATTGACGAATTTGGAATTTCAATTCAAAATTTTGAGGATTTTGGACAGTGCGAGGGAGCGTATGTGTGGCTATTTTTGTACCGTTTTAAAGATGAAATGACTATTTTGCCCATGAACTTAACACTAGTTTGACAGCTTCACTAACGGAGGACAAATTTGAGTGATAACATTAAAGTCTGGGACCACTTTATGAGATCAAAGTCGTTTAGGACAAAATTGAGAAAAACCACTATAGTCGAGGACAATTTTGGATATTAACTCAATAAATATTTGAAAGTATATCAATTCGAGATTATATATGAGAAGTTTATAGGTAATTGAATGTCGAATTTTTTTATTTAAATCTCTAACTCAAAGTATATATATATATATGAATCTAAGATAATATAGAAAATTGATTATAATTATTACTAAAATAAATGTTTGCAACGTTGTAAAACCGATAGTCTAAATATTTGGTCTAAAAATGATAGTCTAAATAAATACTCCGTACTACTTTTAATTTGAATTTTTTTAAAGTGTTCTTAATTCTCTTTTGAGTAACATTGTCATTGTCTTCAATTCATCTTTACTATTTGTTCTCTTCCTTTTTGTTTGTTGTGTGTTATTTGCAATTCGGTTATTGTTGGTAGCATAGATGACAACGTCATGCAATGAGATTACGATATAGGAGCTATGGACTTTCCTTTAGGTGCTCTGCTTAGGGTTCATTTGGTTTAACCATTATTGTTGAATGGGTTATTGTAGATAAAGAAATTCCTAGTTTAAGAAAAAAGAATAAATTAATTAATAAAAATTTGAAAACTTAAAATATTATGTATTCCAAAGATATTAAAAGGTAATTTCTCGCTTCAATTTGCTGGGTAATGGGTTATTTGAGTACTTTCATTGTCAACAATCCCCCAAGTAGTTAATATGATTGGTTTCAAACTATTCTTTTTTTATTTTTTTCATGGTATTAAAGAAATACATATGTATCATTTTTTGGTGTAACTACTAATTTATTTAATTCAATAAGAGTAAAATAGAGTGATTCCATTTCAATTTGTTAGACTATTTGAGTACTCTCTTTGTCAACCAATCCCAAGTAGTCAATATAATTAGCTTCAAATTATTTAAATTTTTTTTCATAGTATTAATAAAATATTTGGTAAATAAATATATAACATTATTTTGTACTATAACTTTGATATTTAATTACAAGATATTGTAAAAATAAGATAATGGACAATGTAATGAATTAAAGAATATTTGCATTAGAGAAAATAAAGACAATATAACTAATGAAATTATTTCTCTTATTTAATTTAATTTTTTGATAATGAATAATTTTTTCAAATAAAAGTATTGTAGACACATAATTCTAAATTAAAGAAATACATATGTATCATTTTTTGTTGTAGCTACTAATTTATTTAATTTAATAAGAGTAAAATAAAGTGAAAAACTTAATTATGTCAAATTTGATTGAGATGAGGTTCGAACCTAAGACCTTTCTGATAGAAATTAATGGGTTAGTTAAAAGTTAACGGAATATTAACAGAGAAGAGAATATTTAACGGAAAAATTAACGGAAAATCATAAAAGTAAGGTTAAATTAGGTAATCTCTATGAATAATATTAATCAGAATTATCTTAGCCATCTATTTGATTAAATAATTCATCTGAACCATCCATTCGATTATCGCCATTTTTTCTTTCCATTTTATGCCTAACTCTCTTTGGCTCTTATTAGTATATATATATATATATATATATATATATATATATATATATATATAGAGTTCTTTTGCATTTTTAGTCCCACAACTATAGTGGCACTTGCAGGATTGGTCCACGACTTTCTAACTTTGCAACTTTGATCCATGACTATTGTTTTTGTTGCAAAAATGGTCCTTCCGGCGCAAAAAACGAAAACCGGCGGATTTTCCGGCAATTTTTTGCCGAAAAAAATCGACATATTTTCCATCAATTTCTCTTCGGGAAAAAAAAAATTCTCCTTTCAAGTAGGATTAAAATTGACATTTCTAAAAAATTAATTTAGTTTACTTTTTATTCAAAATTGACATGTCTAAAAATTTCCCTTTGTGTTGGTAGATGTTACTACTGGGCAAAATTATTCAAATATTACTTTTACTTTTTAGTTTAAATTTAATCTTAATAATATTATTTTTTGTTGATCTTGAATTTGTATTAATAATTTTAAATTTGTAATTAATTGGCTAAAAAGTAAATATAATTTAAAATTAAATGAAAAAGTAAAAATAATTTTGAATTTGTATTTAATTTTACTAAGATTAACTTGGGTTTTTAGAAATGAATTAGTTTTAACTTTAATTAGTTTACCAGAATAAAAAATAATTAAACTGACTACATATGTTTTTAGAAATGAATTTGTTTTAACTTAAATTAATTGTTTAGAAATGTCAATTTTAATCCTATTTGGAAGGAGAATTTTTTTCGGGCAAGAAATTGACAGAAAATATGTTGAATTTTTTTTTCGGCGAAAAATTGCCGGAAAATCCGCCGATTTTTGTTTTCCGGCGCCGGAATGACCATTTTGCAACAAAAACAATAGTCATGGATCAAAATTGCAATGTTTGAAAGTCGTGAACCAATCCTGTAAGCGCCACTATAGTCGTGGGACTAAAAATGCAAAATGCTATATATATATATATATATATATATATATATATATATATATATATATATATATATATATATATATATATATGGACAAAAAGATGGCCATCAGAAGGTCGTCTCAATTTTTCTAAAAAATTTTAAACAAATAAAAAATAAAAATAAATAAAAAAAAGGCCTTGAGGCCGTCTGTCATGTAAAATTTTTTTAAAAGATAGCCGAACGTGTGAATTTGTTGTTGTTTTAATATACTAATATTTTCATCCGTGCGATGCACGGAATTGATTTGTTATAATATTTTAAGAATATTTGGCGCGTGAGATATCTTAAAATGCACTTATATTTTGATATTTAGTAAGTATACCTATATTAGGAAAAAAATCACCTAGAAGTAATGAAATAAGCACTTGAGTTTTTGTTGGTTGACTATAGAGGGTTGATATTCTCTAGACAAATAACAACGCTTCAACCAAAGCTTTAAAGAGTGTTTCCTTGTACTGGGGGATAGGTAGGAGGCAGAGACAAAATATAACACCCCAATTTTCACATCTGGGATTTATTACAAAATCCTAATATTACAATACATTGCGGAAGCGTCTAACCAGCGGAAAACTGGGTGTTACCGCCACGCTCAGGTATCTTCCCTATACCCAAACGTTAAGGCTAAACTTACTACCTCAAAACCATATCAGCATCCGAAAGTGTACATATGGAACTAATCCTCCAAGGGTGTCTATTCTAGGATAGAGTAGTCTTCAACCTCGACTCCCATCCTATTCAGAGCTCACGCTAGACTGCATCTAATAGATGACACAATGAAGTGCAGTTAGCGCGACGGCTAAGTAAGGATATCCATTATCGCCCGAAAATAAACAAAGATTTTCAAAATAATTATTCAATAGGAACGAGGTAAGATAATATTACCCACAATCGCAATCAACCTGCAAACAATTCAAGTAATTTCACTTTATTTCAATAGTTAGAGCAGTTAACTCAGTCATTAATTCACCCGATAGTTAGCTCTTACACGTCACCCATGGTACACAATTCTCGTCTTACTCATAAGTGGGGTACGAAACACATCCACTATTGTATCTCGGTGGGGTACACAACACATCCACCTTCAAATTCTCACGTGGGGTACACAACACATCCACGATTAGTTCACGGTGGGGTACGAAACACATCCACCTTTAAATTCACGAGTGGGGTACGAAACACATCCACTATTAGATCTCGGTGGGGTACACAACACATCCACCTTTCCAATTTTACGTGGGGTACAAAACACATCCACGATTTGTTCACGAGTGGGGTACGAAACACATCCACTATTTAGATCTCGGTGGGGTACACAACACATCCACATTTCCAACTCCCATGCATAGTTAGTGTTAAACATATACCAAAATATTCGAGCATAGAGTCATGATAAATTTCAAAACATAGTTATTTTCCCAAAATCGTAAAATATTTAAGTATAATATTTTGGCTTCAAAAACACCCACCCGGATATCCGTAGGCTCTCAAAATATCACAACACTTAAGCCTAAAAGCATCGGGGAAAAACCGGGTCGAGAACAAGTCGAAACGAGTCCGCGTCGCGCGGACTCGCAAATGTCCGCACCTGCGGACGCGGCGTCCGGACCGCGTCCGTTGGTTCGGCATTTCTCGCCGAAGTCTGGACGCTCACGGACGCGCAGCGGACGCGCGTCCGTTCCCGCGTCCAGCCTTTCGGCCGTGACGCCGTAAATCTGGACGACGATGGACGCGCGTTGGACGCGCATCCAAGGCCGCGTCCACCCTAAAACTGCTAGAAAATTTCTGGCGCAGTCCGAAAGATTGAGCCGGTAAAAATAGTTCCCGAACTCTTTTTCACTTGAAATTTTTATGGTAGAACCCCAACTTATAGTACTTAATGTCCATAAAAAGTTTTGGTCACCTAGGTTCACGAATTAACACAGAAAATTCCATCTTTTCCCTTGGCAGTGTGCTGTCTCTCTCTCTGGACCAGTTTCGGAAAATAATTTGGAAACCATACTTATACTACTCCAAAAATTATGAAATTTTTATGGTAGCTTCTACACTTATAGAACTACATGTATAAAAAAAATTGGATCAAAATACCCTATCGATATTTCCCAGAAATTCACGGAAGTCACTGCCAGAGACTAGCTTGATTTTATTTCAATATTTTCACAAGTATAAGCCTATATAGGCATAAATACAACATATACATGCATAAAATAGCTATGAACATGCATAACAAATTTATCAAAAATCAAAGCAAAGATTTTTGAGCCAACTTTTAGATCTATAACATAGCACATACTTTTCATGAACAAAATTCTAAACATGCAATTTTTCCTAGCATTTGTCTATTTCCAAGCGATTGAACCGACTTAAGGGAATCCTTACCTTTGTAGAAGATTTTTAACCGTAAAGTGAGGGTGTTCCCTTTGGAATTCTTCTCCAAAATCCTAAAGAAATGTCACCATAACAACAATATTTTTCTTATATTAAACATCAACACTTAAATGCTAGAGATGATTGAACCATTAAAGCTTAAAGTCTTACCTAGACTTGGTCACTTGTTTGGGAAATAAGTGAGTGAGAGCTTTAGATCACAAGACCAAGGCTTAGAAAATTTCCTCCTTCTTCTACCTTAGTGTATTTTCGAAAATGGAGTGGAGAGAAGAGGAAGATGATCACATTTGCTAGACTAGGTTTTCTTTCTTTTTCTCCTTAGTGAAATCTGAAAATGGGAATGGAGTAGGAGCTAGATGAGGTGACTTTGTCTTGCTAATTACTCAATCTAGTACAAGAGCACCATGCTTCTTATGTCATCATATTAGATGATCCAAATCTTAAGTGGATTTGCTTTGCCACATGTCAACATCCTATTAATCCCTTATGAAGATATTAGTCTAATTGGCCAGTTTAAGCTTAAATCAGATTAATGTTCGGAGGATCATAACTTAATTCGTGAAAATTCTAATACCAAAATTATCGTAAAAATATTCCCGTCGCGAATCACCAATTTTGGGAATTTTCCGGTCATCCGTCAAATTTACGTTCAGAGTCCGTAACAATTTATCCCTTACGGTCCATTTAGAAATTCTCTTGACCCAATTAAAAATTCAGGCATAATCGTGTGATGCTCAATAATCCCAATTCTGGAAAAATTCGAATTGAGTCTACGTCTTTAAAATTTTCTCGGTTCGTAATCGATACGTAGTTCGCAGCTTATCGATAATTAATCCTTAAACGAAAAATTATTTCGAGCACCGAATAGTCTTCTCTTAAATGTCATAGCTTAATAAAAATTTTATATCGCTATTCTCGAATCTTAACTTTGTCGTAAAAACCGAGGGGTTACACAAAAATAGACTCCATTACTAAACAATAAAAAGAAATATGAGAAATAACATAAAAGAATATAAAATATTTAATAGTAGATTTGTTCTTTCCTTTTGAGAGTATTTATAGCTAGAGAAATTTTAATAGTCAAATAACAACCTATATTTTATTTAAAATTATGAATTACCGATAGTATAAATTACGTTACAAGAAAGTATATGTACTGTATTATTACGATTATTAATTTTAATATAGAATTGTATTATGAATATAAAAGTAGGAAAAATATATTGTATTAGGAATTCTATTATTATTATTATTATTACTAGTATTTTTGCCCGTGCGATGCACGAAATGGATTTGTTATAATATATTAAAACTATTTGGATTAATATATAATTATTTAAATTAGAACATCAAATATTATATATAGTGCAATTGAAGATATGTTTTGGATCATTTATGTTTTTTGATGTTATCATTGCTTGAATTTGAGCAAATAATTGCTCAAATTAATAGCTAATGCGTAGATCTACGCATGCGGTGTTGTAACTTTGGAGATTTTATATATCATTATTTATGATTTTTATAAATTAGACTAATGTACTTGTTCTCTAGCAACTCAGTTATATGAATCACTTGTTATCTTAAATAATTTGTATGGAAAATATATATAGTTATATACTGAATTATTACCATTAGTAATTCTACTATAGAATTGTATTACGAATAGGAACCTAGTGAAGAATATATTTTATTAGGAATTCTATTTTAATTTACAATTGTATTACGGATAGGAATTGTATTACAATATTTTACAATATTACGCACACCAAAATATTATAGGTCTGTTTTGGGCGGAAAGTTAAAACTGAGGATATTGTTTTTATTAATAGTATAGATTGCATTGCAGAGAAATATATATACTGAATTACTACCATTAGTAATTCTACTTTAGAATTGTATTACGAATAGGAACGTAGATAAGAATATATTTTATTAGGAATTCTATTTTAATTTACAATTGTATTACGGAGAGGAATTGTATTACAATATTTTACATATTACGCACACCAAAATATTATAGGTCTGTTTTGGGCGGGAAGTTAAAACTGAGGATATTGTTTTTATTAATAGTATAGATTATTATTTTATTTGATACGTATTAAACATTTACATGCAATGAGATAAATGTTGAAAAATTATGCTTAATAACTTACTATTCGAGAACTATCATCCACAAATTAAAGTATTTTGATTCCTTGCAACAGGAACTGCTATATACAGCATAAACACATAATTTAAGGAACGAAGTCAAATAAGTAATATAAAAACAAAATTGGAGTGGTTAGGTGGTTTGATTTATTATTTGAGGACAAAATTATCAACTTTTTAAATAAGTAGGTTACCTTAAAAATTATTCAAAAAAAAAAAAAAAACTAAGTAGGTCATATTTTTTATATTAAATATAGACCAATGCAAGTTTGAGGTGACATTTGCACATCTACCAATTGATTGAGACATTTTATTTTTTAGAGAATACATGTAAATAATTTAAAAATTAAATAATTCAGCATAAAAAAAGTATTTTGGCCGGCCACGAAATAATTTTTCAACTGTGGCTAGTTGTCCCACATGGCCATAAGGAATATTTAAACACAAAATAAATTAAGGAGTGCATACATGTAAATAATTTAAAAATTAAAAAATTCAGCATAAAATATTATTTTGGTCCACAAAATAATTTTTCAACTGTGACTAATACACACAAGTCACAACATTACGCTTCCTCTCCTGCAAACTTATATCACCTTTCAAACCTTTATAAGACAAAAGGAAGTTTCTTATATCACCTTTCAAACCATTATATCACATTAAGCAATTCCTCACCTCAAGATTTCAAACCTGCAGTTAGCTTTAGCTGGGGCCTGTGGGTTTCAATTCCTTGGATTGAAGTTTCTTTATTCCTTCATTTGAAGTTCTCTTGTGAGTTTGAGTGTTAATTTCAAAAAAAACAAAAACAAAAACAAAAACAAAAACAAAAAAAACACAAAAAAACAAAACAAAAACAAAACAAAATTGGAAGCATAATTACTCATCACCGCTTCTTCCTTGGTTATAAGCTACAATAGATTATTATCCATACCTCCACCGCTAAGTTCCTGTTTATAAAGAGCTTCAAAGTTCAACGTACACCACAAGGCTCTGCAGGTATGCAAATTCTATATATACTGCATTACTTTTTTTTTTTATATTTCACAGTTCACACTTTACATACTTAAGTTTTAATACAAAAACTTTTTAAAAACTAAATTTTAAGTGATCAAGAATTTACTCTCTATGATTTCATTATTTGTGATTATTTAGTGTATTATTGTTGAATTTAGGATTATTTAGTTTTATTGTTGACTTTAAAATTATTTTGAAGATTATTGTTGAATTAGTGTTAATCTCCATTAATTTAGGTTATATTATGCTAAATTAAATTATTCGTGATTTATAGTTATATTATTGTGAAATTTGGTTAATGTTCGTTATTGTTCTATATATTTTAAATTAGTTGTGAATATATATAGGTGTATTATTTTATAGATGTGTTGAATTAGTGTTAATATTCTATATGTACTTTTGAATATATTTTTTTATATTAATTTAGTTAGATTTGTGAAAAAAAATTATTTAAATTTGATTATATTGACAAGTATGTTATAAACAAGAGATGGACGTAACTGAGTCGCTTTAGTTTCATTCATGGTTTCTTTTTCGACGTGGACAACTTTTTAGTTTCCTCCGACGGGTGCACCTTTTGCGGCAAGTTCCACTGAGGTAAGATCTTTTATCAGTGTTTTTTCCTACTTTTAGCTTTCCTCTGTGTATTCGGTGATTGGCTGCACCGTGATTTGTGTTTAAATTAGTTGTGATTATTATTGTATTATTTTAGAAATTTGTTGAATTAGTGTTAATGTTTTACATATCTTTGAAAATATTAGTTAAATTAGAATTAATAATGACAATTATTGATGTAACTTTTTTTAAAAGAAAGTTTAAGTGGTAATTATGTAGTATGATGATGATGATGATTTAGTACTTATAACATTACATGAAAATTTTGTTAAATACTTGGTATGATGTACTTTGAATATATTATTTTGCTTGTAAAGTATTGTTGAATAAATTATTTAGGTACATTTGAATGAATTGTTGTTGATAATATTGCATGTATTGAATATTTTTGGATAGGCTATTGTAAAAGGGAAATATACATCGGTGCAATTTACTTCACTTTAATAACCGATGCATATTAGGAAAAAAATCAATGTAAAATCCTATAATTGTAGCAGCGTTTATGATTGAATAGTATTATATTTTCATTTAAAAGTATTGCATTTTCGTTGAAAATTATTAGGGTTTTTATTTTTAAATATTGAAATTATTACATTTTTGTTAAATGTATTATTTATTTCTTTGAAAAGTATTACATGAATGTTTGCTAAAAATTATTACATTTTTACTAAAAGGTATTTCATTTTCACTTAAATGTATTTTTTTTCTTGAAAATTATTTGTTTTTTTTTAAACAATTTTGAAAAATTATTATATTTTCACTTTAAAATATTAGTCTTTGAATAAAAAATATTATATTTATATTACAAACTATTACATCTTTGCTATAATGTATTTGTTTTTTTTTTAAATTAAGCATATTATATATTTACTAAAATGCATTATTTTTGCATTGAAAATTAATATATGTTCAATAAAAACATTACACTGTCTCTCAAATTTATTATATTTTTAATGAAAATTATATTATTACTTTTACCTAGAAAAGTAATATAATTTATTGAGAAGTATTACATTTTTCACCTAAAAGTATTAATCATTGATTAAAAATATTATATTTTTACTAAAAAATATTACTTGGTCGCTAAATTAAAACGTATTAGTTTTACATTGAAAACTTTTACTTTTTTCACTAAAAAAATATTAGTCTTTAATCCAAGGTATTTTCTTTTTCTTGAAATGTATTATATGTTTGTTGGAAAAATATTTCTTGAAAAGTATTATATTTGGATTATCCTATTATATTATGACTAGTATATTTTTCCTGATTCTAATTCAATTGTTTATCTCATTACAAAAGACATAGAAACAAATGGGGGATTAGTGGTTCACCAACTTGGCACAAATTAAAGAGGGAAAAAGATCAGAAGAGGAAATTGGAAGTGGAGGGTTGGGATGAAAACGAGTTTGCAACATTCAATGAAAGTATAACAAATGGGGGATTAGTGGAGAAAGTAAAATCTTTAGAGAAGCAGTTAAAGAAGTCAGATATATAATAGCAGAAATATTGGTATAACAAATGGGGTATTATATTTTCTTTTTCCTTGGAAATTAAATTGAAAACTATCTTGTTTTTCCTAACAAAGGTAAATGGTAAGTATAATATGCATATCAAACTGCTCTCTTTGTTTTCAGCGTATATATACACATATGGCAGACTGTATTTTGCAAGCAATATCGGCAGCATTTTGGGCAACAATAATACCGGCAGTACTTGTAGCAATATGTGAAGGCATTAAGGGATGTTTGGGTTTGAAAGAAAGTGTGGAAGGTCTTGAAAGAGAAGTAAATCAACTTACTAAACAGTTGGCCGACTTGCAAACAAACGTGACAAATTTGGAAAGAGGAGGTAAAAGGAAGAGGACGGAAGAAGTTGTTGGTTGGATTGAACAAGCAACAAAGCTGATAAACGACTTTCCAACTGTAAAAGAAAGGGCAATACACGGGCAATGCTGGGATGAGTGTTCAAGTATAAATCTTGTCAAAAAGATGACACAAGCAGTTAAAGATGCTAGGAATGAACTCAAAAATATTGTTGAACTTACAGTTGATGTGGATGAATGCACAATACCAGATGAATGCACAATACCTTCACTAGATGTCTCTCAGTTATCTGGAAAAACATCTAATGATAATTTAGAGAAATTATATGGATGGTTAGAGGATGACAAAATCTCGAGCATTGGTGTGTATGGGATGGGAGGTGTTGGGAAGACAACTTTGGTGAAGCATATACATAATCGAATCCTCCAAAAAATGCCCCATGTTAAAGTTTACTGGGTCACAGTTTCTCAAGATTTTAGCATAAAAAAGTTGCAAGATGACATTGCCAAAATTGCGAGGCTTCAATTTCTTGACGAGAATGAAGAGCAAAGAGCAACCATTTTACACCAACACTTAGTGGGGAAGAAAACTATACTCATATTGGATGATGTGTGGAAATGCATTCACTTGGAGAAATTGGGTAGCCCTCATAGGATTGAAGAATGCAAGTTCATTATAACTTCTCGCTCACTAGAAGTGTGTCGCCAAATGGAGTGCCAAGAATTATTCAAAGTCAAAACTCTTAATGAAAATGAAGCTTGGGATTTATTCAAAGAGAATTTATTACTTCATGGTCATACAGTGCTCACCGAAGATATTGAAAAAAAAGCCAAAACATTGGCCAAAAAGTGTGGCGGCTTACCATTGGCACTCAACACAGTAGCGGCAAGCATGCGAGGGGTGAATGATGATCACATCTGGAGAAATGCCATTAAGAATTTCCGAAATTCTTCTCTTCAAATGGAAGACTTGGAAAATAATGTGTTTGAAATACTCAAATTTAGCTACAACAGATTGACTGATCCAAGTTTGAAAGAGTGTTTCCTTTATTGTTGTTTGTATCCTGAAGATGCTCAAATTAAGAAGGATGAAATAATAATAAAGTTCATTGCAGAAGGATTATGTGGAGATATAGACGAGGGTCATTCCATATTGAAAAAACTAGTAGACATTTTCTTATTGGAAGGGGGAGAATGGTATGTTAAGATGCATGATTTAATGAGAGAAATGGCTTTAAAGATTTCAAAGTTCATGGTTAAATTTGAGCTCGTTGAAATTCCAGAGGAGAAACATTGGACCGTTGAATTGGAGAGAGTTTCCTTGAGTTCAAGTACATTGAAAGAATTTCCAAATGACTTTTCCCCCAGATGCCATAAGCTTTCAACCTTGAATTTGAGAATCTTGAACGTTTGGGGAACTTGCATTAAAGAAATCCCAGAATCTTTCTTGTTGTACATGTCACAGCTTCGTGTCCTTGATTTAAGTTATAACAGAGAGCTTAAGTGTCTTCCCAATTCTATCTCAAATTTGGAGAATCTTTGTGGATTATTTCTTCAAGGTTGTAGACGCATTAGCTGTTTGCCAGCAATGAAGAAGATGA
The DNA here is from genome assembly GCA_003576665.1 of Ipomoea trifida. Taxonomy (NCBI): domain Eukaryota; kingdom Viridiplantae; phylum Streptophyta; class Magnoliopsida; order Solanales; family Convolvulaceae; genus Ipomoea; species Ipomoea trifida. The sequence continues at coordinate 15,088,307 of CP025649.1, forward strand.
AGAAATTGCGGGTGTTAAATATTGAAGGTTGTTGGGGAATTAGGGAATTGCCTCAAGACATGGAATGTTTAGTGAGTCTCCAACATCTATATATGATGGGCACACGCACAGACTTGGAGATAATTTCAAAAGGGGTAATATCCAAACTAAGAAATCTTAAACGCATCCAATTGGACAACTGTGAGAGGTTGCAGAGTGAAGAATTGAATTGTTTGCCACATCTTCAAGAATTTTGGAGCTGCTATGATGAACTGCACAACTTCAACAGGTTTGTTAAAAAACTTGAGCAACTGAAATGCTACTACATATCTATAAGCAGTTCAGATTTTTACAAGAAGAAGAGTTTACCTTTGGGCAGTAATGTGAGGAAGGTGTATTTCACGGGAATCAATTTTACATTAGTTTTGCTTCCTGCAAACATTACTTCTTTAAGAATTAAAGATTGTGAAGGGCTCAATGGGTGGATAGCAGACTATCTCCAATCAATAATGAGTAACCTGAGAGAACTAAAAGTACAACAGTGCAGGAAAGTAGAGTGGATTTTGAACAGCCAACAAATAATAGAAAATGCAAGCAAGACTGGTGCCACCTCATTTAAGAGTCTTGAGGTGTTGAAGCTCTATTGGCTGCCAAATTTAATAAGTGTGTGTAAGGGAGTAGATGTAATTCTTCCAGATTATTGCATCTTCTCATCCCTTAAACATCTCTTTATCCATGAATGTGATAGTATGAAGAAGTTGTTGCCACATGCATTATTGCAAAATCTCAAAAACCTCGAGAAACTTTCTGTGAGATACTGCTCTCAACTAGAAGTAGTGGTAATAGGAGGAGTTGGGGGGGATGGAGAAGAAGAAGGTAGTAGTAATACCCCAATATACCTCCCCAAGCTTAAAGAATTAGTTCTAGGTAACATACCAGAATTGAAAAGCATATGCAATGGTAGAGAAATGATTTGTCCTTCCATTGAAAGTATAAGGATTTGGGGTTGTACAAATGTAAAGAGGATGCCTTCATTTCTTCCCATTAATGAGGCTACTAAACAACCATACATTCCTTCATCCTTACAAAAGATCAAGTTACTTGAAGATGAGAAAGAATGGTGGGAATCGTTGGAGTTGCACGATCCAAATGCAAAATACATCCTTCAATCTCACATCGAATGGTAATAATTTCTTATTTATCTATGCTATATAAAACAATATTTCAATAACAACTTAGTGTATCACAAAAATTTTAGCAACAATTTTTTATAACCATGAGAAAAATGGATAATTTTGTTTAAATGCTTATGCACCCATCTTAGACCATTTACAGGTAAACAATCAATCTTGAACCACCACTAAATTTTCAATTTTTTTATAACCATCATTAAATTATATTTTCAATAAAAGGTCACATTTAATAAAAATATCCAAAATTTTATTATTTATATATTTTCTTAATTAAGGCATGTAGTGACTCTCCCATATGGGAAGTCATGAGATCGAGTCTCAATGAAGGCATTGTTGACTCTTTGTACTACAACGGGTTGAGAAAGTATATGTATGAACAGATACTACAATGTAATAGAGTCAGTAGAATTCAAAAAAAAAAAAGGTTAACAATTACTCTATCCTTGCAATTTAGTTGTCTTACTTCTCTTTTTATTTTATCTAAAAATAATTTTAAAAGTTTAAATTTAAACATTTATAACTTTTTGTGTTTTCTAATTTATCCTTCGTTCTTTTTAACTATTAAACTTAGTTCCAACTCACCACTTTTAAAAAAAAAAATTGAAAAGAATATTAGCGATTTATTATTATTTTTTTTATAAAAACAATATTTCATTTGGTCCTTTATATATAGATCGAGAGCACCATTTCAATTCAATTTTCTCTGTAAAATAATACCATTACCAAATAACAAAAACATAAATTCAAAGACAAAATAAATTTTACTTAAAATGATAAAAATGTCAATTTTGTGTTTCTTTATATGGATTGCATGTTTGAGTTAATCTTCTGTGCTTTTCTTCTATGTTTGCAAACTATGTTTGAGTTTATTCAAAGGATTTCTAATTATATTTTGTAAGAAAAAGTTTTTTTCTTTTTATGAATGTAAGGAAATTCATCACATAAGAAACTTTGATGAATATAATTCATTTTTAGGAATATAATTTGAACTCTAAACCTTGTACTTAAGCTAGTCAATCCCTTCCACTAGAGTAGATGATTTTTAGTACAGAGATAAATATTTTATTATTGAAATCATTATACATTGCAGCCACAACCAAATTATTGAATTCATTGTTGATTATTGAATGAAATGCAGGTGTACTGGCATTTTCATGGGATCATAAGGGAAGATTATTGTAGCCAGAAGTTGTCATTGTTAAATCCGGATCGGAATAGATGCTTTGGAGGTCTCTCATGTTTCTATTTTATGTCATATTTATTCATATGTATTTGTTTTTCATTGAGTTCTCTAACCATTGCAATTTTCAGCTACATTGAGTTTCAATAATTAAAACACAAAATTATTTTAATACTTATGTGTCACTACAACAAATTAATTTTTTAACGACACATATTTAACGGCGTTATATATAACCGCCGCTAAATGAGTATTTTGCAACGGTTATAGAACCACCGCTAATTTTGTATTAAACTTAGGAAACATTAATTTTTTTAATTTAATTTGTATTTTAGCTGCGATTAAAATAACCGCTGCTAAAACTTAACTAAATAAATGTGTATTTTAGCGGCGTTTGTGGTAACCGTGGCTAAAAATCAATAAAATTATTTATTTATATTAATTAGAAGTTTTTAAAACAAAAATGACAGGTGATGAATTTATGTAAAGTTGTAAAGGAAGCCGAGCAGGACAATCCTCGAAACCATGGCGGACTAAACCCCAAGCAAGGAAGCAAGTTGTGAGTCAGACATACATTCCATCTCCTGCATAGATGTCACTTATTGTTTTTGCTTTATTGAAGCATAAAATAGCTAATATGAGTATGATTCTTACCAAGAAACAATATATGATTTGTAAAGAATGGTTTGGGCTATCTTCTACATATCTTTTAGCATTTGGAGGTTCAACACTTCGTCTCTCTCTATGCCCTAAAACTTCCACATGCCCTTGAGGTGGTCAAAATATCGCTCGACCTAAGATACTAATTGTTTGCTAATTGACCAGTCTTTTTAGCTGAGTATTTTTGTTTCTAATTTTAGGCTTGGTCTATACGGTTAGTATTTATTTGTTCACATTTGTTTTTCTGTTTACAAGTACATGTTTTCTTACTAAATTTTTGTACTTATTTAGGTCTTATTATTTTTAGAACTGAATGAGCTTACAAATTTCATGTTGTTTCAGCCTATTTAATTTTCAAACAGGAGATGGAGCTTTCTATGATAGGCTTGCAAAATGCTGGAAAATTTTCTCTTGTTAACTTCAAGCAATGCCTCACACTTCAAATTGGTCCGTAATAACTTTTGAAAATGAGGTAGGATTTAATATTTACTGAAGGTTAAAACTGAAATTTCCAGAGTTGAAATTTCATAATTGTTTTCTTGTTTCAGCTGGCATATTCTTATGAGAATGAGAGCTCCTACTGAAGGTTCTTGTGACCATATTGCTTCGGTATAGGTAAGTTTGTAATCTTCCTTTCCTTTACTTATAAATATTTCCTTATTCCTTTTGAAACTTCTCTCTAGTTCATAAAGAATTTATATATGACAACTTTATTTTCTTAGAATCGAGCAAATTGCCATTTTGGTCCACTGACTATATGGGTCCTCTTAATTGCAGTCCACGACTTTCAAAAGTGTTAATTGCATACCATGACTATTCAATTTTTGTCAATTTTGGTCACTCCGACCAAATTACCGGCCAAATCTCACCGGAATTTCTTAAACCTTAAAATAACGAGGGCATTTTAGTAATTTCACGCCCTATTTCATATTCTCCGGCGAACTACCATTTTTCTCCGGCGAATAAACCGCCATCGCCGCCATCTCCGCCGCTGCCGCAACCAAAACCTGTCGTTTCACTGTCTCCGCCGTCACCAACTCCTACCACACGTTCCCCAATTATGGCTTTCGGTCAGCGCTCCCCTGTCTCAGTTACACCGCCGCCAACAATGTCTCCTCCTCCACCACTGGAAGCTTCACCGCGAATGCCCCCTCTGGCAGTTAAATAATCTCTGCCGCTTTCACTTCCTATTCTCCTTCATTGAGTTCACTTCTTATTCTCCAAACCCAAAGTTCAGAGTCCCCCTCAACCTCTACCATTCAAGGATTATTATAATCCTCCACCCAAACCAGCTTCTCTAGTGAGAGCTCCACCGCCATCCCCAAAAACTTTTGAGAAAACACCTCAAATCATGCCCATGTCCCCTCTAAAACTTCCCAAATCGGCCCAAACATTGTCCGACTCGGATTCGGAACCAAAAATCCCGATTGATCATAAAACAATGGTGGTTCAAGAACGCGAGGAACGAAGTAGAGGGTACATTCGCTGGAGAAGAAGAATAGGATGTGAAATGACTAAAATACCCTCATTATTTTAAGGTTTAGAAAATTCCGGTGAGATTTGGCCGGTAATTTGGCCGGAGTGACCAAAATTGACAAAAATTGAATAGTCAGGGTATGCAATTAACACTTTTGAAAGTCGTGGACTGCAATTAAGAGGACCCCTATAGTCAGTGGACCAAAATGGCAATTTGCTCCTTAGAATCCATGTATTCTCTAACCTTCTTTATAAATAGTGCAAGATGCAAACTGTTTTAGTTACTATGGATTCACCTTTCATTCCTTGAACACTATAATATTATCTGTTCATCAATTCATACTAGAGATAATTAATGGGCTTATGTTATGGCAGTATTGTTTTTTCATTTGATTTTACATAAGTTGTTGACTGATTCTTGAATGCTTGGTTTTGGTAATTTGGCAGTCTATGGATGAGTTAGAAGATAAGCTTAGGTATACAACTGTTGAATTGCAGAGTTTGAAGGTTGAATCCAACGAGGAGATGCGGGAAAGAGATAAAGCAAGAAACCAGATTCAGAAAGTATTGACCTGCTTTTCTCAAGTGGTTCAAACTGATCAGAGCCCTCTTGTGAAGGCTGCAAGAGCAAATTCATGGTTGATAGAATCAAACAAACCCAGAACCATTACGGCTCTTCCCCGTTGAGTTGTTGTTCGATCTAGTGTCATTACTTGAGCTCTCGAGCATGAATGGTTGTTGTTCTCAGGTCCGACATCGGTGATTGACAGTCTAGTATGGACTTTTTATGTCCATAGATACAAAGATGTCAAATATGGATTTTTTTTTTTTTATGTGAAAGTACTTTTTAGTTATTTATGTAATTCAAATAATATGTTGAATTTTGTACTTGAATATTGTTTGATGTTATTATTTGACAAATATTATTAGAGCAAATACCAATTTTGGTCCCACGACTATTAGTAAAATGACAATTTTAGTCCACATATTTAATTTCTACAAATTTTAATTTGGTCTCACGACTATTGTTTTAGTATCAATTTTCAGCCACGACTATTATTTTAGTGCCAAAATTCATTGCGCCGGTTATTATCCATCGTTTAAAACGTGCAAAAATGTAAAATTGTTAAGAGTATTTTCGTCATTTTCAACTTAATATCCCAATTTAAGTATTAATAAATGGATTTAAGTCCAAGATCGATCAAATTAAAATTCGCAGTTTTCCTCCTCATTTTATCATAATTTGATGAGGAGAACTGTGATTTGTGATCGATCTTAGGGCTTAAGTCTCTTTATTCATGCTCAACTTGGATATTGAGTTGAAACACACAAAAATACTTTTAAAAATTTTTGGATTTCGGCACGTTTTAAACGGATGGATGACCGGCGTGATAAATTTTGGCACTAAAACAGTAGTCGTGGGACCAAAATTGGTAGAAATTAAACATGTGGACCAAAATTGTCATTTTGCTAATAGTTGTGGGACCAAAATTGGTATTTGCTCAATATTATTATTATTATTGATTTTCTTTTAAATTATTGAATGTGTATTGTATATACAGAGTTTGTTTGTGATTGCAATGCAAATTTGAAAGTAGAGAATAATATATATATATAATATTTAATATTATAATAATAAAATGAAAAAATAATTTTTTTAAAATAAGAATATATTTTAGCGGCGGTTTTATAACCTCCACTAAAATTTATAGTAAAATTAAATAAAATGTTTAGCGGCAGTTACATAAATGTTGCTAAATCCTAACAAAAAAATGACCAATTTTTAGAGGCGGTTCGAAAACCGCCGCTAAATGTAGTCAAAACTGCCGCTAAATGAATGACTAACTAATTCCTAGTGGTTGTCAAAAACCGCCGCTAAAACGTTCGCGACACACTGTACTATTTATTCACAGTTGAGTAACCGTCGGGAAATACAACCGCTGCTAAACAAATTTATAACTGCCGCTAAATACTATTTTTGATGTAGCGATCGTACACTAAAGTGCATCGGATAATTTACGTTTGAACCCAAGAACTGATGATGGATAAATCGTAAATGGACACGTGGCGGATCAACCCGGATGTAATCGGATTCAATAATTGGGGATGACCCAAAAACCGAACCCGCCCGAGTCCCGTACTCGGGCGAGGCTCGGTCTTTTCAGCATCAAGCGCGGTCCAAGGCCGTTGCATCCACCTGCTAACTCCTTTTCGGGGGCGGTTAGGGTCAAGGGACGGTATAAAAAATACTCCTCTATGTCTCATTAAGACACATCTTGCCCTAAAAACACTCCTTATCTTGTTATTACATAAATCTCTCTTTGTAATAGCATTGTATTGACTTTATACAAAAATTATCTCCGTGATTATCCATTTTGTCTTATCATTATAACATTTCTTGTTTAATTCTTACCTTGTCTAGTCCTTTAACATAATCGGGTTTACTAATTCGGACCACCCCGGGTTAATTAATAAAATCCATCAATACTATTATCAAATAACAAAATCATAAAATCAAAGATAAAATAAAAGAAAAATGACACTTTTCGTTCTTGAATTGTTTTACTCTTGAAAATTTGGTTGTTGCCAATTAGTTCGAGCAAAATTAGTCCTTCAATTATCTATAGTGTGCTACATTTAATCACTACAGTTATATAATTTAAACTTCTATTAATAAGTCATTTTTTCATGAGTTATATTTGTTAAATTATGAAAATTTTTTAAACGGGCAAATAACATTACTCATATAAAAAATTAGTAATAAATTACAGATATTTAATTATGATAATCAAGTACAGCTTTAAAAATGAAAGAATAAAGACAGGCATAGACTTAGCTTAGACAAGTCTTGGTCTTCCAACTGGGTATGTGGCATTGGATTCTTATCCAATCCCTATCACTTTCTTTAGGTACATTAATTCACTTCAAATAATTTGGAGTCCACCGGACACTAGCCTCAACTATCTGCTCAAATTGCACTCTTTCCATTTGCATATTTCTTTAGCAGACTAATTTTATATTTTTAGTATAATTAATAAGTTATTTTTAATATCGATCTCTTTTATACGTTTTTAATTAATAATCAATATCAAACTTTTTATTAAAAAAATTTATACCTATATCACTTAAATACAATGTCTTTAGCATTCTTTTGAACTCATTTAAGGAAAATGCAAAATATTATGTATTATTCTAATTGAATTTTTATTGTGTTGTTATTGATAAAAGTTTTGTTAGATCAAAATATTTATTTCTTTTATCAAATGTCTCCTTAGGTATTTCCTTGAAGTTTCTTTGCTCCTTCAATGAAATTTCTCATTGAATAGTATCATTATTGGATCTTAGAGCTTTAATTAATTTTCTAGTCAATTTAGACATTTACACACCCCAACAATGACAATTGTTATACTTAATTAATTTCTCAAAAAAAATTGAAGAAAATTTCTCAAAATTAAAGTATATGAGTCTGTTACATGATATGTATTTATTAATTATAAGATAAAAAAAATCAGTTAGTTAACACCTGAGGAACTAAATTAATGATTATTTAATACATAAGGAATTAAGAAGTAAAAATCGAAAAATATTGTAAATATATAATATATAATTATCAAAATAAAAAAAACCAGTTAAATTTTAATAATACTGTATAAAGTATATGCAGCAGTCCAGAAAATAGATAAAATTATGTTCTGACCACATATAAGACAACAGAAATTGTACAGAAACAGCAAATAACTTTAGGCGGGGTTCCTTGAAGTTTCTTTATTCCTTCCATTGAATTTCTCTCTTGACTTTGGTGTTAATTTATTTCAAGAAATTTTGAAGAACAACTCTCTCTCTCTCTCTGCAGATAGACTTCTGGCTTCTTCATTGTTTGTAAGCTACTGCTAAGTTTGAAGTTTCTAAACACAAATTGTAGCTGTTGCATTGCAGGTATGCATCTATTTTCTTGAATAAGTCGATGAAATTTTTATATTTACATAAAGCATGTTATTGTAACGAGTATGATAAAAATAAGTTAAACAAGTTTTAGTTTTTCTCTGCAGCAAATACACCGTATTTTTTTCGATCTGAAGCATTAAATTTCAAAAATTTCTTAATTTTCATTCTAAAAATAAATTGAAGTAGAACATTGAAATTGGCTAACTTTAAGTCACAGCAATTTTATAGAAATAATTTCAAATTTAAAATATATATATACAAAATTTTGAAATTATATTTATGCTTCTTAATATATACGTAGTAGTTTTTTGGACTCATCGACTATCATGTTGCATCATAACGATTATATTCTTCTTGATTCTAATTAAATAATTTGTAGTGCTACAAGCAATTTAATTATCACAAGTTCTTATATCTGAAAATAACAAGTTACAAATAGACTTTCATTGCCAAAGACCTTGTGGTTTAGTAGCACCGGTGTCCCAGTTTACACTCACACATGGATTATGGGAGTGGGTTCGAGCCTCGGTGGAACTTACTTTCTTTTTTGTTTACTTTGTTATTTTTATAGAGTACTTTTAACTATTATATATTACACTTGTGGTGTCTAGACTCTAGATCATGCACTTTTACTCTTTGAAATGTGTAATCTTAACATTTTTGCTATGCACGTTCTATTATCATTTTTATAGTACACTTTTAACTATTCATTTTTTATTATTGCTCTGTAATCTTAACATTTTTACTCTTTCTGTGTAATCTTAAGTGTTTTTTTTTTTTTTTTTGTTCAAATTACTCATTTTTTGGCCATTCTTTTTCTTAGAAGACAAAATGGAGCAGATATTCTCGTTTGGTAGTAAAATGGTTGGAGAATATATGGGTTTTGATGAAAATTTGGAAACACTAAACGTTGAAGTAGATCAACTTTACGAGCAAGCGAATGACATAAAAGCAGAGTTGATGAACATAGAAAGAGGAGGGCAAAGGAAGAGAAAACGCGAAGTCGAGAGTTGGCTTCAGCAAGTTGAGCAGTTGAAAAAACACTTTGAAACATTCAAGGAAAGCATACAAGGTAGGGGATTAATAATGAAGAATGCCTGGAAGTTAATAAAAGCACAACAACTCGAAAGGATGACAGAAAGAGTAAAAAAGCTTAGAGATGAGGGCAGAAATATCAGTGAACTTACACTGAATGTGAGTATGGTATATCAACTCAATGTTGATCAGTTATCTGGGACATAATCTAAATTTAATTTAGAAGAAATATATGGATGGGTCGAAGATGAAAATGTTACTAGTATTGGGGTGTATGGAACGAGAGGTGTTGGGAAGACAACCTTGGTTAAACATATATATAATCAAATCCTTGAAAACAACCCTCATGCTAATGTTTACTGGGTTACAGTTTCTCAAGATTTTAACATCAGAAAATTACAAGATAACATTGCCAAAACTGCTGGTATTATAATTTCTGATGACGAGAATGAAGAGCAAAGGGCTGCTATTTTACGCAACCATTTAGTGGGAAATAATGTTGTGCTCATATTGGATAATGTGTGGGACAACATTCGCTTGGAAAAATTGGGTGTCCCTCCTAAGGATAAGGGTTACAAGCTCATTTTAACTACTCGGCTACTAGATGTGTGCCGTAAGATTGGATGCCAAAAGTTGTTCAAAGTTAATGTTCTTAATGAGGAAGAAGCTTGGAATTTGTTCAAGCAGATTTTAGTACAAGATGATCATACTGTACTCACCAATGCTATTGAAAACCTTGCAAAAGAATTGGCAAAAAAGTGTGGCGGCTTACCGTTGGAACTCAACACTGTAGCTGCAAGCATGCGAGGGGTCAATGATGATCACATCTGGAGGAATACCATTAAGAATTTTCAAAATGGTTCTACTTATTAGGACTCTGTATTTTATCAACTTTAAGATTCATACTCCATATGTGAATGTTAGTGTAACTCTATTTTTACCAGTCATGATCTAGTTAGGGTTATCTCTTATATCCCTATAAAAATATCCGTTCATGTACTATGAAAATACGATTGATCAATAATAAAATTCTCTATAGAAATTCTTATTCTCATCTGGAATCTTTAGACCAAAATGATCCATGGCTACCAATCCACTCTAATCCATCCACCCCATAAATACTCTACAAACAGTCCATTACTTTATTCCCCTCAAACTTTCCTCCTCCAATTATTTTGTAACCCCTCGGTCTTTACGACAAAGTTAAGATTCGAGAATAGCGATATAAATTTTTTTTTAAGCTATGACATTTAAGAAAAGACCGTTCGGTGCTCGAAATAATTTTTGGATTAGTTATCGATAAGCTGCGAACTACGTACCGGTCGCGAACCGAGAAAACTTTAAGGATATAGATTCAGTTCGAATTTTCTAGAATTGGGATTATTAAGTATCATACGATTAAGCCTGATATGCTAACTAGTTCGAGGAAAATTTTGTAACGAACCTTACGTCCAGGGGATCAGTGTTAGACCGGGTGATGACCACTGAACCCGAGTTCGATGATCCAAGTGGTCAGAGTGGGAGTTATGAGAATGCTCCAAAGGCCTCACGCTTACTAAGAAGAAACTAAGGAGGTTTTAAAGATGAGAAAAGAGTTACTTTGTAACGACTTGAGAAGGAAATGATTCTATCCAAAATGTGACGAATTTTGAGCACGGAAATGTGCTGTTGAACCTCCTTTTGGGGTAAAATGAGGGAACTACTGGAAACGAAATATTTTACAAACTTGTCTGAAAAACAGAAAAAAAAAAAAGTGTTTTAAGTGGCAATGATGCCGGTACCCTTATATGAGAACAGTTTACGTGTTGAGTTAGCTTTACGCCTTATATTATATTATCTATTATTGATAACCTGATTGCAGGTAGAGCTATAACTCGTGGGTAAATTTTACAACTTAAAAATTATTATATTTTCGAAACCTTTGTCTACTTTTGAGTGACAATGGATTTCCTTACTTAGCCGTCGTGCTAACTACACTTCATTGTGTCCTTTATTAGATGCAGTCTAGCGTGGGCCCTTGTGGCCGATGAGCTCTGAATAGGATAAGAGTCGAGGTTGAAGATTACTCCATCCTGTAATAGACACCTTGGAAGAATTATTTCCATATGGACATATTTGGATATTGATATGGTTAGTTGAGATTGTAAGTTTAGCCTTAACGTTTGGGTATAGGAAAGATACCTGAGCGTGGCGGTAACACCCAGTTTTCTGCTGGTTGGTTAAATGCTTCCGCAATGTGTTGTATCATTAGGATTTTGTAATAAATCCAAGAGTTGAAAATTGGGGTGTTACAAATTGGTATCAGAGCCTAAGGTTATAAGATCTTGGAGATAGATCAGAACTTAGGATATGAAATCCTGTTTTGGACAGTAGAGCTTGATACGCTCTGTACTAAGTGAAAATCGAGAGCCTAAGGTTATAAGATCTTGGAGATAGATCAGAGCTTTAGGTTGTGAGATTTTTGCCATGGGCAATAGAGTTTGATAAGCTCTGTTACATAGTGTAGTTCAGAGCTTAGGATTTGAGATCCCCGTTATCGATAATAGAATTGGTGAAGCTCTGTTACAAAGTGGAATCTATCGGAGCTTAAGGTTATAAGTTCTTGGAAACAGAGTTTGGTACGCTCTGTCATAAGTTAGTATTACGGCGGCTCGAATCTTTGAAGGTTAGATCGGAGCCTAGGCTGTGAAATCTTTGTAAGATGTGACATCTTTGTTAAAGCTTAGGATTTGAGATCCTTGTTATTGATGATAGAGTTTGGTACGCCCTGTTGCGAGTAAGATTTCATGTTCACTAAAATTATTATTTACCCCATATATATGTATATTCATATGTGATAGGATATGATATCAAAATTATGTGTTTTGCAAAATTATGCGTATTATGATGTTCGTAAGTTCATTGCATAATATGTGTATGATTCTCGAATTATCGAAAGTTGATTTTTACGTGTCAAACCCGTGTGTTGAGTAAATGCTTGGCTTGGAATTTTGGGTGTTACGTACATATATGAACTAAGAATGATATATTCTTATGGAATGAATTATTGTGGAGAAAAATGTATTTTGAGAAATTATATATTTTTGAAAAAAAATATTTATCATGAGGAAATGATATATTTTGGAAATTATACGTACATATTTAGTCTTGGAGGGTGAGAATACTTGCAGCCGGTGTGAGCCGGAAATCTCACAATTTGGTTTATGAAGTATGAAATTTGAGTATTGGTGCGGATTGAGTCCCCCAATTTGATTTTGGTTTGGCTTATAATGCCTATTGGTGATTAGGGAGAGAGTTTCTCCACTTGGTATTTAAATCCTCCTTGACAAATATGTTATTTTGGAAAATGATATCTCCACATGTATTTTGGGAAAAATATTTTATTATGAAACAAATGATATATATATCTATACGATTTTGGAAAGAATATGATTGTTGAAAATCATAAAACCCAAGCCCATATTTTACGGGTGAAATGGAACTTACTTGCTTATGCTAATTTTGGGATATATACTCCTTTGTCTTTAGGCTAAATGATTTTGGGAAAATGTGAGTACACGTCTTATGACATTATTTGATGAGAATGCATATGGGTTGCTCTGGTGATTGTTAGTGAAATTGTTAGATCTATAGAGATTATGGTAAGTAATGAAATTATGATGTCGAAGAGATTTGGTGATGAAATTATTGGTATATGGATTATGAAGAGGAAAATATGGGTATGTGGATATTAGGAATATGAAAGTTATAGACATTAGATACGACTGTGAATAATTAATCTGGGTTATAGATGTAAGATATGATATTTTGAAGGATATGGTTATTTATATATTTCATCCCGAAGGGTAGTGATACTTGGAGGTTTCGACTACTCTTTATGACTATTATTATTATGATTATGATTATGATGATGAGAGTTGAGATCTCTCTATTTGGTTTTGACCACCGGTTCATGGAATCGTCCGGTTGGTTTGGATTGATTTTGACTTGGTTTTTGCAACCGGTTCGTGGATTCGTCCGGTTGGTTCGGTATTGGGTTGGAAGTTGAAACTTTCCATTTGGAACCATCCTTCCTTGGTATTTTATATAATACCTATTTTGGGTATATGAAAAGTTTAATCAACTAGTTGAAGAATTATCTTTGGTGATTATTGTGAGAGTTGGGTACTCTCTATTTGGTGGTTATTTTGAAAGATTGGGATTATCTCTTTGGTATTTAATTTGAGATAGTGGAATTATCTTCTGGATGTTTATTTTGAGATAATGGAATTATCCTTTGGATGTTTTGAGATATTGGAATTATCTATTTGATAATTATTTTGAGAGATTGGAGTTATTCCTTTGGTATTTATTTTGAGAGTTGGAAATCTCTCTATTGGTGAATAAGTTTGGTTTAAAAGAATTTTGAGTAGTGATGATATTATGATATATATTGAGGGAACTGTTATATGGAAAACTTCAGATAAAGATATTATTATGATATGTATTAAGGAAATTGTTATATGGAAATATTGATATGAAGATTGTATATGTGAATCTAAGGAAATAGTTGATTATGAAAAAGGCAACGACCTTACCTCCTGGAAAATTTATAGATACTTTGGTATGCATCTCTATACATATTTGAATGTGTCTGATTCCCTCAAGATATACTTCTAATGGATTAAAGATGATTTAGTTTGATGAGATTAAAAATGCCGTGTTAAGGGGTTGAAACTTATTATGTGGAAATTTATGTGCTCCAAGATGATATCAAAAGCTATTCGAATCTTGGGAAGCTTAAGATATGAGATGTTGGGAATAAGAACGTAGTAGAGCCTAAGTGATAATCTTGGAGATAAGAATTAAGTGATGATCTACTTTGAATCCATGGAAAACGAGAAGGAAGTTTCGGGGACGAAACTATTTTAAGGGGGGAAGACTGTAACCCCTCGGTCTTTACGACAAAGTTAAGATTCGAGAATAGCGATATAAATTTTTTTTAAGCTATGACATTTAAGAAAAGACCGTTCGGTGCTCGAAATAATTTTTGGATTAGTTATCGATAAGCTGCGAACTACGTACCGGTCGCGAACCGAGAAAACTTTAAGGATATAGATTCAGTTCGAATTTTCTAGAATTGGGATTATTAAGTATCATACGATTAAGCCTGAAATGCTAGCTAGTTCGAGGAAAATTTTAATTGGACTGTAAGGGATAAATTGTTACGGACTCTGTACCTAAATTTAGCGGATTATCGGAAAATTCCCAAAATTGGTGATTTGCGACGGGAATATTTTTACGATAATTTTGGTATTGAAATTTTCCCGAATTGAGTTATAATCCTCCGAACATTCATCTGATTTAAGCTTAAACTGATCAATTAGATTAATATCTTCTAAGGGATTCATAGGGTAATGACAAGTGGCAAGACCCCAAATCTTAGTCTAGATTGAGCATTTAATGTTGTGACATAAGAGGTATGGTGATCTAGTACTTGTGACTTCCATTTCAAGCCAAACAAATGTGATCATCTCTCTCCTCTCTTCATCTCATTTTCGAAAACACTAAGGAGAAGAAGAAGAAAAATTAGCTAAGTCTTTCACTTGTGATTCTAGAGCTCCCACTTATTTTTCCCAACTCAAGAGATCAAGTCTAGGTAAGACTTTAAGCTTTGATGGTTCAATCATCTCTAGAACTTAAGTGTTGATGTTTAATACAAGAAAATATTGTTATTATGGTGATGCTTTTAGGAACTTTGGATTCGAGGAAAGATCTAACACTTCTACGGTTCTAGAAATCTTCTATTGAGGTAAGGAATCCCTTAAGTCGGTTCAATCACTTGGAGATAAGCAAATGCTAGGAGATTATGTGAATTAGAAATTTTTATATGAAAAGTATGTGCTATGCTATAGATCTAAAAGTTGGCTCAAAAATCTTTGCTTTGATTTTTGATAAATTTGTTATGCATGTTCATAGCTATTTTATGCATGTATATGTTGTATTTATGCCCTTATAGACTTATACTTGTGAAAATATTGAAATAAAATCAAGGTAGTCTCTGGCAGTAACTTCCGAGATTTATTGGGAAAAATTGGTAAGGTATTTTGATCCTATTTTTTTTGGACATGTAGTTCTATAAGTGTAGAACCTACATATAGAATTTCATAATGATCGGAGTAGTACAAGTATGATTTTCGCATGTTTTTCTAAAACTGGTCCAGAGAGAAAAACAGCACACTGCCGAGGGCAAAAATGGAATTTTCTGTGTTTATTCGTGGATCAAAATGACCAAAACGTTTTATGGACATCAAGTACTATAAGTTGGGGTTCTACCATAAAAATTTCAAGTGAAAAAGAGTTCGGGAACTATTTTTACCGGCTCAATCTTTCGGACTGCGCCAGAAATTTTCTGGCAGATTTAGGGTGGACGTGGCCTTGGACGCGCGTCCATCGTCGTCCAGATTTACGGCGTCACGGCCGAAAGGCCGAACGCGGGCACGGACGCGCGTCCGCTGCGCGTCCGTGGGCGCCCAGTTACGGCGCCACTTGCCGAACCCGCGGACGCGGCCAGCCGCGAGTCCGCGTGACGCGGACTCGTTTTCGACTTGTCCTTGACCAAACTTTCTCCCGATGTTTTTAATCCCGAGTATTGTGATGTTTTGAAGGCCTACGGGCAACCGGGCAAATTTTTGAAAGGCTCGAATATTATTATTTGTGTTCATTATATTTATTGACTTGGAGAAAAATTTATGTGCATTACCTTAGAAGAAAATATTGTTGTTAAGAGATAAGTACAACTCTTGTGACTTGGGGAATTGTGTTGGAAAGCCTGTGAGTAAATAAAAATGTTTATAAAACTTACTTCGAAAGAACGTATGCTATTTTGGTAAACATGTTGTCAAAACCTTATTTTTTTGAGGAAAATACCACTTTTAATGAGTGAGTACCTTACGTGAGAAAGATGAGAAAATGATATTCGAAAAGCCTGCGGGTACTGAGAGTATTTTTAAAATCCTTCTTGGGCTGATGAGATAGCCGATTTCAACTACTGGACTCAAATGAGAAATATGTCCAAAAGAAATGATTTGAGAAAGAAAAACGGAAGGAAGAATCATGTTTTCAAACCCTTAGTTTCTAAAGCGATTTGAGGAGGACCTTGATTGACCCACGGGTGGCTTTAAGTGCCATGGCCCAGTGGTCGTTGTGGATATTGTATGACCAGTTCATACTGCAGGGCGAAGTCTATTCGTCGATATGTTATAGTGTATGACCAGTTCATACTGCAGGGCGAAGTCTATTCGCCAGGTACTATATAACTCGTAGGATGAGGTATTCCTATGGGGATGTGCACATTTAAGGTATAGTTACTCCAGAAGTCCGGGTAGGTGTTGTTTTTATGGACCTAGCTAGGCCAGCTAGGAATCATTTTAACGAACCTTACGTCCAGGGGATCAGTGTTAGACCGGGTGATGACCACTGAACCCGAGTTCGATGATCCAAGTGGTCAGAGTGGGAGTTATGAGAATGCTCCAAAGGCCTCACGCTTACTAAGAAGAAACTAAGGAGGTTTTAAAGATGAGAAAAGAGTTACTTTGTAACGACTTGAGAAGGAAATGATTCTATCCAAAATGTGACGAATTTTGAGCACGGAAATGTGCTGTTGAACCTCCTTTTGGGGTAAAATGAGGGAACTACTGGAAACGAAATATTTTACAAACTTGTCTGAAAAACAGAAAAAAAAAAAAAGTGTTTTAAGTGGCAATGATGCCGGTACCCTTATATGAGAACAGTTTACGTGTTGAGTTAGCTTTACGCCTTATATTATATTATCTATTATTGATAACCTGATTGCAGGTAGAGCTATAACTCGTGGGTAAATTTTACAACTTAAAAATTATTATATTTTCGAAACCTTTGTCTACTTTTGAGTGACAATGGATTTCCTTACTTAGCCGTCGTGCTAACTACACTTCATTGTGTCCTTTATTAGATGCAGTCTAGCGTGGGCCCTTGTGGCCGATGAGCTCTGAATAGGATAAGAGTCGAGGTTGAAGATTACTCCATCCTGTAATAGACACCTTGGAAGAATTATTTCCATATGGACATATTTGGATATTGATATGGTTAGTTGAGATTGTAAGTTTAGCCTTAACGTTTGGGTATAGGAAAGATACCTGAGCGTGGCGGTAACACCCAGTTTTCTGCTGGTTGGTTAAACGCTTCCGCAATGTGTTGTATCATTAGGATTTTGTAATAAATCCAAGAGTTGAAAATTGGGGTGTTACATATTTATTCTGGATTGAAATGCTCACTTGTTCCTTTTCTTAGTGGTCAAAATCTCAATGGATAGTCAAGATTCCTCTATTTTGCCCATCTCATCATCTCATCTCTGTTTGATGAAGTTATATGTATGTTGTTGTGGGACATACCACATCCCAAGCCCAATGGCAAGCTATTGAATCTGCATTTGGGTCCTCCTCATGTGAGTATTTAATTTGCACCAAGAGGATTCCACTACAAGTGAGTATCTTGGCTAAGCCAAGGCTTTAATTGGACTACTTGCAATAGACGGTGACCAATTGGTATAAACTAGCATAATCTGTACATGTTTAAAGGTCCCCGGCTTGAGTACCGTGTGATGGTCTCTTCATTGATCACAAAAGAACTTGTAACGATTGATCAATTGAATGATTATCTCACTGTCCATCAATTCATCTATACTAACGACGTTTCTTTGTCGACTTCTCCACAGCCACCTGAAGCTCTTGTCACTCAACATGGCCCATTTGCTGCCTCAAGACCGAAGCAACCAGTTGACCAGAAACCCCGTGGTTGTAGTCATAGACATAGAGGAGGCCAAGGCTATGTTCACAGTCATAGCTATGTTTTAAAGTGCCAAATCTAAAATAATTTGGCCATGCTGCTTTAGAGTGCAATAAGAGGTATTCGAGGGCACCCAATCCTCAAGCACACATGGCTTATTCCAACGATCTAGTTCTTGCACCGTTCTCTCAAAATTAGTTCCAAGATACTAGTGCCAGCCATCATGCCACTATAGATCCCTCATCGTTGCAAAGAGTAGAATAATACACAGGAAATTACACTATTCGGGCGAGTTGGTAATGACACTTGTTTGAATATTTTCTAGTGCTGGGCATACTTCTATATCCTCTTCTTCATGTGTCCTACAGTTACTAAATGTCTTACATGCATGTTCCTACCCTATTCAACTCTTTCCTATCTGTAAAATATTTCACCACTAATAATAATTTTTCTTTGAGTTTCATCCCTCCTTTTTTGTTGTAAAAGATCTTAACATACACCAACTAAATTCTATGTAATTATACAAACTTCCAATACAAAATCAAGTTACATTCATTACATCCAAATTAAAGCACCTTTAAAAGTTTGGCAAACCTACCATGGTCGCCCTCATTGAAGAGTTTTGCACAATATACTATGTCATGAATTGTCCAGTGTCTAAGTCCTTAAATAACGTTCATTTCATTCTCTTTGTATTGCCTATCAACTAGAGGAGTCCTCATGATTTTCACTTGAAAGAGTCAATAAGTCTAATTCTGTTGTATTAGATTTGGTTTACACATACATTTTGAGGTCGTCCCCAATTCTATCTAATGAGGGTCATTGTTATTTTACCATTTTTGTTGATGATTATTACTATCGGTAAAACATTGGCACTCAACACTGTAGCTGCAAAGCATGCGAGGGATCAATGATGATCACATCAAGAGAACACCATTATTAAGAAATTCCTCTAAGACCACCTGTATCTATATGAAATTTAAAGACAAATAAAAGGACATATATCGCACTTTCTATCGCTGCTCATTCAATTCGTTATATAATTCAGCTGGTGTTCACAAAAGATGAGAAACAACAACTTCAATGAACTAATACTACATTAAAATACGTACCTGTGCTTCTTTGTAAATACCCCACCCAATTTGAGGTTGTGCTAATACATTGGCATTTCTAACAAGTAACAACGCAATTCCACTCTTTTAACTATCTACTTGTAAGAAATAACATAGAATAACCAATGTAGTATCTCGCATACGAGTTTTTCAGCATTTTGCTAAGGGAGGCGCCGCTCCACCATTTTTACTTTCAAATTAATGTTTTTGTATTTATTTTTTATTTTGTTTCTTTGAATGCACGTTTAAAGAAAATAAAAATAAAGAATCCGCAACCCTTCCATTGGAAAGAGTCGCAGAAAACTCAAAAGTTTTTCGTGACCCTCTCGTACACCAATGATTATTGTGTGGATCATGGTCCACACAGCTATTTAAACCATACTATCAAATAATGTACATTTAGTATAAAAATAATATACTTTTAATATATTAAAAATGTATATTGTATTCAGGGGATGTACATTATTTGTGTACTGAATGTACATTATATTGTATAATGTACATTCAGTACACAAATAATTTACATTTAATATATTAAAAATGTAATTTCTATTATAGTCCACACAGCACTATGTGGACCATGATTCACACAATAATTTGTCCTCGTACACGACCTTGTACAAACATCGTAGATCAAAACATTGTTGTACTAGTGCCTTTTTAAACACATTATCATTAGAGCAAATTGTCATTTTGGTCCAATGACTATTGTAGTAGTGTTAATTGCTATCCATGACTTTCAAAAATGTTAATTGTGTACCTTAACTATGCAATTTTTATCAATTTTGGTCCCTCCGGCTAAATTACCAGCGAAAAGTGACCGGAAAATTTGAATGGATAAAATATTGAGGGCAATTTAGTCATTTCCTACTCTCTTTTCTTCTTTTCCGTTTTTCTCTTCTCTTATGCGCCGGAAGCTATGGAAAATGACGAAGAAATTAAACAGAAAACACCATGAAAGCCATTGACAGTAATACATGAAAGTTCTTTCCAGTTTCCAATGCTTAACCATGTCAAGTACGGCATTTAATTTCAAATTTTAATGTTCTAAAAGTAAAAAATTCCATTGCCAAATTCAATGTCAAGCTTAAGGGAATCAACCCAGAAAATACTTCATCCGTTCGTCGTTCGTCACTTGGAGCAGGCAAGGCTTGGAGCCACAACGGAGCAGGCTTCTTAAATGTCGAGCACTTTGAACAATCTCTCCAGAGCTCGGCTACTGATTGCGATGACGTCGACGAAGTCCTTGCAATTCAATTCTAGGATTTGTTTTGGTGTAAGCCACTACTGAGAAGATGGCCCAGATGAGGATTTTTTTTATGGCCTGCAATTCAAGAGAGTTTTGCCACCGTCGACATTCATCTCAGGTAGCTTCAGCAGCTGCGCGCTCACTCCGGTGGCCGCTAATGGAGACGGAACTAAGACTGTGTAACAGACCATTAGTTTACACTTTTCATACTTCTTCCTCTTCATTCTGTAGACTTCTTACTCCTTCATTTTGTGAGTCTTCTTCTTCATCAATACAACATTGCTTTTCTTGCTACATCACTGTGAACAATTCCAATAGCCGCCATTTGCTTATGCCATTCCTTGGAGTGCGCCGATGCGTTACAGGAACAATTCCAATCGCCGGCGCTGTAGCTTCAAGCCAGAGAAGACAAAAGATAAAGTAAAATTACTAAATTGCCCTTAATATTTCGTCTTTTAAAATTTTCCGGTCACATTTGACCGGCAATTTCGCCGTCGTGATCAAAATTGAGAAAAAATACATAGTCAAAGTACGCAATTAACATTTTTGAAAGTCGCGGATATTAATTAACACTACTACAATAGTTATTGGAGCAAAATGGCAATTTTCTCTTATCATTATTAAGTATTTGATTCCATTATAGTTCCAATTTAAATGTTTGAAACAAGCAAACCCCTTAGTTGTTAAACTAAAAAATGTAATGCAAAAAGAGAAAGATTGAAGGAAAATTTTTTAAAGGGAAAAATAAGGTTACTCATACAAAAAGTAGTAATAAATTACAGATATTTAATTATGATAATCAAGTACAGTTAAAAAAAATGAATGAATTAATGCAGGCATAGACTTAGCTTAGACAAGTCTTGGTCTTCCAACTGGATATGTGGCATTGGATTCTTATCCAATCCCTATCACTTTCTTTAGGTACATTAATTGACTTCAAATAATTTGGAGTCCACCGGACACTAGCCTCAATTATCTACTCAAATTGCACTCTTTCCACTGCATATTTCTTTAACAGACTAATTTTATATTTTTAGTTTAATTAATAAGTAATTTTTAATATCTCGTTTAAAAAAGTTTAATTATTTCTTTTGTCAAATGTCTCCTTAGGTATTTGGTTGAAGTTTCTTTGCTCATTAAATGAAATTTCTCTTGGAATAGTGTCATTGGATCTAAAAGCTTTTCAAGTCAATTTAGGCATTTAGGCACCCCAACAAAGACCATTGTTATACTTAATTTCTAAAAAAAAAAAAATCTTAAAGAAAATTCCTCAAAAGTTGGTATACTGTACTATACTCAATAGCTTTTATGCACTAACCAAGAAATTAAATGAATATTATGTGCACATACTATGCATTATACAATTATATAAAGAAATAAGTCCGATTAGTACCTAAATCTATTTATAAAAAATTTAAAATTTATATGAATCTTTTGATTTCTAAAATTATTATCTATATTGTTACAATTATAATATATATGCATTGAATACAATTATGAATAATCAATTTAATCATATAAATCTCATTTATAAATGTATTTAATTAAATGTGTACATGATTAGGGATTATATTAACCATACAAAATTTTAATTTTATTTTTAATTTTGATTTTGTATGTTATGAAAATACATAACTTGCCAAATATATGAGAATACCAACTATATTATTATATTGTATTTAATATTTTTTAATTTTTTTCAAAATTTTCAACATATTGTTTTAAATTTAAATTCATGATTACATGATTTTTTTTCATGCATCGCATGAGTAAAACACTAGTTATATTAATTTTATCCAAAAATTATTGGGTCACATATTTGACTTTCCTTTTTCAATGTAAAAAGATATAATATGGTAATAATTAATATATGATATTTTCCAAATAGTTTTTTTTTCTTAAATATAGGACTTTAATTTCACATGTATAACTTTGATGCATTAAAAAAAATATTTTAAAAATATTTTTATTATTCTTTAATTATATTAACATATTTTAATATTGGACTCAAATCTGAACACAATGCACGTAAAAATGCCTAGTTATAATATTAACGATCAGGGACGGAGCCACCCTGGGGGCAGTGGGGGCAGCTGCCCCCACTCACCCCACCCCCACCCCCTATATAGCCTTTGTATGTATATATGTATATATAGTACATGTTTTATATATAAATATATAAAAACAGATAAAAATCTATAGATGATAAGCTTGCAGAGATGGTAAGTGTGCGGTTTTGTATGTCAAATGACTACGGTTCGAATCCTAAGTGCTGCATCGTCCGTAGCTTGTTTTGAGCACCTGCGTCCTTAGCCTTTTAATTGTATATTTAGCTATATATTAATAATAAAATGTATGCCTTTTAATTGTATATATATATATATATATTAATAATAAAATGTATAATTTATAATGTGTTTCCTATTTGAATTATTTTATCAAATTAATTATTTACATTTATCAGCTTATCAAAAAATTAATTTTACCAAACACTTTTAAGCATAACAACTAGCTTAACAACTCTTTAGATTTCAGCTTGGAACTTATAGCTTTTCAGTTTTAAGCTACTTTTCAGCTTTCAACTACATTTTCAGCTAGGTTTGCCAAACATAGCCATAGTGTTATGAATATTTTTATAAAATTTTGATGCGTTTTATTTTTCGCCTATATTCAACAATATTTATAATGTATTTTGTAATTTAACAATTTATTCATATTTGATATTTGTATTTGAATATTGTGTTTAAACATTTTTAATTTAGTCTACATTTGCTTCTTCGCCCCCCCCTCAAAAGAAATCCTGGATACGTCACTGTTAACGATGATTTTGATTATGCTTAATTTTAAAATTAAATTATTTTAAAATTTATATTTAAAGCTAAAAGTAATTTAAAGATAGTTAAACAAAAAAAAATATGTTCCTTTCTTTATATGTCATTTTAATATTAACAATTAATAGTAAGCTGTTAACTTACCAATTGTTTACTAATTGTCAAATACTCGCTTATAGATTTTAAATCACGATTTTGTTCGTCATAATTATTTTTTTAGATGAAGTTTGGGTAGAAGGTATGATGGAATTTCTCGTGACTTTTTTGTCAAAAATTATATGAGGAAATTTAAAAGCCTAACTCTCTCCAATATATCATCCAAATCTCTACTAAGTTTCAAAGTTTAAAAGTACATCAATTATAATTTAAAGTATCACTCAATAGCTTTAAAAAAAAAAAAGAAAAAGAAGAAGTATCTCTCAATAATTTTTCACTCAACTTGTTGGCTCACATGTACATAGTTTTTCAAAATTTGCTACCCCCAATTATTGCTCAAATAGTGCTCATCCAAGCTAGATATTTCTGTAATGTCTAATTTAATTCATATGATGATTTCTCAATTATGTCTTTATTTCTACACTTTTTCATTTTTGACTTAATTAATTGTTTCATATACGATTGATAGTTTAATATAACTTATAGATTTATAATGATAGACTGTAAAATATTTGAAATGATTTATAAATTTTTACATCGCATTTTTGTAATAAATTATTTATATGTAATATATATGTACTTCTCCATTTCATCTCATTTGTCTAAAAAGTATTACATATTTTATAGGAAACAGTTTTATGCAATAATTATTTCTAAAATATTACTCGGTCCTATTAATAAATAAATATTTAGAGATGATTTTTATATTATTGGACATAATTATTTTCTTATATTAAATATTTGTTTAATGCATATCTACGAAAGTCTTGTTCTTCATCTGCACTTTTGCAGCATTTAAAACATTAATTATTTGTGCAGATATGGCCAACAAATATCTGTACCATTAGATTCTTGTCCATTGTCTAGGGCTTTTTTGTGGTACACTGATAAACAAATATTTAATGGGTTCAACAACATCATATCAATTAAGTTAGGTGAACATTTTAAAGTTATATTAATTGCTCCCTAAAAAATTATTTTTATTGTACACTTATTCTGATCTATTAATAAATAAATATTTAGAGATGATTTTTTATATTATTGGACAATATTCTATTCCTATATTAAATATTTGTTTAATTCATTAAGCGGGTATTGCGATTAGTACGAGACAAGTCTTGGTCTTCCTCTGTAAATTATTTGTGCAGATATGGCCAACAAATATCTGTACCATTAGATTCTTGTCCATTGTCTAGGGCTTTTTTGTGGCGCAAATTATATCGTGGACCGTGGTCCACAATGCATTGTGGATCGCGGTCCCAAAACGACGTCGTTTTGATTAATGAAACAGATGGATGAATTCGCGCCACTTACTTTCTTTTCATATATACTGCACTTTCTTTTCATATATACTGCAGTTCTCTTTCAACACAACTACAGTTCCCTTTCAACACAACTGCAGTTACTTTTTGATATAACTACAGTTGTATATTATCGAATGAAACTATAGTTATATAAAAAAGTAACTGCAGTTGTGTTGAAAGGGAACTGCAGTTGTGTTGAAAAGAAGTTCCCTTTCAACACAACTGCAGTTACTTTTTGATATAACTATAGTTTCATTCGATAATATACAACTGTAGTTATATCAAAAAGTAACTGCAGTTGTATTGAAAGGGAACTGCAGTTGTGTTGAAAAGAAAGTGCAGTATATATGAAAAGAAAGTGTAGTATATATGAAAGGGAACTGCATTATATATGAAAAGAAAGTGAGTGGCGCGAATTCATCCGTCTGTTTCATTAATCAAAACGACGTCGTTTTGGGGATCGTAGTCCACAATGCACTGTGGACCGCGGTCCACGATATAAGAACTGTTTTTGTGGTACACTGATAAACAAATATTTAATGGGTTCAACAACATCATATCAATTAAGTTAGGTGAACATTTTAAAGTTATATTAATTGCTCCCTAAAAAATTATTTTTATTGTACACTTATTCTGATCTATTAATAAATAAATATTTAGAGATGATTTTCTATATTATTGGACATAATTCTTTTCCTATATTAAATATTTGTTCAATGCATGCATAAAGCGGGTATTGCGATTAGTACAAGTCTTGGTCTTCCTCTGTAAATTATTTGTGCAGATATATGGCCAACAAATATCTGTGCCATAGATTCCTATCCAATCTCTATGGTTTTTTTTTTTTTTTTTTTTTTTTTTTTTTGGTGGTATAGTCATACAATATTTAACACATTATAAAATTATAGTACATCCTTCGTCCTTTGTCTCATTTTATTTGTTTGATTCGGTTAATGAGGTTTAATTAAAGTTAATTTTTAATTCAATTTTCATAATGTTAAGTTTAATATGAATATATAAAATTTATATATTTATAAATTACATTATGAATATTATTAAACACAAAAAATTAAATTTTAAAATAAATAAAAAATTATAGAGAAAATAAACAATAAAGGAAGAGTTGTTTGACTAATGAATAACAAAGAAGACATGTAAAATGAGATAAGAAGCTAAGGCAAAGTATAATATATTTAAAATAATTTTTAAATTTATATGTAGTAATCTTTCTATTCTATCTTATGTATTCTATTTTTCTTTATACGAGATGTTCTAGAGTAAATTTGTTGAAGAAGCAAAACATTTATTTGTGTGTCAACATATTTTGATGAAAATTATCAAGCAAAACATTGGCCATTTACTCAACCACATCAAACATGTTAGTTAGGTGAACATTTTAAAGCAATATTAATTATAGTATGGAGTATCACTTAATAATTTCTCACTTATGACTTGTTGGCTCACATGGCTCACATGTGCATAAATTTCCAAAAGCTGGCCCATCATCTCAATTATTTGTTCAAGTTGTGCTCCTCCGACTTGTTGGCTCTCACATGTGTATAGGTTTTCAAAAGTTGGCCCATCATCTCAATTATTTGCTCAAGTTGTGCTCCTCGAATTTTGTTAATATCTAATTTAATTATTAGTATGTTTCTTATTATATTTTTATTATTGGCTTAATTAATTGGTTCATATATGATTGAGAATTTAACATAACTTATATATTCATAACGCTAGTACTTTCACTGTAAGGTAATATATTTGCAATAGATTTATAATGTAATATATATTTGAAATCATATATAAATTTATATGTGGTACTTTAGTATTTTCTTTTTCATCTTATCTCATTTGTTTTATTTTCCTTTTTACTGGATTTTCAACACTCAATTTGGTGACAAATCAAAACATGCTAATGCTAAACACTAGCATATTAATTTCATAAGATGTTAGTAAATTATGAAATCTAACAATTAATCATTTAATCCATCACAAAAACCAAGTTAGGTGAAAATTTTAAAGCTAAATTTAAAATAATTTTCCAACTATAACAAGTTGTCCCACGTGTCCATTGAAACAAACAAAAGGAGATGATGATACATTCCTCTTTTAAATTTATCAGATAAGAATTACTTTTTAATTTGACATTTTTAGGGTTTAGGGCTTGAAGAAAAAACTCTAATAAATGATGATGCTCTTAATTTGAGTTAAAATTTAAAAGAGAATAATATATTTAAGCAAATTTGTGGATTCCTATTCAATTTCCGTAGACAAGGTACAATAATTTCAAAATTTTGGTCCACTACTTGCTTCAATTATTATGTAGGTGCACTGGGCACAGCTGGCTTCAATTATTTGATCAAATTGCATTCAAAATTAAGAAGTAAAATAAAAGATATAATTATATTGAATCATATTGCTTGTAAGAAGTAAGAAGTAAAAAATTTGAATCATATTGTAAATATATAAGATATAATTATCAAAAATAAAGAGCAATTAAATTTTATTAATATTGTATTATGATTATGTATATACAGCAACTCAAAAAATTTCTAACCATTCACATATAAGACAATAGAAATCGTACAGAAACAGCAAATAACTATACTCCTTGCATTGAATTTCTCTCCATCTGATCTCCTCTTCTTCCATTGAATTTCTCTTCTTCTTCTTCAAAAAAAAAGTTTCTTTAACTCCTTCCATTGATCGAACTTCTCTCCTTCTGATCTCCTCTTAAAAAAAAAGTTTCTTGATTCCTTCCATTGAATTTCTCTTCTTCTTCTTCTTAAAAAAAAAAAGTTTCTTTAACTCCTTCCATTGATCGAACTTTTCTCCTTCTGATCTCCTCTTCTTCCATTGAATTTCTCCTCCTCCTCTTCTTCTTCTCTTAAAAAAAAAAAAAAATTCTTGATTCCTTCCATTGAATTTCTCTTCTTCTTCTTCTTCTTCAAAAAAAAAAAAAAAAAGTTTCTTGACTCCTTCCATTGTATTTCTCTTCTTCTTAAAAAAAAAAAAAGTTTCTCTCTCATTGAATTTCTCTTCTTCTACTTCTTCTTCTTCAAAAAAAGAAAAAAAAAAGAAAAAAAAAAAGAAGTTTCTTAATTCCTTCAATTGAATTTCTCTTCTTCTTCTTTAAAAACAAAAAAAAAAAGTCTCTTGACTCCTTCCATTGAATTTCTCTTCTTCTTCTTCAAAAAAAAAAAAAGTTTCTTAATTCCTTCAATTGAATTTCTCTTTTTCTTTTATTAAAAAAAAAACAGTTTCTTGACTCCTTCCATTGAATTTCTCTTCTTCTTCTTAAAAATATCTCTCTCTCTACATCTAGGCTTTTATTGCTGGTAAGCTACTGCTAAGTGAATTCCAGTTTTTAAACACAAATTATAGCTGCTCTGCTGTAGGTATGCATCTATTCCTTTAACTAAATAGATGAACTTTTTATATTTCCTCTTCAGCAAATATTTGATCGATTTGAAGCATTAAATTCAAAATTTTCTTGATTTTCATTCCAAATAAATAAATTGAAGTAAAACATTAAATGTTGCTAACTATGTCTCACACCTATCTTATAAAATTAATTTCAAATTTAAATTATATATACAAAATTTTATAATAACTTATTATTTTTAATTATAGTTGATTAAAAAAGAGTTAAGTCTACAGTTAATCATAACATTTCAAAATTGTCACATTTAATCATATATATGTCACTTTTAGTTCTGGTTTCTATCTTGTAAACTTATTCAACTATAAAGACAAACTTTCAAATTTTATCATCTTTAACTATTATACTAAACTAATTAAGACAGCTCTTTCTGGCTCATGAATGTAGATCGGGCCACTTTTCATTCGTAGTGACTAAATCAACTATTTGAGTTAATTCGATCTTTCTTCTTCTTTCTAGTTTTATTTGGTTTAAAACTTTTTTTTTTTTAATTTTAGTTAATTCTTACATAATTTATATTTATTTTTTCAGATTTCTTCTAAGTATTCCGAACTCATAAAGGTATGCATATATAATTTTTATATTCTTCATAATTATAGCTGAATAGTTGTCGTGCAACAAATATTTTAATTTGAACAAGTTTGTTCATTATATTTTATTTTATTTAACATATGAAATTATAATTGAGGATTTAGACGTTTAGTGAAACTTAAATATTTATTTCCTTTGTCAAATATTTCCCTAGCTAGGTATTTCTTTAAAAAAAGTATTCCAATGAAAATTCTCTCGATCAGATAGTGCTGTTGCAGTTGTTATACAGTGGACCATGCATGGTTCACACATCGTTGGGCGGATCATCATCGTCGAAATAAAATGTAATAGAATTAAAATTATACTTTAGTTTTACGGTAATGAAACCAGTGTGGGTAGAAAATAAAACTAAAAAACAAAATATATTATTGTCAAATGAAATTGTAGTATAATTAAAATGATACTTTAGTATTGTTATAATGAAATTAGTGTGCGATGAAAAATGAAACTAAATCAAGAGCCATATAATAATATATATATTGTCAAATGACCTGACGTGCAATTAAAATAATACTTCAACATTATTATAATTAAACTAGTGTGTGTAAAAAATTAAACAAAAATAAAAAGTCCAAACAATAATGTATATTATCAAATGAAACTATAATAGAATTAAAATGACACTTTATAATCACTATAATGAAACTAAAAACATAGCAATATTGTCAATTGAAACTGAAATGTACGAAGTAATTAAAATGATACATACTTCATGGTTCACATTGCTACATAGACCATGATCTACAGTAAAATTTGCAAGGTCATAAAGATTTTTTTTAAAAATTTGTCAGGACATAAAAATTTATAGTTAGGCCTTCCTCAATAGTGAAGGTTTTGGTGTGGGTTTTTAAGAGTTTTTGTAAGTGTGATTAGGAAATAGAAAATGAAGTAGAGGAAAAAAAAGAAAAGGAAATACAAAAATAAAATATCAAACTGAAAAAAAAAATTTAAAAATCAATGTATTTACGCGCCCAGGGGTGCACGCGCACGCTGGGCGCGCAGCTTGCGCGCAACACGCACAAGTTGCTGTATTGCTTTCCATGGTGGGCCCCATAATTCAAACAAAGAACCCATAGTTGCAGGAGGTGCTCCTCTTTTCTCTCTCTCCCCTCGTCTCTCACTTTCACATCATCTTGCTTTTCTTAAAAACGTGAAAGAACCCCTTATTGGGGATAGCCTTAGATATATATGCACCAGCCAAGACAACAGAAATTGTACAGGCCAGAACAACTGCTAGCGTTAGCTGGGGCCTGGGGGAGTGGGGGTTTTCAACTTCTTTGAAGTTTCTTTACTCCTTCATTTGAATTTCTCTTGTGAGTTTGGGCCATAACTCACCATTCGTTATACCGGACCATGGGTAATGGCTGATACTGCAGTTGTGTTGGATTGATACTACAGTTGTGTTGAAAGGGAACTGCAGTTGCGCGGAACAAAGACCGTTTCATCCGTCTGATAATGCAGTTGTGTTGAACAGATGAACGGTCTCTATTCCGCGCAACTGTAGTTTTCTTTCAACACAAGTGCCGTATCTGTTCAACACAACTGCAGTATCAGCCATGACCATGCTCCATAGTATAATTTGCGATAACTCACCGCTTTGCTTATTCCTTCCTTGCTTATAATAGATTATATATCAACACCTCCACAGCTAACAGGGCGTTTGGTTGGAGGGAATTACAATTTCATTCCCACTTAAATTCCACCTAATTTCGAATGCAACTAAATTCTTTCGTTTGGTTAGAGAGAATTTCAATTCCATGGAATTGCAATTTCCTCATTTTCATGGAATTAGAATCCCATGACCCCTTGGGATTTTTATTTCATGGATTTTAGGAGAAAAAAAAAAAAGAGATAATCAAGGGACAAAATTACCCATCTTTTTTTAACCTAAAATTGATGTCTGACATTCGTTCTAAATTATAGCATGTATTATTCTTCGACTTTCCTTTGTGTAGGTTCATTTAAATCTTTATATGCAACAACTATTCAAAATTTGTATTCTTTATATGCATTGTTTATATGTAGCAACTTTTGTGTATGTTCCTTTGAATTCTTTATATGCAGAACTTTTCAAAATTTGCATTTTTTATATGCAACAACTCTAACAATTTGTGAATTAATTTGACAATAATAATAATAATAATAATAATAATAATAATAATAATAATAATAATAATAATAATAATATTATTATTATTATTATTATTATTATTATTATTATTATTATTATTATTATTAATAGTAATAACAACACCAACAACAATTTGCATTTTGGACTTTATACTACGTATTCCCTCTCAATTCTCATGTATATCAAACATTGGAATTGAAATTCTCAGTAATTTTATTCATGTCAACCAAATACTAGAATTCAAACTCTCACTTTAATTCCCGCATTATTTTTTCCCATGGAATTGCAATTCTTTTCCCACCTAATTGAGTAATTCCTTCCCTCCAACCAATCTGCCCGTAAGTTCCTATTTAAAAGATCAGAGCAAATTCTATATACTCCCTTCGCCCCATTTTATGTGTCGGGTTTGGTTAACGAGGCTTGACTGAAGTTATTTACAATTTAATTTTTCATAATATTAAGTATATAATTAATATGTAAAATTTATATATTTATAAACTACATTAAAAGTACTATTAAACACAAAAAATAAAATTTAAAAATCATAAGAAAATGCTAATAGAAATAAGCAAAGAATAAAGAGTTAGTTTGACCAATGAATAGTTAGTAAGACAGATAAAATGAGACAGAGGGAGTACTTTTTATATTTCACACTTTACATAGTCTAGTTTTAATACAAAAACTTTTAAATTTTAAGTGAGAATTCACTCCGCATGATTTCTTCTACTCTCTTATTTGACACATTATTCTTTCCAAAGTCTTAATTTCTTCTTTCATGTGTATATAAGGATATTTATGTCTTTTAAACACATTTTCAATTTTTATTCTTTAAACTAATCAAACAATATAATACAATTAATGTCTTATTCCTTGCCTATTTCAATCTCCATGGAATAAAATTCCTATTTTCCTTAAAATTTATTTCGTAAACTAAACATGTATGTTAATTTGTCTCTCAATTGCTTTCTCTCTCTCTTGTTTTTTTTTTCTTTTTAAAAAAAAAATTATTGAGACCATCTCATGGATTAGTCAACCATATTTTTTAAAAAATGGTCATGAGCTAAAAATATTGAGATTTATACTGCTTAAAAATTAAAACACAACTAAAACACCGTGCCGGATATATATATGCTCAGCATACCAATTAAACAATTAGTTTTTCTTAATAGTATTTCCTTATTATTTATACTCACAAATATCTGAAGACTTCTACTACAACATTAAAAAAAAAAATGCTGTGCATTTAATTGATTAAAAATACACTGTTGAAGTCATCATAGAGACAAAAATAATAAACTAAATTAGTACAACATTTATTTTGAGCGGAAGAAATATTATATTTTCATTGAAAAGTATACATTTTTTTGAATTAGTCTTCGATTAAAAAGTATTTACACTTCAATTTAAAAGTATTGCATATTCACTAAAAAGTACATAGTACTATATTTTTTTGTATTAAAAAGCAATATAATTTCACTTAAAACTATTATTATTATTATTTATATTAAAAATCATTATAATTTCACTTAAGAGTATTATGTTCTCTCATAAAATTATTAATTGTTTCTTAAAAATATATTCCATATTAGTCTTTCATTGAAAAGTATTACATTTTCATTTAAAAGTATTGAATTTATTTGAAAATTATTAATTTTTTATAAGTATAAATGTTTTTTTTTTAAATAGTACGGAGTATTAGTATTTGATTGAAAAGTAATACAGAGTATATATTAACTAAAAAATATTACATTGTCATTAAAAATATTACTTTTTTTGTTTTAAAACTAAAAAGTATTACAATAAATCTTTTTTTTTTTTTGAATACTATTAACCCTATTACATATAGTATGTTCATATACTTATTACAGTACATCTTAATTGAACAACATTACATTTTTACTTAAAGCCATGCATTTAGGCCCCGTTTGGTTCACGGAAAATATTTGAGGGGATATGAAATTGAAATTTAATGGAAAAGAAATTACCAGGAAGATTAATTCTATTGTTTGGTTTGTGGGAAAAAATTATTGAGAATATTGATTCCGTTGGTTGGTTGTAGTTGAAATGACAAGGAATATAATGAGTATAAAGATTAAAATATTCCTACATAATGACAATGATAATAAAAGTAGTAATAAGGGAAAATTTGTTCAACTATGTGATACTTTCTTCCAAATTTCCATAGAAAACAAAATATCACCCCTTGCAAAGGAAAACTATTTTTTTGAAAAGTATTACATGCATGTTCGCTAAAATTATTACATTTTAATAAAAGATATTTCATTTTCATTGAAAAGTATTATTATTTTTTAAAAAATCTATCCGTTTTTTAAAAATCTATCCGTTTTTTTAAAGTATTATATATTCACATTAAGTTTTTTGTATTTGAATAAAAAATATTATATTTTTATTAAAATATACTCCGTATTACATATTCGCGGAAACATAAGTTTTTATTAAAAATATATTACAAATATACTAAAATGTATTATTTTTCGCATTGAAATTTATTATATGTTTAATAAAAAGTGTTACATTATCTCTTAAATGTATTATATTGGTATTGAAAAATATTATTTTTCTTTGAAATCAAATATATTTTTAACTAAAAAGTATTTCTTCTTGAAAAGTCTTAATATTTTATTAAAAATTATTACATTTTTCATTTAAAAGCATTAATCAATGATTTAAAAGTATTTTATTTTCATTAAAAAGTATTATTTATTTGCTAAAAAGTATTAGTGTTTATTGAAAATTTTTACTTTTTTACTTCAAAGTATTACATTTTCACGAAAAAAATATTTGTTTTTTTTTTTAATTAAAAAGTATTATATGATTGTTGAAAATTATTTCATGTTTGCTAAAAAGTATAACATTTTTATAATGTAAAAGTGATATAATATACGTTAAAAGTATTACGGAGTACTATTTTTACAAATATATTATTTAAAAAAAATTAGTTTATCCCATTATAAGTATTAATTTCTTTTATTAAATAAATTTGATAGGTATTAGCTTTTGTTACAAAAGTAATACGTATTAGTTTAAAAATATTAGTTTTGGTTTTGTTGTTATTGTGAGTGTGAGGGTCTTGACAGTAGGTTGAGAAAGTATGTATGAACATATATTAATTCTGGTTTTAAATCATTACTCAGGAATTGTTATAAAAACATAATCTGTAACAAAATGTTAAATTAAGATTTTGGTTAAGCGAGTTGATTGAGCGTAATAATGTTCTGCGTGTCCAATTGTCCAATGTTCAGATCTTCAGATTGGTGTGTTTTTTTGTTTGTTTAAAAAAATAAAATAATTAGGCTACTTGAATTGATTTTTAAACTCGTTTTTGAGATTCGTCTTATAAGTTTCGATACATGAGATGACCTCGCATGAGACATATTCTTATTTCTAACTGTATTTGGTAAATTTATGTTTTCAGGTGATTTTATAAATAATTTGAACTCATCAAGGTACGTAGATTATCCTATTATATTATGTCTAGTATATTTTTCCTGATTCTAATTCAATTGTTTATCTTAATACAAACCGAACTTGGCACAAATTAAATTAAAGAGGGAAAAAGAAGATTAAATTGGGAGTGGAGGGTTGGGTTGGACAACTACACAGGGGTGGATGGATGGAAAATCAAGTAAACATATAGACTAAATGTTTACACATAAATAAGTAATATAGAAAAATTTATTTAAAAAAATAAAAAGTTAACTTAGATGGTTAAGTATGTATATAGGGTTACACTTGTGTGAGGCCGTATCACGGATCCTTATTCATGAAACGGGTAGAGTCGGGTCAAGGCACCATGCAAATGTCATACTTATATGTGCAAATGTCATACTTATATGCTCAAATGTAACACTAATCAAGAATACAATTTTTGTTACTTATTAGAGAAAAAGTAATACATTTTTCATAATAAGTAATGTTGACAAGTGCTCCTTACTTATAAGGGCAAATATAATATTTTTGTGCAAAAATGTAATACTTTTAAATCGAAATGTAAAAGTATTACATTTATCCTAAGTAACAAAAATTTTATTCGTGATTAGTATTACATTTGAGCATATAAGTATGACATTTGTGCATATGAGTATTACATTTGCATATTGGCCCGACCCGACTCGTCTCATGGTAAGACGGTCGCACACAAGTTTTTTGCCATATATGGGTATAACCCTATAGTACAGGTCAAGAGGTTGATCTGGATTTTTTTTTTTTTTTTTTTCATCTTGGAAACTTGTTTTTTCAAAAAAGGACAGGATGGGGCAAGTAATATCGGCAGCATTTCCAAAAATATTTGAAGCCGTTAAGGGATGTTTGGGTTTGAATGAAAGTGTGGAACAGCTTGAAACACAAGTAACTACGCTTAATAGCCAGTTGACTGACTTGCAAGCAAAGTTGAGAAATTTAGAAGGAGGAGGTAAAAGGAGGAGGAAGCAAGAAGTTGATAGTTGGATTGCGCAAGCAACAAAGTTGATAAACGACTTTCCAACTGTAAAACAAAGAGCAATACACGGGCCATGCTGGAACGCCTGGGAGAAGTATCAAAGTATAGATCGTGTCAAAAAGATGAGTGAAGCAGTTAAAGATGCTAAGAATGATCTCAGAAATATTGGTGAACTTGCAGTAGTTGATGTGGATGAAAGCACAATACCTTCACTAGTTGTCTCTCAGTTATCTGGAAAGACATCTAATGATAATTTAGAGAAATTATATGGATGCTTAAAGGATGATAAAGTCTCGAGCATTGGTGTGTATGGGATGGGAGGTGTTGGGAAGACAACATTGGTGAAGCATATACATAATCAAATCCTCCAAAAAATGTCTGGTGTTAAAGTTTACTGGGTTACAGTTTCTCAAGATTTTAGCATCAAAAAGTTGCAAGATGACATTGCCAAAAAAATTGAAAGGCTTAAATTTGATGATGAGGATGATGAAGACCAAAGAGCTGCTATTTTGCACCAACACTTTGTGGGGAAAAAAACTGTGCTCATATTGGATGATGTGTGGAAGTCCATTCCATTAGAGAAATTGGGTAACCCTCATAGGATTGAAGGATGCAAGTTCATTATAACTTCTCGCTCACTAGAAGTGTGCCACCAGATTGGGTGCCAAGAATTGTTCAAAGTCAAAACTCTTAATGAAAATGAATCTTGGGATTTGTTCAAAGAGAATTTATTACTTCATGGTCATACAGTGCTCACCGAAGATATTGAAAAACATGCCAAAAAATTGGCCAAAAAGTGTGGGGGCTTACCATTGGCACTCAACACTATAGCCGCAAGCATGCGAGGGGTGAATGATGATCACAGCTGGAGGACTGCCATTAAGAAGTTCCATAGTGACGACTCTCTTCAATTGGAAGACTTGGAAAAGAATGTGTTTGAAATACTCAAATTTAGCTACAACAAATTGACTAATCCAAACTGGAAAGAGTGTTTCCTTTATTGTTGTTTGTATCCTGAAGATCATCGTATTTTGAAGGATGAAATAATAATGAAGTTGATTGCAGAAGAATTATGTGAAGATATAGACGAGGGTTATTCCATATTGAAAAAACTAGTAGACGTTTTCTTATTGGAAGAGGAAGAAGAGTGTGTTAGGATGCATGATTTAATGAGAGAAATGGCTTTAAAGATTTCAAAGTTCATGGTTAAATTTGAGCTCACTGAAATTCCAGAGGAGAAACATTGGACCGTTGAATTGGAGAGAGTTTCCTTGAGTTTAAGTACATTGAAAGAATTTCCAAATGACTTTTCCCCCATATGCCATAAGCTTTCAACCTTGAATTTGATGAGAAACCCGTATGATTGGGAAACTAGTGGCATTAAAGAAATCCCAGAATCTTTCTTGTTGTACATGTCACAGCTTCGTGTCCTTGATTTAAGTTATAACAGAGAGCTTAAGTGTCTTCCCAATTCTATCTCAAATTTAGAGAATCTTTGTGGATTATTTCTTCAATGTTGTAGACACATTAGTTGTTTGCCAGCAATGAAGAAGATGAAGAAATTGCGGGTGTTAAATATTGAAGATTGTGATGGAATTGGGGAATTGCCTCAAGACATGGAATGTTTAGCGAGTCTCCAATATCTATATATGTTGCGCACAAGCAAAGACTTGGAGATTCCAAAAGGGGTAATATCCAAACTAAGAAATCTCAAATGCATCCAATTGAACAACTGTAGGAGGTTGCAGAGTGAAGATTTGAATTGTTTGGAGGATCTTCAAGAATTTTGGAGCTGGTTTGATGAACTGCACAACTTCAAGAGGTTGGTTAAAAATCTTGAGCGACTTAAATGCTACAACATATATGTAGGCAGTTCGGATTTTCACAGGAAGAGTTTACCTTTGGGCAGTAATGTGAAGAATGTGGATTTCAGGGGAATCAATTTTACATTAGATTTGCTTCCTGCAAACATTACTTCTTTACGCATTAAAGATTGTGAAGGGCTGAATGGGTGCATAGCAGACTATTTCCAATCAATAATGAGTAATATGAGAAAACTAGAAGTAGATCAGTGCAGGGAAGTAGAGTGGATTTTGAACAGCGAACAAATAATAGAAAGTGCAAGCAACACTGGTGTCACCCCATTTAAGAGTCTTGAGGTGTTGAGTCTCTGGTATCTGCCAAATTTAATAAGTGTGTGTAAGGGAGAAGATGTAATTCTTCCAGATAATTGCACCTTCTCATCCCTTAAACATCTCTTTATCAATGAATGTGGCAGTATGAAGAAGTTGTTGCCACATGCATTATTGCAAAATCTCAAAAACCTTGAGAAACTTGATGTGGATTGCTGCTCTCAACTAGAAGTGGTAATAGGAGGAGTTGGGGGGGATGGAGAAGAAGAAGAAGGTAGTAGTAATACCCCAATATACCTCCCCAAGCTTAAACAATTAACTCTAAGGTGCCTGCCAAAATTGAAAAGCATATGCAATGGTAGAGAAATGATTTGCCCTTCCATTGAAAAGATAAGAATTTGGGGTTGTAGAAATGTAAAGAGGATGCCTTCGTTTCTTCCCATTAATGAGGCTACTGAACAACCATACATTCCTTCATCCTTTCGAAACATTAAGTTATTTCAAGATGAAAAAGAATGGTGGGAATCGTTGGAGTTGCACAATCCAAATGCAAAACACATCCTTCAATCTCGCATCAAATGGTAATAATTTCTTATTTATCTATGCTATATAAAACAATATTTCAATAACAACTTAGTGTATCACAAAAATTTTAGCAACAATTTTTTATAACCATGAGAAAAAATGGATAATTTTATTTAAATGCTTATGCACCTATCTTAGACTATTTACAGGTAAACAATCAATCTTGAACCACCACTAAAATTTTCAAATTTTTTATAACCATCATTAAATTATATTTTCAATAAAAAGTCACATTTAATAAAAATATCCAAAATTTTATTATTTATATATTTTCTTAATTAAGGCATGTAGTCATGAGATCGAGTCTCAGTGGAAGCACTGTTGACTCTTTGTGCTACAACGAGTTGAGAAAGTATATGTATGAACATATATTACAATGTAATAGAGTCAGTAGAATTAAAAAAAAAAAGTTATTACCACCCCTCCCCCTGGTATTAACCTATTCCTGACTTCTCAGGAATAGGAAATTTTTTCTCTTTCTTTTTTTACCCTTTGTTAAACCTAACTTTTTTAGGCGCACTATTCTAAAATTGATCGCATCCCAAATCATCGCACATACAACCAAAGGCGACTGAGTTCAATACAAAAAAAAAAAAAAAAAAAAAGGGCCACTGAGTTCAATACAAAAAAAAGGCCACTGAGTTCTGCAGCCTATGGGAGAGTTGTAACAACGTTGAGAGGGGCAGAGGAAGCTAGTGCTCGTCTTCTGGTACCACCCAGTTCTGCTGCAGCTTATGGGAGAGTTGTAACAACGTTAAGAGGAAGCTAGTGTTCGTTTGCAGGTACCACCGAGTTCTTCTGCAGCTTATGGGAGAGTGGGATTAAACTCTTACACCACAAATGTTGCTGATCATCCACCCACTTGATCTCGATCTCAAGTAAGGTTTGATCCTTTCACTGGGGAACCTTACAAATTTGACCCCTTCACCGGAGATCATCACGCTAATTTTTTCCGCACTGATGATAATTGTTCTTGTTGTCAAAACTACGTCGATAAAGTTGAGTGAGGCACTATAGGTGTGAATTTTTTTATGTGAATGTTGATGCATGGGTTTATTTTGTTTGTAGAATAGTTCTGTTCTTGGGTAAAAACCATAAATAGAGACCCATCAAGACTCTTGAATCTTGAAGTAGTTGAGCAAAGAGTTCCTTGAATCAAGGGGAGTCTTAATTTTAAATCCTTACCTGACAAAACTAATCATCAACAAACACTATTACAAACGTATACTTTAATCTCTTTTCCAAATCACATATATATCATCTAATGCAACACAAAAAAAAGCAAATCACCATAATAAAAGCTTAAAATTAATCGAATCATGCTAACTTATAATTATAATAATAATAATAATAATAATAATAATAATAATAATAATAATAATAATAATAATAATAATAATAATAATAATAAAATTTTGTACAAGGGCATTTATGTCTTTTACATATATATTCCATTTATATTCCTTTAACCAACCAAACGCTGGAATACAATTCCTAAGTCTATTCCTTCCGCGAACCAAACGTTGGAATACAATTCATATTCTATTCCTTACCTATTCCATTCCTTATGGAATAGTATTCCTATTCCCTTAAAATTCATTCCGTGAACCAAACGTGCTGTTAAAGGTCGTTCCAACTCACCACTTTTTAAAAAAAAAAATTGAAAAGAATATTAGTGATTTATTTTTTTTTTCATAAAAACAATATTTCATTTGGTCCTTTATATATAGATCGAGAGCACTATTTCAATTCAATTTTCTCTGTAAAATAATACCATTACCAAATAACAAAAACATAAATTCAAAGAAAAAATAAATTTTACTTAAAAATGATAAAAATGTCAATTTTGTGTTTCTTTATATGGATTACATGTTTGAGTTAATCTTCTGTGCTTTTCTTCTATGTTCGCAAAATAGTTTATTCAAAGGATTTCTAATTATATTTTGTAAGAAACACTTTTTTTTTCTGTTTATGCATCTAAGGAAATTATCACATAATAAACTTTGATGAATATAATTCGTTTTTAGGAATATAATTTGAACTCTAAACCTTGTACTTAAGCTAGTCAATTCCTTCCACTAGAGTAGATGATTTTTAGTACAGAGATAATATTTTATTATTGAAATCACTTGGCATTGCAGCCACAACCAAATTATTGTTGGATCTTCAATTCATTGTTGATTATTGAATGAAATGCAGGTACCCTTGATTGTCATGAGATCATAAGGGAAGATTATTGTATCCAGAAGTTGTCATTGTTCAATCCGGAATAGATGCTTTGGAGGTCTCTCATGTTTCTATTTTATGTCATATTTTATTAATATTACTTTGTATTTGTTTTTCATTGAGTCTAACCATTACAATTTTCAGCTACATTGAGTTTCAATCATTAAAACACAAAATTCTTTTAATACTTATTTGTCCATATTTTTTAGTGAATTATTTTATGATATCAATATTGTACTCATCAGCCTCATTTCAAGAAAAGAAATGGCAAAAATATATGTCAAATCTTTTATAGAATGTTGATTTCTTCCTCTGAAACTATTCATTGCATTTAGCTCAATCTATTAAATCCTATAAAAAAATATTTCACTACTACAATTTATTTTTGGATTTTTTCCCTAGATATGCTTTTACAGTTTGTTATAAATTTTTTAGCATGAATGGTTGTAGGGGTGTTGATGCAGTACAAGAATTGAGGCAATAACAGAAAAATGGTCACATGCAGGAAGTCTAAGAGATATGGAGTTTTGGTGGCTACTTTTATTGGGATGGAAATTTGGATTAGCTTTAAATGTTATTTATATCTCTAATTCTCATTATGTTCATTTTATAATTTCCATGCATGTTTTTAATTTTTGTAACTCTTCCGTTTTTCTAGTTTCCTATTTGAAAAGACTTTGTATCTTGAAACTTTAGTTTTGAATACAATTTGAAAGTTGCTGAGTTAATTTGGTTCTTTGAGAGTTTGATCTCTTTGTCACTTGTTGGTATTGTTTCTCTTGTCCTACATCAGTAGGTATTCAGAGCCTCAAGTTCATTCCTAGGTGACAATCGAGATAGCGGCATAGCCCACTCCACTTGTCACGACCCAAGATGACACAAGGCAGTATCAACAACTAACCAAGGTAACAACCCATCCTTTGGCGGTGGATTGCCTTCGGGCTACTAGCTTTTCAAGCATATAGTGAGAATGTTAATCACGAGTTTCAAGAAATTCGTAACATTCTCACAAATATAAACCTTCAATTAGAAGGTAATGGTGTAACTCCAAGCATTATCAATACTGAAATCCGCCGACAAGCACGTGAGCAGAAATAGACAGCATCTCCATTACCATCCAAATCTTGAGCTACGAACTTTTAATGGCAATGTGGACACAAAAGCCTTTTTGGATTGGTGCTTTGAAGTAGAACACCATTTAGACATGTTGGAAATCCCCTATAACAAGCAAGCTAAATATGTTGCGTGTAAATGGGGGAGCCTCTGCCTGGTGGAATTTGTTGCAAAATAATAGGAGCTAGATACAGAGGGAAATCTCCAGTAAGATCATGGAGGAAAATGAGAAAAATTTTGATGAGTAGATTTCTACCACTTGACTATCAACAACATTCGTTTAGTCAGTATCAGAATTGCTTCCAAGGATTCCAGAGTGTCATTGAATACACTAAAAAGTTCTTTTGGCTAGGGGCATATTGCAATCTCTTTGAAACTTCGAAACAACAAGTTACTCGTTATATAAATGGTTTGGGATGTGTCATTGAGCTAAAATCATGCGTGGTCCATAGATGAGGCTTACAATATGGCTTTGCAAGCTGAAGCTATTGTTTCACAGTCCAAGCAACAAAAGTCGCCAACAATTGTACACCCATGGTCTTCAAATTATTCACAACAATTCTTGCAATTTCCAGTTTGTAGCCATAAATAATGCAGAACCATCTTTGTGTAGAAGCTCTTGTGTTTCCTAGCTTTAGATAGTGTAATGTTTCCATGAAGAGACTATGGGACGCTACAAGGTGTTAACGCCACTCTTGCAATCGTTAGGCTATCAGTTTAGCTCAAAGCCCCACTCTCATGCATGGTAGTTTGGCTAATTGAAACAATTTATCAAACACTTGTTATTCATGTCTCCTTCTTGCATAGTTGGGCCCTAACTAAGCAAGAATCAAACAAAACCTCCAATCTCACTACTAGATTCAACATAGAGCCATTACATAATCGAAAATTGCAATTAAATTCATAGTCTCCACAACGAAGGATTTCAATGCAAATCCCCTAAGGAGGAATCTAGCTAGCTACTCATGCTAAGAAAGTAAAAGGAATCATTAATTCAAACATAAAGACATTGTAATCACAGATTACAAGTAAGAAAGTGCAAAATGAAAAAAGAAGAACTTCGCTTCGATTATGAACTTTATAAGATCAATATGAGAGCGTATAATTGTATGTATTGACAACAACCGGTTACAAATATATGTACTGTATTATTACGATTATTAATTTAATCTAGAATTGTATTACGAATAGAAAAGTAGAAAAAAATATTTTTTTAGGAATTCTATTATTATTATTATTATTATTATTATTATTATTATTATTATTATTTTATTTGATACTTATTAAACATTTACATGCAATGAGATAAATGTTGAAAAATTATACAACACAAACACATAATTTTAGGAACGAAAATAAATATTTTTTGTTTTTGAGGTATTACTGCACCATCTATACTTGTTGAAGCACAAAGAGAGTCAATGCTGACTCTACCAAAACTCGATCTCTTGACCTCTCATATAGAAGTGTCACTACATGCCATCTGAGCACAAGCTGCTTGGCAAAGACAAACAAATTATTTCTGTTCATGGTAATATAAAAACAAAATTGGAGTGGTTAGGTTGTTTGATTTATTATTTGAAGACGAAATTATCAACTTTTTAAATAAGTAGGTTACCTTAAAAAAATTAAATAAGTATGTCATATTTTTTTATATTAATTATTTTTTTGGGTGTAGCTAGAGTTAATCCTTGACATTTGGTAAAGGGTGAATGAGTCCCTTCCACTCAATCACACCCTCTAGGTTGACATTAATTATAGACCCATGCAAGTTTGATGTGACATTTGCACATCTACCAATTGAATGAGACATTTTCTTTAGAAAAGAGAACAATTCAAACATGTTGTGATGAGTGATAATGATGCGTCCAATAATATGCAGAGCCGTTAAATATTAAATATGGAGTAGTTAATCTTTTTGAGTACTATCGACTTTATTAGAGTGTAGTATATGTTTAATATATTTTCTCAATCAGTTATAGTTCAAAGAGTCAATACCCTATCACTACTGGTGGTTCACCGGGGTTCGGTCCAGTGACCTTCTACAAGGAAAATCACAGAGGTACTAATTAAGCATAACATGCATGGCGAATAGTTAATTTAATATAACAACAAAATTAAATATTATTGTATATTTTATATTGCTATAAAACCACTTGCATTAATATAAATATAAACGAATTATGAGTTCAAATAATTCTTCTTTATTCTTTTTGCAATTTTAATAATCAGACGGCCGTATTTGTATTCTTATTAGAAGCCCATAATTATAGGGGGAAAGAGTCAAGAAATGCGGGAAATTGTACTATGCTCCAAGTCTACTTTGCATTGTGGACTTTAGTCAATAAGAATATTTAAATTTTATACATACAATTGGTACATTTTATACTTGCAGATAACTTTTTCTATACTTATAAACAAATTAAAGGCACTTCACATGGTAATTATGTACACATAACGTGATAACTATGAACACATAAGTTGTTAATTGCAAGTACATAATATGTTAGCTACATACATATAACATGTTAAAGATCTTATTTGTCTGCAATTAATTAATATATTTTGTACATGTAGCTAACAATTCATGTGTTACGTTTGTTAGCTATAACTACCATGATTAGTGTCTTCAATCTGTTTACTGTAGGTACATAATTTGTTAATTATAGACACAATTTTTATATCAGAGTTCACAATGCAATATAAAACTTGATCCATGGTGTAACAATTGAAAAAATGCAGTATAAATTAGCAAAGCCAAAAGTTTCAAATGCATTATTACAAATTTAGCTAATATATTTATATGTGTACTTAAATATTACTCCGTATTATTATAAAATAGTTATAGTTGAGATTAAATATCAAATTTTTTTCCAAATATTATTTTCATTTAAAAGAAAAATAATTTCCAGATGGTAATAAAAAAAAATTGGAGTACAAAATTAAGATTTTTTTTTATTTTTTATTTTTGTAAAGTCATACTCTCAATCCTAATTTAAGTTAAAGTTTGAATGGAATGTCCATATCCACTCACCGATTCAGACATATATATATATATATATATATATATATATATATATATATATATATATATATATATATATATATAT
Organism: Ipomoea trifida; assembly: GCA_003576665.1. Classification (NCBI taxonomy): domain Eukaryota; kingdom Viridiplantae; phylum Streptophyta; class Magnoliopsida; order Solanales; family Convolvulaceae; genus Ipomoea; species Ipomoea trifida. Next base: position 15,133,021 of record CP025649.1, read on the forward strand.
ATATATATATATATATATAGTTTTTCGCATTTTTAGTCCCACAACTATAGTGGCACTTGCAGGATTGGTCCACGACTTTCTAACTTTGCAATTTTGGTCCATGACTATTGTTTTTGTTGCAAAAATGGTCCTTCCGGCGCGAAAAACGAAAACCGGCGGATTTTCCGGCAATTTTTCGCCGAAAAAAAAAATCGACATATTTTCCATCAATTTCTCTCCGGGAAAAAAAATTCTCCTTTCAAGTAGGATTAAAATTGACATTTCTAAAAAATTAATTTAGTTTACTTTTTATTCAAAATTGACATTTCTAAAAATTTCCCTTTGTGTTGGCAGATGTTACTACTGGGCAAAATTATTCAAATATTACTTTTACTTTTTAGTTTAAATTTAATCTTAATAATATTATTTTTTGTTGATCTTGAATTTGTATTAATAATTTTAAATTTGTACTTAATTGGCTAAAAAGTAAATATAATTTAAATTTAAACGAAAAAGTAAAAATAATTTTGAATTTGTATTTAATTTTACTAAGATTAACTTGGGTTTTTAGAAATGAATTAGTTTTAACTTTAATTAGTTTACCAAAATAAAAAATAATTAAACTGACTACATATGTTTTTAGAAATGAATTTGTTTTAACTTAAATTAATTGTTTAGAAATGTCAATTTTAATCCTATTTGAAAGGAGAACTTTTTTTCCGGCAAGAAATTGACAGAAAATATGTCGAATTTTTTTTTTTCCGGCGAAAAATTGCCCGGAAAATCCGCCGGTTTTTGTTTTCCGGCGCCGGAAGGACCATTTTTGCAACAAAAACAATAGTCATGGATCAAAATTGCAATGTTTGAAAGTCGTGAACCAATTCTGTAAGTGCCACTATAGTCGTTGGACTAAAAATGCAAAATACTCTATCTATCTATCTATCTATATATATATATATATATATATATATATATATATATATATATATATATATATATGGACAAAAAGATGGCCATCAGAAGGCCGTCTCAATTTTTCTATAAATTTAAAAAAAATAAAAATAAAATAAAAAATAAAAAAAGTCCTTGAGGCCGTCTGTCATGTAATTTTTTTTTTAAGAGATAGCCGAATGTGTGAATTTGTTGTTGTTTTAATATACTAATACTTTCATCCGTGCGATGCACGAAATTGATTTGTTATAATATTTTAAGAATATTTGGCCCGTGAGATATCTTGAAATGCACTTATATTTTGATATTCAGTAAGTATACCTATATTAGGAAAACATTCACCTAGAAGTAATGAAATAAACACTTGAGTTTTTGTTGGTTGACATACTATAGAGCGTTGATATTCTCTGGACAAATAACAATGCTTCAACCAAAGCTTTAAAGAGTGTTTCCTTGTACTTGGGGATAGGTAGGAGGCAGAGACAAAAATAGACTCCATTACTAAACAATAAAAAGAAATATGCGAAATAGCATAAAAGAATATAAAATATTTAATAGTAGATTTGTTATTTGCTTTTGAGAGTATTTATAGAGAAATTTTAATAGTCAAATAAAAGCCTATATATTCAAAATTATGAATTACCGATAGTATAAATTACGTTGCAGGAAAGTATATGTACTATATTGTTACGATTATTAATTTTAATATAGAATTGTATTACGAATAGAAAAGTAGGAAAAATATATTGTATTAGGAATTCTATTATTATTATTATTATTATTATTATTATTATTATTATTATTATTATTATTATTATTATTATTATTATTGATTGATACTTATTAAACATTTACATGGAATGAGATAAATGTTGAAAAATTATGCTTAATAACTTACTATTCGAGAACTATCATCCACAAATTAAAGTATTTTGATTGAGTTAATACCCAATGTAGTCCTCGACTATAGTGGTTTTACTCAATTTAGTCCTAAATGACTTTTTGTGCTCAATTTAGTCCTCGACTTTGATGGTTTTACCCAATTTAGTCCTTTGTTAAAAAATTTGTTAGTTGACGCTTAGAAATAAGGTCATAATGGTAATTTCTCATCCTTCGTCTCATTTGCTTCTTTCCCTTATTAAGATTCACGCAGAAATTTAAATCCTTATACCCAAATATTTATTTACTTTGTATTTATTTATTTAGGGTTGAAGTTGATTTGGAATGAAAATTTGCATTTTTGTGTTGATCTTAATAAGGGGAAGAATAAGGAATCATCCCAAATGGGATGAATGATGAGAAATTACCATTATGACCCTATTTCTAACAGTCAACTAACAGAATTTTTAACAAGAGGACTAAATTGTGTAAAACCATCAAAGTCGAGGACTAAATTAAGCACAAAAAGTCATTTATGACTAAATTGAGTAAAATCACTATAGTCGAGGACTATATTGGGTATTAACTCTATTTTGATTCCTTGCAACAGGAACTTCTATATACAGCATAAACACATAATATAGAAGTTCCTCTTGTTTAAGAGAATATTTAACGGAAAAAATTTAACGGATAATAATATAGTTAAGGATAAATTAGGAAATCTTAAGGAAAAATATAAATCTAAACAATCTAAACCATCCATTTGATTTAATAATTTGACCGTCATTTTTTCTACCCATTATAGGCATAACTTTCTTTGGCTCTTATTAGTATGTGTGTGTGTGTATATGTATATATATAAATCTATTCAAATGTGGCCGCGCCTTCCCGTGCGGTTCGCACCACTTAATGTTAAAAAATGCACCACCCAATGTTAGAAAACGCACCACAATAAAATACACAAAAACACCAAAAACACACCACACACCCAAAATAATGCATCATAACTCCCCTGCCCCTAATGGTGCATTTGCTAACACTGTGTGGTGTATATTTGCATACCTAATGGTGTGTTTTTTGTTATGCGTACCTAATGATGCATATTTGTGTGGTGCATTTTCTAACATTGAGTGATGTATATTTGTATACATAATGGTGCGGCCGCATTGACCGCACGTTAAGGGACGGCCACACCTGATTATGACTATATATATATATATATATATATAGTCATAATCAGGTGTGGTCGTGCTCTCCCGTGCGGCCGTGCAGTTCACACCACTCAATGTTACGAAATACACCACTCAATGTTAAGAAACACACCACACAAATATGCCCTGTGGTGTGTTTCTTAACATTGTGGTGTGTTTCTTAACATTGAGTGGTGTATTTCGTAACATTGAGTGGTGTGTGACCGCACGGCCGCACGGGAGAGCATGGCCGCACCTGAAATTATATATATATATATATATATATATATATATATATATATATATATATATATGGTCAAATAAAATCAACTTCCATGTGAGAACTGTAAACTGATTCTGACCGTTCATTTTTTGTATTTTTGATGGTTTGATTTGCTTCATATATGATTACGATTGAGAATTTAATCTAACTTATAAATTGTACTCCCTCCGTCCCATTTTGGTTGTCTGGTTCGTTTAACGAGGCTTGACTGAAGTTATTTTTAATCCAATTTTTCATAATATTAAGTTTAGTATTAATATATAAAATTTATATATTTAGAAACTACATCAAAAGTACTATTAAACACAAAAAATTAAATTTAAAAATAATAAAAAATTACTAAAGAAAATAAACAATGAAGAAAGAGTTGGTTTGACCAATGAATAGTAAATAGGACAGGTAAAATGGGACAGAGGGAGTAATATATTTTAAATTTTTAATAAAATTATACGTAGTACTTTTGTAAGTTTTACATCTCATCTCATTTGTTAATTTTTTTTTTATTTTACTAAATTTTCAACAATTAATTTTCTGAAGAATTGAAACATGATAACATTGAACACCGGCATAATATTATCATATGATGTTAGTAAACTATGCTAAAAATTATGAAGTCTAACATTTGTGATTTAGTTAACCAGACAACCACAACAGGTGAAATTTTAAAACTAAATTGATTATGACACAAAATAATTTTCCAATTCAACTCAAACTGTACGTTTGAAATGAAATTAAAGTTGTGTTGAAATGAAACTGCAGTGTATATAAAATGAAACTGAATAACAGTTTCACATATTTGAGTGTCTATTGTTCAATGAAACTGTAGTGACGATAATAATGTGTTACCGGTATGTATTTGAGTATTATTGAGTATCTGAATACAATATTGAGTACAGTGTTTGAGTGCAGTGCTCAGTATACAAATGAGTTCAGAATGTGTTTTGTCTAAGTTCAAGTGTCGTGTCTCTACAAGTGTTTGTGAGCCTTTTATCTTCCTCAGCTCAGTAATAGAGCGTTAATAAAGGAGCTGAGGAGCCGTTGAGTGTTAATGCTGAGGAGCTGAACCGTTAGGCATTAATGCGAGGAGTAAAGTGTTGAACGGCTAGTTGAGGAGCTGAGGAGCCGTTGAGCATTGATGTTGAGGAGTGAAGTGTTGAACGTCCGTTGTCTTGCCTCTGGGTTCTGCCAGTGGTTCCGGGTCGGGTACCCAATTACCCTGTCACCAGTCCCCCCACTCCCTAGCCAACGAGAGTGGTTGAGGTGGTTTGGGAGTAATAACCAGCATAAAAATTGTTTTTGTTTGTATTTTTTTTTTTGCCAAGCGTGGCCGAGGTCGGGCCTCGACAAAGAGTTGCCAAGGTCGGCCTCGGCCAAAGGGTGGCCGAGGTCGGCCTCGTTCAAGCCTCAACCCAACTCCAATTTTTTTTTGGCGTTTTTGCGTGCGAGCTCACCTCGACCGGTCGTAGGCCCGGTCGAAGATCCGCTCTCCCGTCAGGTAGCTAGCGAGATCGGATCTCTTGCCGGCCTTAAGGGATTAGAGTGTGGTGTTTTTTGAATCCAAGCCTTTGGCTGGGCTCAAAAAAACACTCTCCCGTCAGGTAGCTAGCGAGATCGGATCTCGTGTTGGCCCTAAGGGATTAGAGTGTGGTGTTTTTTGAATCCAAACCTTTGGCTGGGCTCAGAAAAACACTCTCCCGTCAGGTAGCTAGCGAGATCGGATCTCGTGCCGGCCCTAAGAGAATAGAGCTTAGATTTTTTATTATTTTTTGGGTTTTTAACAAAATTGATTAGGGCAGACCATGACCAGCTACTGGGTCATTTTGCTTATGGAGGTGAACGCAAAAGTGAAGGAGGCGGATGCACAAGTGTAGGAGGCGGATGCACCAGTGGAGGCGACCGACGCACATGAGGAGACATATGCACCAGTGGAGGATGCAAATGCACAAGCGTAGGAGGCGGATGTACAAGTGGAGGAAGCAAACACACATGAGGAGGATACGACGCACTTGAGGAGGCGGCGCTGCTCGAGGAGGTGACGTAGCGCTGCTTGAGGTGGTGACGATGCTCGTGGAGGTGACACCACTTGAGGAGGTGAGGCCGCTCGAGGAGGTGACTCTGCTCGAGGTGGTGACGCCGCTCGAGCAGGTGACGTTGCTCGAGGTGGTGACGCCGCTCGAGGAGGTGACTCTGCTCAAGGTGGTGACGCCGCTCGAGGAGGTGACGCTGCTTGAGGTGGTGACGCTGTTGTGACGCTGCTCGAGGTGGTGATGCTGCTCGAGGAGGTGACTCTACTCGAGGTGGTGACGCTGCTCGAGGTGGTGACGCTGCTTGTGGAGGTGACGCCACTTGAAGAGGTGACGCTGCTCGAAGTGGTGACACTGCTCGAGTAAGTGACGCTGCTTGAGGTGGTGACGCTACTCGAGGAGGTGACTCTGCTGGAGGTAGTGACGCCGCCCGAGGAGGTGACGCTGCTTGAGGTGGTGACACTGCTCGTGGAGGTGACGCCACTTGAGGAGGTGTTGCTGCTCGTGGAGGTGACACCACTTGAGGAGGTGACGCTGCTCGAGGAGGTAACTCTGTTGCTTGGAAGTCCACGGCTTGGGTGGGAGTCGCGTTCACTCGGTAACGCTGCTTGTAAGTCCACTACTTGGATGGGAGCAGCGTTCACTGGGTAACTAACGCCACTGCTTACAAGAGGTGAACGCACAAGTGAAGGAGGCGGACGCACTTGAGGAGGAAGCACCACTGCTTGGAAGCCCACGGCTTAGATGGGAGTAGTGTTCACTTGATAACGCCACTGCTTATAAGTCCACTGCTTGGATGGGAGCAGCGGTTCACTGGGTAGCGCCACTACTTACAAGAGGTGAATTGAACGCACAAGTGAAGGAGGCGGACGCACTTGAGGAGGAAGCGCCCGTGGTTGTTGTTGAGTTGGCTACGGAGATCGCCCACGCGGTTACTGTTGAGCTGTTTACGAAGATAACCCGAGGGGTGACCATTGAGCTGCCCACGAAGATCACCAGATGAGTGACCATTGTTAACTCGATGAGAACCATGAGAGCTGCTGGATCCGGGATGACCATTGTTCACTCAATGAGATCCATGAGAGCTGCTGGATCCGAGATGACCATTGTTCACTCGATGAGAACCATGAGAGCAGGGCTGGATCCGGATTGCACCATCGACAGTGATGAGATGAGCTGGGTGTTTTGTGATTTGTGAAAAGTGTGGCTTGATGATCAGAAGGCGAACACCACTTGATGAGCAGGACACTGCTTGAAGAAGGCGACGCCATAGAGGTGTTTGTGATGTGTGAAGTTTGCCTGAGATATGATGTCGGCTCTCAATGACAACACCAATGACGATAATAATGTGTTACCGGTATGTATTTGAGTATTATTGAGTATCTGAATACAATATTGAGTACAGTGTTTGAGTGCAGTGCTCAGTATACAAATGAGTTCAGAATGCGTTTTGTCTAAGTTCAAGTGTCGTGTCTCTACAAGTGTTTGTGAGCCTTTTATCTTCCTCAGCTCAGTAATAGAGCGTTAATACCAAGGAGCTGAGGAGCCGTTGAGTGTTAATGCTAAGGAGCTGAACCGTTGGACATTAATGCGAGGAGTAAAGTGTTGAACGGCTAGTTGAGGAGCTGAGGAGCCGTTAAGCATTGATGCTGAGGAATGAAGTGTTGAACGTCCGTTGTGTTGCCTCTGGGTCCTGCCAGTGGTTCCGGGTCGGGTACCCAATTACCCTGTCATGTAGTTATATCGAAATGATACTGTAGTTTTGTTGCAATGAAACTATAGTGTATATAAAATGAAACTGAATAACAGTTGTACATATTTGGGTGTATAATGTTGAATATATGAAATTGTAGTTATATCAAAATGATCGAAACTGTAGTTGTGTTGAAATGAAACTGTAGTTGTGTTGAAATGAAACTGAATATATTATACATAAAGAGATACTTTTTGCGAAAAGGCACAGAACGGCGCAGAACGGGTGTCATTTCTTTTCATTAAAAAAACGACACCATTTTGATGCCAGCGGTCCATAGTAAAATTTGCGTCTTTTTTGTTGATAGTGTCTCAAGTGCAATTGGCTTACTGGTGCAAGTTTGCAAAAAGAACATATTTAATCTAATTAATTTTATTACATTAAAGAAATAAATGTATTGAATCCCTATATTAATTCTCTTATACTAATATTTATAAAATTTATTCCATCATTTTTCACCCGTGATTTGTTGGATCACATATGCATATATAGTAAGTTTCCCAACTGCCACAGTTATATGATAAAGTTTTGCTCCTTCCAACACATTTGTTATAATTAATATGATGATGATGATTTCTTATATAATTGTTAAACTTTTTCATTATTGGCTTGTAAATTAATTGTTTCATATATGATTATGATTGAGAATTTAATCTAACTTATAAATTGTAATATATTTTAAATTTTTTTAGAAATTTATATGTAGTACTTTTGTAAGTTTTACATCTCATCTCATTTCTTAATTTTTTTTTACTGAATTTTCAACAATTAATTTTCTGAAGAATTGAAACATGATAACACTGAACACCGGCATAATATTAATTATCATATGATGTTAGTAATTATGTTAAAAATTGTGAAGTCTAACATTTGTGATTTAGTTAACCAGACAACCACAACAACCAAGTAAGGTGAAATTTTAAAACTAAATTGATTATAACAGTACACTAAATAATTTTCCAACTGTGAGTAGTTGGCCAACATGGCCCTAATAAGGGATATTTAAACACATAATACATTGAGTGCATACATGTAAATAATTTAAAAATTAAATAATTCATCACATAAAATTATTTTGGTCCACGAAATAATTTTTCAACTGTGGCTAGTTGCCCAATCATTATTCTATGGACCATGGTCCATACATTTGTGTGAACCATAAATAAAAAGTACGCTTTTAATATACTAAAAGAACATTATTTAAAAGTACATCGATATTTTTTGTATATAATCAAATAATGTACATTCAATATACAAATAATGTGTTTTTAATATATTAAAAATATAAATCGCACCCATGATCCACAGAGTTATATGGACCATGGTCCACACAATAATTTTCCCTAGTTGCCCTTATGGCCGGAATATTTAACCACAAAATACATTAAGGAGTGCATACATGTAAATAATTTAAAAATTAAATAATTCAACATAAAGAAATTATTTTGGCCCACGAAATAATTTTTCAACTGTGGCTAGTTGCCCCACATGGCTATAAGGAATATTTAAACACAAAATACTTTAAGGAGTGCATACATGTAAATAATTTAAAAATTAAATAATTCAGCATAAAAAAATTATTTTGGCCGGCCACGAAATAATTTTTCAACTGTGGCTAGTTGTCCCACATGGCCATAAGGAATATTTAAAGTTTAAACACAAAATACATTAAGGAGTGCATACATGTGAATAATTTAAAAATTAAAAAATTCAGCATAAAAAATTATATTTTGGTCCACAAAATAATTTTCCAAACAGTGACTAATACACACAAGTCACCGCAAATTATATCAGGGACCATGGTCCACAATGCATTGTGGACCATAATCATAGCTGATACTGCAGTTATGTTGAACGTATCCTGCAGTTGTGTTGAAAAGATACTGCAGTTGTGTTGAAAGGATATTACAGTTGCACGGAATAGAAGCCGTTCATCCGTTCAACACAACTGCAATATCCATTCAACACAACTGCAGTTCCAGATGGATCGGATGATACGGCTTTTGTTCCGCACAACTGCAGTTCCCTTTCAACACAACCGCAATATCCTTTCAACACAACCGCAATATCCTTTCAACACAACTACAGTATCAACCATGACCCATGGTCCACGGTATAATGACTGCACAAGTCACAACATTAAGCTTCCTCTCCTGCAAACTTATATCACCTTTCAAACCTTTATAAGACAAAAGGAAGTTTCTTATATCACCTTTCAAACCTTTATAAGACATAAGGAATTTTACTGAAGTTTCTTATATCACCTTTCAAACCATTATATCACATTAAGCAATTCCTCACCTGAATATTTCAAACCTGCAGTTAGCTTTAGCTGGGGCCTGTGGGTTTCAATTCCTTGAATTGAAGTTTCTGTATTCCTTCTTTTGAAGTTCTCTTGTGAGTTTGAGTCTTAATTTCAAAAAACAAAACAAAAATAAAAAAATAAAAAAAATTGGAAGCATAATTACTCATCACCGCTTCTTCCTTGCTTATAAGCTACAATGGTTTATTATCCATACCTCCACCGCTAAGTTGCTGTTTTTATAAAGAGCTTCAAAGTTCAACACCACAAGGCTGCTGCAGGTATGCAAATTCTATATATAGTGCATTACTTTTTTTATATTTCACAGTTCACACTTTACATACTTAAGTTTTAAAACAAAAACTTTTTAAAAAGAAAATTTTAAATGATCAAGAATTTACTCTCTATGATTTCATTATTTAAGATTATTTAGTGTATTATTGTTGATTAGGATTATTCAGTTACGTTTTATTGTTGAATTTAAAATTATTTTGAAGATTATTGTTGAATTAGTGTTAATCTTCATTAATTTAGGTTATATTGTGCTAAATTAAATTATTCGCGATTTATAGTTATATTATTGTGAAATTTGGTTAACGTTATTGTTCTATATACTTTAAATTAGTTGTGACTATATATAGGTGTATTATTTTATAGATTTGTTGAATTAGTGTTAATATTCTATATGTACTTTTGAATATATTTGTTATATTAATTTAGTTAGATTTGTGAAAAAAAAAGATTATTTAAATTTGATTATATTGACAAATATGTTATAAACAACAGATGACGTAACTGAGTCGCTTTAGTTTCATTCATGGTTTCTTTTTTGACGTGGACAATTTTTTAGTTTCCTCCGACGAGTGCACCTTTTGCGGCAAGATCCACTGAGGTAAGATCTCTTATCAGTGTTTTTTCCTACTTTTGGCTTTCCTCTGTGCATTCGGTGATTGGCCGCACCGTGATTTGTGTTTAAATTAGTTGTGATTATTATTGTATTATTTTAGAAATTTGTTGAATTAGTGTTAATGTTTTACATATCTTTGAAAATATTAGTTAAATTAGAATTAATAATGACAATTATTGGTGTAACTTTTTTTAAAATGTAGTATGAATGTATGATGATGATGATTTAGTACTTGTTGTAACGAAAATGATTCTCGAAAATCACTAGAAAAAGGAAAATACAAATAAACAAAAATCCACGAAGGATAATACACCAGGAAAATAAACCACAAAGGCTAACTAAACCTGGATACAACTTTGGATGAAAAACTAGACGATCTCTGGTGGTTGGAAGCACGAGTAGTCGTGTTGCCACTATCCTTAAAACCTTATTTACCGCCTCCCAGGGTGCTGGAGCGTTGCGGTCTAGGTTTTCCAGGATAAAACGTACTACGATACTAGCGTTTGAACACACAAACTAGGTATCCGGCGAACTAGGGGATCAATGCAGGTGGCTTGAAAGAATGATGAGCAATGTTTTGAGGAGAAAAACTGTGTATTTTCGTGTAGCTTGGTGTGTGTCCAAAACCTGCTGCTCACCTACGAATATATAGTAGAGGAGAATGGATCATAGCATTAATCATGACATTGATAATCCAATTTGTAACCTCCACCCACTAGCAGAAATTAATTCTGCCACTAACCAACATTAACACCCACTAACAAGTCCATTACTCACGAAATAATCCAATTTGTAACCTCCACCCACTAGCAGAAATTAATTCTGCCACTAACCAACATTAACACCCACTAACAAGTCCATTACTCACGAAATAACTCTGAAAATAATGATTGGACTTAATATCACTTTTGAACGGACACAGTAGGTGAAACGCCGCGTTCGAGTGGTCACTGGAGTTGCAGTGCGAGACATGGTCCAGTAATTAATATCATTTTTGAACGGATGGACACAGTAGGTGAAACGTCGCGTTCGAGAGGTCACTGGAGTTGCAGTGCGAGACATGGTCCAGTATGCGAACCATCCATACATCGTCTGCACCACGAGATGGAAAACTTGTTCAAAATTTTGGCATAACTTAGCCCGCAAGGCAGCCAATTTTCCAAACAACATGCTTTGTTTGGGATTTGATTTACAGCCTCCTACGCCCCCTTAAAAAGCCTCTTGTATTTATAGTGGGGCAAATCTTCCTTCCCAACCAATGTGGGACAAAGCTACTCAAGCTAGCTTTTCCTCACCTCAAATTCCATCTCAAATGGGTCTACTTTGAGAACCAATTTCTCACACACCCATTATCCATTTTGAGCGTACAAATATATGGATCTCTTCGTCTCACTACGAATAACCCGAATCCACTTTGACCCGACCAAAATCGATTGTGTACCCTACTTTAAATTGTACTACAAAATGGCCACTTAAATGTCATTTAAGTGCTATTTTTCCAACAGTACACTAGTAACATTACATTTAGTTTTGTTAAATACTTGGTATGATGTACTTTGAATATATTATTTTGCTTGTAAAGTATTGTTGAATAAATTATTTAGGTACTCATGAATGAATTGTTGTTGATAATACTGCATGTATTGAATATTTTTGGATAGGCTATTGTAAAAGGGAATATACATCGGTACCATTTACTTCACTTTAATACCCGATGCATATTAGAAAAAAATCAATGTAAAATCCTATAATTGTAGCAGTGCTTATGATTGAAAAGTATTATATTTTCACTGAAAAGTATTATAAGGGTTTTTATTTTGAAATATTGAAATTATTACATTTTTGTTAAATGCATTATTTATTTCTTTGAAAAGTATTACATGAATGTTTGCTAAAAATTATTACATTTTTACTAAAAGGTATTTCATTTTCACTTAAATGTATTTTTATAAATTTCTTGAAAATTATTAGTTTTTTTTATTTTCAAAATAATTGTATTTTCACTTTAAAATATTAGTCTTTGAATAAAAAATATTATATCTTTATTAAAAACTATTACATCTTTGGTGTAATAATGTATTTGTTTTTTCAATTAAGCATATTATGTATTTACTAAAATCTATTATTTTTGCATTGAAAATTAATATATGTTCAATAAAAAAAATTACATTGTCTCTCAAATTTATTATATTTTTAACGAAAATTATATTATAACTTTTACCTAGAAAAGTAATATAATTTTAATTGAAAAGTATTATAAATTATTGAGAAGTATTACATTTTTCACCTAAAAGTATTAATTATTGATTAAAAAGATTATATTTTTACTAAAAAATATTACTTGGTCGCTAAAACGTATTAGTTTTAGATTGAAAACTTTTACTTTTTTAGTAAAAGTATTACACTTTTATTAAAAATATTACATTTTCACTAAAAAAATATTAGTCTTTAATTGAAAGTATTTTATTTCTGAAATGTATTATATGTTTTTTGGAAAAATATTTCTTGAAAAGTATTATATTTGGATTATCCTATTATATTATGACTAGTATAATTTTTTCAGATTTTAATTTAATTATTTATGTTATTTTAAAAACATAAAAACAAGGTTCACCAACTTGGCACAAATTAAAGAGGGGAAAAGAAGAGGAAATTAGAAGGTATTATTTTGCTTGTGAAGTATTGTTGAATAAATTTTTTTAGGTACTTTTGAATGAATTGTTGTTGATAATACTGCATGTATTGAATATTTTTGGATAGGTTATTGTAAAAGGGAATATACATCGGTACAATTTACTTCACTTTAATAACCGATGCATATTAAGAAAAAAATCAATGTAAAATCCTATAATTGTAGCAGTGTTTATGATTGAAAAGTATTATATTTTCATTTAAAAGTATTGCATTTTGGTTGAAAATTATTAGGGTTTTTATTTTTAAATATTGAAATTATTACATTTTTGTTAATTAAATTGAAAACTTGTTTTTTTTTCCTTGGAAATTAAATTGAAAACTAGCTTGTTTTTCCTAACAAAGGTAAATGGTAAGTATAATATGCATATCAAACTACTCTCTTTGTTTTCAGCGTATATATACACATATGGCAGACTGTATTTTGCAAGCAATATCGGCAGCATTTTGGGCAACAGTACTTGTAGCAATATGTGAAGGCATTAAGGGATGTTTGGGTTTGAAAGAAAGTGTGGAAGGTCTTGAAAGAGAAGTAAATCAACTTACTAAACAGTTGGCCGACTTGCAAACAAACTTGACAAAGTTGGAAGAAGGAGGTATAAGGAGGAGGCAAGAAGTTGTTGGTTGGATTGAGCAAGCAACAAAGCTCATAGAAGACTTTCCAACTGTAAAAGAAAGGGCAATACACGGGCAATGCTGGGATGAGTGTTCAAGTATAAATCGTGTCAAAAAGATGACACAAGCAGTTAAAGATGCTAGGAATGAACTCAAAAATATTGTTCAACTTACAGTTGATGTGGATGAATGCACAATACCAGATGAATGCACAATACCTTCACTAGATGTCTCTCAGTTATCTGGAAAAACATCTAATGATAATTTAGAGAAATTATATGGATGGTTAGAGGATGACAAAATCTCGAGCATTGGTGTGTATGGGATGGGAGGTGTTGGGAAGACAACTTTGGTGAAGCATATACATAATCCCCGAATCCTCCAAAAAATGCCCCATGTTAAAGTTTACTGGGTCACAGTTTCTCAAGATTTTAGCATAAAAAAGTTGCAAGATATTGCCAAAATTGCGAGGCTTCAATTTCTTGACGAGAATGAAGAGCAAAGAGCAACCATTTTACACCAACACTTAGTGGGGAAGAAAACTATACTCATATTGGATGATGTGTGGAAATGCATTCACTTGGAGAAATTGGGTAGCCCTCATAGGATTGAAGAATGCAAGTTCATTATAACTTCTCGCTCACTAGAAGTGTGTCGCCAAATGGATGGAGTGCCAAGAATTATTCAAAGTCAAAACTCTTAATGAAAATGAAGCTTGGGATTTATTCAAAGATAATTTATTACTTCATAGTCATACAGTGCTCACCGAAGATATTGAAAAAAAAGCTAAAAAATTGGCCAAAAAGTGTGGCGGCTTACCATTGGCACTCAACACAGTAGCGGCAAGCATGCGAGGGGTGAATGATGATCACATCTGGAGGAATGCCATTAAGAATTTCCGAAATTCTTCTCTTCAAATGGAAGACTTGGAAAATAATGTGTTTGATGAAATACTCAAATTTAGCTACAACAGATTGACTGATCCAAGTTTGAAAGAGTGTTTCCTTTATTGTTGTTTGTATCCTGAAGATGCTCAAATTAAGAAGGATGAAATAATAATAAAGTTCATTGCAGGAAGGAAATACATTTGTATCTTGACCCAAGCCGTCTCACAAACAAAGATCTATAAGACGGTTTTACAAAAATCCTTTTGCCAAAAAATATATTTGTTAGGTCAACTGTATAGGGTGTGCACTTAGCCTACATGAGTGCACACAGTTTAGGGTGTGTGCATTCGTGAAGTAGACTTTGTGCACTCACGTTGTCGCACTGTCTCACGGGAATGTGTTGTCTCATATGAAGTCAACCCTATACACATATATGTATGTGTCTTGGGAACCCATTTTATTGACAAGGTCTTGACCCAAAAAGTGCAAAGGAGGATCTTGAAAAGTATTATATTTTGGAAAAATGGTCAAATATGCTATCGAACTTTACCTAAAAGGTCAATTACGCACCTAACATTTTAAAGTAGCAATTTAACCCATCAACTTTACCGAAAAGGAAGGTGATCTTTTCAGCTTCAATAGCGATCGGCGCTGGTTTGCCCGGTCACTGGTTGTTTTTTCAACGGAAATTGCGTCGGAGTATTGCCGAAAGTTGCCGAAAGACCTTAAATAGTACTCCTCTGTCCCATTTTGCCTATCCTATTTACTATTCATTGGTCAAACAATTCTTTCTTCTTTGTTTATTTTCTTTAATTTTTTTTTACTTATTTTTAAATTTGATTTTTCGTGTTTAATAGTACTTTTAGTGTAGTTTCTAAATATATAAATTTTGTATATTAATACTAAACTTAATATTATAAAAAATTGGATTAAAAATAACTTCAATCAAACCTCGTTAACCGAATCAGACACATAAAATGAGACGGAGGGAGTAGGACACTAATCGTTTTTGGACTTCATTGCACTAAAGTTCAATGTTGATAGGTTTAATTGCTACTTTAAAAATTTTAAGAGTCTAATTAACTTTTTAGGTAAAGTTTGGGGACCTATTTGACCATTTTCCCTAATGAAAGTATCGATGCGTTCTAGATTCTACCTGACTTACCCTTTTCCCTTTTACGCAATAAATCATGAGATATACAAAAATGGCTAAGTGGCAAAATGATCGAGCATTTCCACCCTGATTCGCAAGAATTCCTTAGCCAACGAGCGGGATAGATCAGTCCAATTCATGAATCTTCCATCCACAGTTGCGAGAAGATTATCTCTAATGTTGAGCCTAAGTCCAAATTCAAAAGATTTGTAGGACATGAGCTGACATTGAATTGAAGAAAGAATTTGGATCTGAATCACTACAAGTGATGAAGCTTAGTCCAAATTGACAAGGTTAGAAGAACCTACCCAAGTCTTGTTGAGCTGAAGTTGGCCAGGGCTCTACATGAGAACTAACTGGTGATCTTTCTAAAGTTCAACCGGTAGAAAGGACTGAAGGAGTAAAGTTGTCCACAACAACCTTCCAAGACGAACTTCATCTCTTTTAATTTTGTATAGGAATTGGTGGACCTCAAGGAGGCTCTCAACTCCAATGTTTATAAGATAGATCAACTCATTGAGGAGAGTGTCAAACTCCATCAAGATCTTTTGGACCTACACAACACAAAGAGAAGAGGCTACTAGAACTCAAGCTCCAGGTTTCACTTCCATTAATGCTGAAAGTTGGTTTTTAGTGGTGGTGGAAAGTGAGTTATCATCATCTCTAGGAGTGGGCCTAAAGGGAGTTGAGTAGTGTGAAGAGGTTAAACACAATAGCATAGAGTGTTTGGAAGCTAACTGTAGAGTAGAGGGAAAGATCATGTATGGTTGAACAATGCAACAAAACATGTCAATGAATTAACAAGCAATTGAATAAAAGGAAGACTTGGACCAAACACCTTTGTGTAGAAGCTCTTATGTTTCCTAGGCTTTAGATAATGTAATGTTTTCATGAAGAGACTATGTGACGCTACAGGTGCTAACGCCACTCTCGTGGTCGTTAGGCTATCAATTTAGTTCAAAACCCCACTCTCATGATAGATTAACTAATTGAGAATATTTATCAAATACTTGTTCACGTCTCCTCCAACTCCCTTTTCTCAAATGAGAGTTAGAATGATGAGTGGAGTAGCTCTGTTTTCATATGAATTACACCTTTCCTTGCACTTCTTGCATAGTTGGGCCCTAGCTAAGCAATAATCAAACAAAACCTTCAATCTCACTACTAAACTCAACATAGAACCATTACATAATCTAAAATTGCAATTAAATTCACACAGTCTCCACCACAAAGGAATTCAATGCAAATCCCCTAAGGAGGAATCTAGCTACTAATGCTAAGAAAGTAAAAGGAAAACTACTAGCTTATTTTGAAACGCTATCTTAGGTAGCGTTCAAAAATAAGCTCTTATTTTAAGCTACTAGCTTATTTTTAGAAACATTACCAAACAGAGCTTATAGCTTATTAGTAGCTTAAAATAAGCTATAAGCTCCTAAATAAGCTCTGCCAAATAGAGTCTTAGCCTTTGTTTCGCAGAGTTTATTTAGTAGCTTATAGCTTATTATTTTAAGCTACTAATAAGCTATAAGCTTTGTTTGGTAATGATTCATAAAATAAGCTAGTAGCTTAAAATAAGAGCTTATTTTTGGACGCTACCTAAGTTAGCGTTTCAAAAAAGTTAGTAGTTTCCTAATTTTTTTCCATCTTTAACCTTATTATTTTAAAGAAATTACATCATTTACCCTTCCAATTAAAACCTTTTTGAATTTTTCTCTTCAATATGTTTAGTTGTAATTTCAATTTGACATTTGTGTTTGAAACATTAATTTTTGTATGAACTAATCTTATGAATTATAAACATTTTGTTTTACTTTATATGTTTTCAAATATATGTTCTTACTTTAATTATATTTTATTAAAATATATTGATTTCACTATTTTATATTTTAATATATAAACAAATCTATTTAAATTTAAAACTATTTAAATTGTACGAAGATGTCCTTTTTAGTTATTTTTTTATTTTATTTATCAGCTTATCAAAAAGATAATTTTACCAAAACACTTTTAAGCATAATAGCTAATTTAACAGCTCTTCAGATTTCAGCTTCGAGCTAATAGCTTTTCAGTTTTCAGCTATCTTTTTAGTTAGGTTTGCCAGACATAGCCTTACTTGAGTTACTTCCATGAGAGGTACATTGTCTTTGGTGTCAATTCTAATTTAATCCTAGATTATTGTTGTTGACATTTAACATCTTAGACTACTATTTTTTGGACACCTTTAGTCGTTCTCATGACTTTTTCTATTTTTAGTAGGGTATTTTTGTCTTTTCATTTTTTTTTGTTTTTTTCCGATTTCAATCAATTTAATTGATTTAGGACTTTAAGTAACCTCTGATTTTAGTAATCATATTTTTTCAACCGGGTTTTAAGTCCTAAACCAATTAATCCGATTGAAACTGGAAAAAAATAACAAAAAAAATATGAGGAGATAAAAATGTCCTTATTACTAAAATAGAAAAAGTCATGAGATCAGAATGACTAAAAGTGTCCAAAAATAATAGTCTAAGACTAAACTTAGAATTGCCACGAAAGACAATTGACCATGATGGAATTAACTATGTTTAATTTCTCAAAAGTCTTTTTTTTTAAGAAGAAAATTTCTCAAAGCCGTTACACTAGACTGAATAACTTTTATGCACTAACCAAGAAATTAATAAATATTATATTCACATACAATGCATCATACAATCATACAATTTTTTTTAGTTAAAATACAATACTTTTTATGAGTAAAAATATTATATTTTAATTAAAAAGTATCTTGCAACAATTACTCTTAAAAATTATTTATATTATACACTTATTTTGTATTCTTTGATTGAACAATTAATAAATAAATATTTAGAGATGATGTTTTATATTATTGGACATAATTCTTTTCCTATATTAAATTGTTATATATTGATTCTCCAGAATGAGTCTACTATATTATGTGACATAATTCTTTTCCTGTATCTGTTCAAAACTACTTTCTCAATGCTGAGGCTCGAACCTGTCCCCTCCAACATGGAAAGCAACCAAATGTCATTATCGAATGCCACTAGACACAAGGCCATTGGCTATTAAATATTTGTTTAATGCATAAAGCGCGTATGCGACTAGTACGAAAAGTCTTGGTCTTCATCTGCACTTTTGCAGCATTTAGAGCATTAATTATTTGTCCAGATATGGCCAACAAATATCTGTGCCATAGATTCCTATCCAATCTCTATGGCTTTTTTGTGGTACACTGATACAATATTTAAACGCATTATAAAATTATACGAGTAGTACTACTCTCTTTGTCTCTTTTTGTTTTTTTTATTCAATTAATAAGATTTGATTAAAGTTATTATTAATTTAATTTTTTAATGTTAAATTTATTATTAATATATAAAATTTATATATTTAGAAATTACATTAAAAATACTATTATACACAAAATAATAAAATTTAAAAATAATTAAAACTTCTAAAGAAAATAAGCAATGAAGAAATAATTGTTTGACCAATAAATAATAAACATTACATGTAAAATGAGACAAAAGAATATAATATGTTTGAAATAATTTTAAATTTATATGCAGTACTCTTTCCATTCTATCTTATTTATTCTATTTTTCTTTATGCTAGATGTTCTATAAAGTGTCTACATCAAATTTTTTAAATGTGAGAGTATAAGTTGAGAGTAGAGAAATGAAGTTACATCAATTATTTTTAAAAGTGTGAGAGTAAAATTATGAAGTCTAACAATTAGTCACTTAATCCATCACAACAACCAAGTTAGGTGAAAATTTTAAAGCTACATTTAATATTGTATAGATTATTACTCAATAAATATCCAACGGTGACTAGTTGGCCACATGTTTCTAATTTGCCCATTGTAAACGAGATTTATATGATCGATTAAATTAATTATTCATAATTGTATTCATATATATTATAAGTGTAACAATATAGATAATAAATTTAAATATAATTTTAAAATTTATATTTAAAGCTAAATATAATTTAAAGATAGTTAAATAAATAAAACAATATGTTCCTTTCTTTATATGTCATTTTAATATTAACAATTATTAGTAAATCATTAACTTACCAATTGTCTACTAATTGTCAAATACTTGCATATAACTTTTAAATCACGATTTTGTTCGTTATTGTTATTTTGTTAAAGGAAGTTTGGGTGGAATTATTTTGTCATAAAACTTTATAATTAATTTTTCATATGTCTGTAGTAAGTCGAATGAACTTGGAAGGTATGATGGAATTTCTTGTAACTTTTTGTCAACATTTATATGAGAAAATTTTGAAGCCTAACTCTCTCCAGTATATCATCCAAATTTCTACTAAGTTCCAATTTTCAAATATCATCAGCCCCAAAGGTATATATGTGGAAATTATATATTTTTGTTAATACCTTCTAGGGGTGTTAGCAAACAGAGCTTTCGACAAACTACTCGTGTTCGAGCTCGGTAAGCGTTCGTTTATGTTCGTTTGTTAAGGTAAACGAACATTAACAAACAAAATTTAGAACTCGATTAATAAATGAACAGAGTCTAAACAGTGGAAAGCTCGTTTGCTAAGTGTTCGCGAACAAGCACGTTTGTGTTCGTCTAGTAGTGTTCGTAAACAAGCTCGTTTATGTTCGTTTATTAATGTTCGTGAACAAGCTCGTTTAATGTTCGTTAAATAATGTTTGCAAACATGTTTACAAACATATAAATTGTTCATGAACGTAGATTATTTATTGTTCACGAAACAAATTGTGTTCGTGAACATGTGCAGGTGTTTGGTTATTAAATGTTCACGAATGTGTTCATGAACGTAAATGAACATGTTTGTGAACGTGGTTGTTAACGTTTGCGAACACGTACGTGAACGTGTTCGTTAACGTTAACGAACACCAACGAACGCTTAACAAACGAACACGAACAGGATTTTCAAAAACCTTAACAAACGACACGAACACGAACACCCCAAAATCCTTAATAAACGAACACGACAGCCTTCGTTCGTTTATGTTCGGTTCGTTAACAGCCCTAATACCTTCCAAGATTTAGTATTAAGTTGAACGTTAGTCATTTACTCAACCAGATTAGGTGAACATTTTAAGGTAATTATAATAATTACAGTATAGAGTATCACTCAATAAATTTTCATCTACAACTTGTTGACTCGATCACATTTTCATATTTTCTCAAAAGTTGGCACATTGCCTCAATTATTTGCTCAAGTTGTGCTCTTAGCCTTCCAACTAGAATATTTCTTTAATGTCTAAAGTCTAATTGATAATATGAGGATTTCTTATATATCTTTTAAATCTTTTTCATTATTAGCTTAAATAATTGTTTCATATATATGATTGAGAATTTTGCCTAACTTATTGATTCATAAAGTTACACTCTTAATTAATATATTTAAAATAATTTATAAATTTATATGTAGTACTATATAGTACTTTTATTCCTTGTTTATTTGTTTTCTTCTTTATTGGATTTTGAACACTTAATTTTATGACGATCAAAACATGATAATGCTAAACAAAAATAGTAATGTTCACTGTTGGGGTTATGACATTACGGGATTTCAAAAGGGCTTCATTTCAATTAACATTATTTATTTATTCAACCATAACACTCAAGTTAGGTAAAAAAATTTAATGTTATAATAATTATTGTACAAAGGTATCACTCATAACTTGTTGGCTCACATGTGCATAGTTAGTTCCTTCTCGGCAACGGAAACTCTTTTTATGCCAAGGACCTTGTAGTCCAGTGGCATCAAACCCTTTCCGTTTACGGAGGTGATGGGTTCGACTCTTGTGCTTCAATTGGTTGAGAAGTAGTTATGAACAGATACTGCATTATAATAGAGTTAGTAGTATTCAAAAAAAAAAAAAATCTTCTAGCTAGATATTTCTTTAATGCCTAATTTAATTAATATGATAATTTCTTATAAATCTTTGAAAACTTTTTCTATTATTGTCTTATTGAGAATTTAATCTAATTTATAGAATTATAATGTTACACTGCAATATATTTGAAATAATTTATAAATTTATGTAGTATTTTTGTAATTTTACCATTTCATCTCATTTGTCTTACTTTTCTTTTATTGAATTTTCAAGCGTTAATTTGGTGAAAATCGAAACATGATAACACTAAAAACTGGCATATTTTTAGTTTTATATGATGGTAGTAAATTATGTTCAAAATTATGAAGTCTAACATTAGTCATGTAATCAACCACGAGAACTAAATTATGTGAAAATTTTAAAGTTCAATTGGTTATAACAAAAAATAATTTTTCAACTATAACAAGTTGCCCCACATGTCCATTGAAACAAACAAAAGGTGATGATGATACATTCCTCTTTTAAATTTATCAGATAATAATTACTTTTTAATTTGACATTTTTTGAATAACTTCTTTTTTTTTTGTATGTGATTATTAAATGATTTTTTTGCTTAAGTAGTGATTAAATTGATTAATGAATAGTAATTAAAGAATATAAAGAAATTTTTTTGAAGAATATAAAGAATTTTATTGTTAGAGCATCACCATTTATGTATTTTTGTGGGTTTTTGAAATAGTGAAAAGAAGAAGAAATGGTTTAACTAATGGAGTGCAAGTTTTTGTTGGTTTGTTCTCCGGCAAATGTTGAGATTTTGTCAGCAAAGAAAAAACAAAAAGGTTAGGCACGCGCTTATAACCCACGTCTCGCTCCAATGGGCGGTCACTCTGAATCTATCACTTTTCTTTTGTTTTTTTTTTCTTTGTGGTTGTTGCTATATGCAATGGCCACCATTGCTATGTTTGTTTGTTTGTTTTTTTTTTTGTTTTTTTTTAAATTACATGAGTTTTCTATTTTTTGTTTTTTTTTTAAATTTTTATTAAAAAATTAAATATGAAACACAATTTTAATGTAATATATAATTTAAATAATATATTTTATTACTATAACTTTATTTTATTTGACTCTTTTTTTTTTGTTAGTACAACTGACCCTATTACGTTATATTAGGTATATATATATATATATATATAGTATACACTCATAATTCGCTTCTATTGAGTCTCGATCTCATGACCTCTCATATGAGAGAGTCACTATATGCCATCCGAGCACAATGTGCTTGACTATTTTAATTTTGACATGTTTAATTTAAATATAATAAAAATAATAATTATAATTTTTGTAAACAAATAAATAAAATAATAATTAAAATATAATGGATTAAATATAGGGTCTACAAAAAACTGAGGGAAAACTTAAAACTAATATTGAGAATGATCGTTGTGATTGAATGAAATAATGAATGATAAGGTGGATATTGAGATCACAAAAATTAGAGAAAAAACTCTAACAGATGATGATGTTGTTAATTACTCATGGATATTTAGTGTTGAAAATCTAGAAAAAGAATAATATGCTGAAGCAAATTTGTGGATTCCTATTCAATTTCCGTAGACACGGTACAATAATTTTCAAAAAGTTGGTCCACTACTAGCTTCAATTATTATGTAGGTGCACTGGACACAGCTGGCTTCAATTTTTTGCTCAAATTGCATTCAAAATTAAGAAGTAATATAAAAGATATAATTATATTGAATCATATTGTAAGAAGTAAGAAGTAAAAAAATTGAAATCATATTGTAAATATATAAGATATAATTATCAAAAATAAAGAGCAATTAAATTTTAATAGGGTCACACTTGTGCGAGACCGTCTCACAGATCTTTATTCGTGAGAGGTCGGTAGTGTCGAAACAACATGCAAATGTCATACTTATATGTGCAAATGTCATATTTATATGCTTAAATATAATACTAATCAGGAATGCAATTTTTGTTACTTATAAGAGAAAAATTGTTAATTTTTCATAATAAGTAATGTTGATAAATGCCCCCTCACTTATACGGAAAAACTAGTTTTACACGCGCATTGCGCGAATGGGTAAATGCCCAATGTTTATATTTAAATAAATATTTGAAAGTATATATATCAATGCAAGATTATAGGAGAAACTTATTATAGGTAATTGAATGTCAAATTTGTTTATTTAAATATGTAACTCAAAATATATGAATCCAAGATAATATAATAAATTCATTATAATTGTCACTAAATAAATGTTTTCAACTTTGTAAAATCAATAGTCTAAATATTTGGTCTAAAAATGATAGTCTAAATAAAATACTACTTTTAGTTTGAATTTTTCTTAAATATTCTTAATTCTCTTTTAACGGACAATCATATAATTAAGGATAAATTAGGAAATCTCAATGAAAATATAAATCTAAACAATCTGAACCTTCCATTTTATTAAACAATTTGACCACCATTTTTCTACCATTTTAGACCTAACTCTCTTTGGCTCTTATTAGTATAGTAGATATAAATTTTTTAAATCGAAATGTAAAAATATTGTATTTTCCTTTAAAAGTATTACATTTATCCTTATAAGTAACAAAAATTTTATTCTTAATTAGTATTACATTTGAGCATATAAATATGAAATTTGTGCGTATAAGTATTACATTTTCAACTTGATCCGACCCAATCCGTCTCACAGTGAGACGGTCTTACACAAATTTTTTACATTTTAATAATATTGTATTATGATAATGTATATACAGCAACTCAAAAAAATTCCGACCGTTCACATGTAAGACAATAGAAATTGTACAGGAACAGCAAAGAACTTTACTCCTTCCATTGAATTTCCTTGAAGTTTCTTGACTCCTTCCAATATTGAATCTCTCTCTTTCTATCTCCTCTTCTTTCATTGAATTTCTCTTCTTCTTCTTCTTCAAAAAAAGTTTCTTAACTCCTTCCATTGATCAAACTCCTCTCCTTCTAATCTTCTCTTCTTCATTGAATTTCTCTCTTCTTCGTAAAAAAAAAAAAAAAAAATTCTTAATTCCTTCAATTGAATTTCTCTTTCTTCTTAAAAAAAAAAAAAAAACAAGAAAAGTTTCTTAACTCCTTCCATTGAACCTCTCTCCTTCTGATCTCCTCTTCTTCCATTAAATTTCTCCTCTTCTTCTTTGAAAAAAAAAAAAAAGAAAGAAAGAAAGTTTTCTCTTCCATTGAATTTTTCTTTTCTTCTTCTTCTTCTTAAAAAAAAAAAGAAAAAAAAAGAAGTTTGTTGACTCCTGCTACTGAATTTCTCTTCTTCAAAAAAGAAAGTTTCTTGGCTCCTTCCATTGAATTTCTCTCCTCCTCTTCTTTCCATTGAATTTCTCTCTTCTTAAAAAACTCTCTCCCACTCTCTCTGCATCTAGGCTTCTGGTTTCTTTATTGCTGGCAAGCTACTGCTAAGTGATTCTAGTTTTCAAATACAAATTATAGCTGGAGGTATGCATCTATATATTCTCTTAACTAAACAGATGAATTTTTATATTTCTCTGTAGCAAATATTTGTTCGATTTGAAGTTTCGAAATCTTGATTTTCATCAATATAAATAAATTAACATTAAAATTTGCTAATTATGGCTCACCTAGCTATGTTATATAAATAATTTAAAATTTAAATATATACAAAATTTTAAAACATTATTTTTAATTATACTTAATTAAAATAGTTAATTCTACAGTAAATCATAATATTTCAATATTATCTCATTTAATCTTATATATTTCACTTTTAGTTCGTGTTTGTATTTTGTAAACTTTCTCTAACTATAAAGTCAAACTTGCAAATTTCATCCTTTTTAACTATTTTACTAAACTAATACTACGTATAACACAGTTTATGTCTCAAAATATATATATATATATATATATATATATATATATATATATATAAAGACAGTTTTTTTCTGACTCATGAATGTAGATCAACAACCTCTTTTTCATCTGTAGTGGCTAAATTAACTATTTAAGTTAATTCGATGTCTCTTGTTCTTTTTTCTTCTTCTTTCTAATTTTATTTGCTAAAGTACATTTTTTTTAGGTTAGTTAATTCTTACGTAATTTATATTTATTTTTTCAGATTTCTTCTAAGTATTCCGGACTCATAAAAGGTATGCATATATAATTGTTATATTCTTCATAGTTCTAGCTGAATAGTTGCCGTGCAACAAATATTTTTATTTGAACAAGGTTTTTTATTTTTTTTAATATACAAATGAAATTATAATGGAAGGTTTAATTAGAAGTTTAGTGAAATTTAAATATTTATTTCTTTTGTCAAATATTTCCAATTTCCAAATTTTATTCTAATGAAAATACTCTGAAATATATATGCACCAGCCAAGATATGTAATATCTCAGCAATCAATTCACGTCAGAAATTGTACGTACAAGCGGGGGTGATTGAGGGTAGGGGGGGGGGGGGGGGGGCAGGGGTTGGGCTTTTAATTTCTTTGAAGTTTCTTTACTCCTTCCTTGAATTTCTGTAGTGAGTTTGAGTCTTAATTTACTCCGATATTAACTATATATATATATATATATATATATATATATATATATATATATATATATATATATATATATATTGGAAGCATAACTCACCGCTTAGCTTTTTCCTTCCTTGCCTATAATTGCTACAATATAATATATAGATTATATATCCACACCTCCACCGTACCGCTAAGTTCCTTTATATATATACTTTTTATATTTCACACTTTACATAATTCATTGGACGTTTGGTGGGAGAGAATTACAATTCAATTCTCACATAATTACGTAGATAAATAAATTCCTTAGTTTGGTTAGAAGGAGTTTCCATTCCCCTCATTTTCACGGAATTAAAATCTCATGACTCCCTTGGTATTTCAATTCCATGGATTTAGGAAGAAAAAATAACTTTGAAACAAAATTACCTTTCTCTTTTTAAACATAAAATTGATATTTGACATCTCTCTTTCGATTACAGTGTGTCTTTTTTTTTTTTTTTTATTACTCTCAACACAGAACTTCAATCAGTGGGTCAACATCAATCAAATATGTTTTCTCAAACTCCTTATCTATTTTATTGCTTTCGTTATGCAATTATAGAGTTTATTTACAACGTGTTTAATAAATTTTCAAAAGCAAAATTTGAATTTGTCATTTAGGATTAATAATAATAATAATAATAATAATAATAATAATAATAATAATAATAATAATAATATAATAATAATAATAAGTATGTCATTTTAGATTTTATACTACTTATTTCCTTTCAATTCTCATGTATACCAAACATTAAAATCAAAATTTCTCATAATTGAATTCATGTAAACCAAACACTGTAATTTAAAATTACCACTTTATTTTGACATTATTCATCTACCATGAAATTGCAATTCCTTACCAACGCCCAGTTAGTTTTAATACAAAAACCTTTTAAAAGTAAATTTTGAGTGAGAATTTAATTTCTCCGTATGATTTCTTCTACCTCTTTTTTTTTCCACCTAATTCTTTTCAAAGTCTTAATTTCTTCTCCACGTGTGTTAGGATGACAATTTAATTTGTATTAAAATAATATTTCCTTAATTTGTGAACAAAGACAATCTTAAATCATTTTAGAAATTATATGTATTTCTCTTACAACATGTTTGGCTTACGGAATTTGTCACACCTTCTAAAAATAGGCCTATTATATTCCTTTGTTTGGTAATAACTTTTATTCCCTGAAATATTTAGACCAATCATTATAACATGGATTATAGTCCACACAATCGGCTCTCGGAGATTTATTCCCTGAATAACATGAAATATTTCCATTGTGATGACTTTAATTTGTTGTTAATTTATTTCAAGCCAAGTATAACTCTCTCTCTCTCTCTGCGCTAAGCTTTTGGCTAGCTTCTTCGTTGCTGGTAAGCTACCGCTAAGTTAATTCCTTCCAGATTCTAACACAAACTATGGCTGCTGCGCTGTGGGCTGGTATTAAGACTGTTAAAGGTACGTAGACAATCAATCATTATTACATGGATCATGGTCTCACAAATATGTGGACCATAAATAAAGGGACCATATATGTTTATTCCCTATTCTTTTATTTTTATTTTTGAATCAAACGATTACACTTGTAGTGTTCTAGATCATACACTTGTATTCTTTGAAATGGGTAATCGTAACATTGTTGCTATGCACTTTTATCATTTTATGGTACACTTTTAACTATTTATTTTTATCATTCTTATAAAGTATTTTTAATTATAGTATATTGCAATTTTACATTTCTTATAGTATATATACATATCCCATTTTTGTGTTTTAATATTTCTCAGTTTCCTACTAATAACATATTTCAGGGGTACTTAAATTTCCAGTTTTCAATTAGGCATGTGTTATCCAATTTAATTCTTTAATGCTTTCTTGTTTTGTTCAAATTACTCATTTTGTTGGCCATTGCTTTTTCTTGGTAGACACAATGGAGCAGATACTCTCGTTACGTAGCATATTTGCAGGATATATGGGTTTTGATGAAAATCTGAAACTCTAAAAGCTGAAAGTAGATCAACTTCTCATGGAAGTGAATGACATGGAAGCAAAGTTGAAGGACTTAGAAAGAGAGGGCAAAAGAAGAGGAACAAGGAGTTGAGGTTGGCTTGAGCGAGTAGATAAGTTGAAAACAAACTTTGAAAACATTCAAGGAAAGCATACAAGGTGGGGGATTCATATGAAGAATGCTCGGAAGTTAATAAAAGCACAAGAACTTGAAGGGATGACAGAAAGCGTTAAAAAAGCTTAGAGAAGAGGGCAGAAATAATACTGTTGAGCCTACATTGGATGTGAGTACAGCATATGAACTCAATGTTGATCAGCTATCTGGGACAACATCTGAAACTAATTTAGATAAATATATAAATTGGTAGAAGATGAAAATGTGAGGAGTATCGGTAAAGTTGTAAAGGAAGCCGAGCAGGACAATCCTCGAAACCATGGCGGACAAAACCCCAAGCAAGGAAGCAATCGATGAGCAAGGAGGAGTTTTCGAAAGCTTTCACCAAGGGAAAAATTAGTTGGATTTTTGAAAGGCAAGGGTAGAACTTCATTCTTAAATTTCTGAGTAATTTAGCCTTGGAGAAAAGCAAGCTCCTAGATAATGGATCATTGGATGGAATGAATGATAGCAGCACTAGTGAGTCAGACATACATTCCATCTCCTGCATAGATGTCACTTATTGTCTTTGCCTTATTATTGGAGAATAAAATAGCTAATATGAGTATGATTCTGCATACCTGTTCTTACCAAGAAACAATATATGATTTGTAAAGAATGGTTTGGGCTATATATCTTCTACTTATGTTTTAGCATTTGGAGGTTCAACCCTTATGTCTCTCTCTCTATGCCCTAAAACTTCCACATGCCCTTGAGGTGGTCAAAATATCGCTCGACCAAAGATACTAATTGTTTGCTAATTGACCAGTCTTTTTGCTAAGTATTTTTGTGTCTAATTTAAGGCTTGGTCCATACGGTTAGTATTTATTTGTTCACATTTGTTTTTCTGTTTACAAGTACATGTTTTCTTACTAAATTTTTGTTCTTATTTAGGTCTTATTATTTTTAGAACTGAATGAGCTTACAAATTTCATGTTGTTTCAATTCAGCCTATTTTTCAAACATACAGGAGATGGAA
This sequence comes from Ipomoea trifida, assembly GCA_003576665.1. Lineage (NCBI taxonomy): Eukaryota > Viridiplantae > Streptophyta > Magnoliopsida > Solanales > Convolvulaceae > Ipomoea > Ipomoea trifida. The sequence continues at coordinate 15,162,205 of CP025649.1, forward strand.
CTTTCTATGATAGGCTTGAAAAATGCTGGAAAAACTTCTCTTGTTGCACTTTTCCCTCATTTTTCTTTTATATCTGACTGTCATATGACTATATGAGTTTGTTGGATCATCATCCTCAATATCAAAATACAGAATGGATCTGATGCCTTACAAATTGGCTCTGACTTGTTTTCATTTGTAGACAGGTGGATATAGTGAAGACATGATACCAATGGTGAGTTTTTTTCATATAAGCATTTAACTTCAAGCAATGCCTCACACTTCAAATTGGTCCATAATAACTTTTGAAAATGAGACTAGATATTGTTTGATATAATTAATATTTATCGGAAGTTAAAACTGAAATTTCCTGAGTTGAAATTCCATAATTGTCTTCTTGTTTCAGCTGGCATATTCTTATGAGAATGAGAGCTCCTACGGAAGGTTCTTGTGACCATATTGCTTCGGTATAGGTAAGTTTGTAATCTTCCTTTCCTTTACTCTCCTAAATATTTCCTTATTCCTTTTGAAACTTTTCTCTAGTTCATATAGAATTTATATATGACTACTTTATTTTCTTAGAATCCATGTATTCTCTAACCTTTTTTATAAATAGTGCAAGATGCAAACTGTTTTAGTTACTATGGATTCACCTTTCATTCCTTGAACACTATAATATTATCTGTTCATCAATTCATACTAGAGATAATTAATGGGCTTATGTTATGGCAGTATTGTTTTTTCATTTGATTTTACATAAGTTGTTGACTGATTCTTGAATGCTTGGTTTTGGTAATTTGGCAGTCTATGGATGAGTTAGAAGATAAGCTTATGTATACAACTCTTGAATTGCAGAGGTTGAAGGTTGAATCCAAGGAGGAGATGCGGGAAAGAGATAAAGCAAGAAACCAGATTCAGAAAGTATTGACCTGCTTTTCTCAAGTGGTTCAAACTGATCAGAGCCCTCTTGTGAAGCCTGCAAGAGCAAATTCATGGTTGATAGAATCAAACATACCCAGAACCGTTGAGTTGTTGTTCGATCTAGTGTCATTACCTGAGCTCTGGAGCATGAACGGTTGTTGTTCTCAGGTCGGACATGGGTGATTGACAGTCTAGTATGGATTTTTTATGTCCATAGATACAAAGATGTCAAATATGGATTTTTTTTTAATGTAAAAGTACGTTTTAGTTATTTATGTAATTCAAATAATATGTAGAATTTTGTACTTGAATATTGTTTAATGTTATTATTTTGACAAATATTATTATAATTGATTTTCTTTTAAATTATTAAATGTCTTGTATATACAGAATTTGTTTGTGATTGCTATGCAAATTTGAAAGTAGAGAATAATATATATATAATTAATGAGAATTATAAAAATAAAATAAAAAAATAATTTTAAAAATAAGAATATATTTTAGCATGGTGCTAGATGAATAATCAATGGTAGTACATGGGCCTATTTGACCCTTTTGCCTCAAAAGAATTACACTTTCCCTTATTACATTTTCCGTTATAAGCATTACTCCATTTGTCCCATTTTATCTATCCTACTTACTATTCATTGGTCAAACCAACTCTTTCTTCTTTCTTTATTTCCTTTAGTATTTTTACTTATTTTTAAATTTGATTTTTTGTGTTTAATAGTACTTTTAGTGTAGTAGTTTCTAAATATATAAATTTTGTATACAAATACTAAATTTAATATTATGAAAAATTGGATTAAAAATAACTTCAGTCAAGCCTTGTTAACTGAATCAGACACATAAAATGAGACGAAGGAAATACATTTGTATCTTGACCCAAGCCGTCTCACAAACAAAGATCTATAAGACGGTTTTACAAAAATCCTTTTTGCCAAAAATATATTTGTTAGGTCAACTGTATAGGGTGTGCACTTAGCCTACATGAGTGCACACAGTTTAGGGTGTGTGCATTCGTGAAGTAGACTTTGTGCACTCACGTTGTCGCACTGTCTCACGGGAATGTGTTGTCTCATATGAAGTCAACCCTATACACATATATGTATGTGTCTTGGGAACCCATTTTATTGACAAGGTCTTGACCCAAAAAGTGCAAAGGAGGATCTTGAAAAGTATTATATTTTGGAAAAATGGTCAAATATGCTATCGAACTTTACCTAAAAGGTCAATTACGCACCTAAACATTTTAAAGTAGCAATTTAACCCATCAACTTTACCGAAAAGGAAGGTGATCTTTTCAGCTTCAATAGCGATCGGCGCTGGTTTGCCGGTCACTGGTTGTTTTTTCAACGGAAATTGCGTCGGAGTATTGCCGAAAGTTGCCGAAAGACCTTAAATAGTACTCCTCTGTCCCATTTTGCCTATCCTATTTACTATTCATTGGTCAAACCAATTCTTTCTTCTTTGTTTATTTTCTTTAATTTTTTTTTACTTATTTTTAAATTTGATTTTTCGTGTTTAATAGTACTTTTAGTGTAGTTTCTAAATATATAAATTTTGTATATTAATACTAAACTTAATATTATAAAAAATTGGATTAAAAATAACTTCAATCAAACCTCGTTAACCGAATCAGACACATAAAATGAGACGGAGGGAGTAGGACACTAATCGGTTTTTGGACTTCATTGCACTAAAGTTCAATGTTGATAGGTTTAATTGCTACTTTAAAAATTTTAAGAGTCTAATTAACTTTTTAGGTAAAGTTTGGGGACCTATTTGACCATTTTCCCTAATGAAAGTATGCGTTCCTAGATTCTACCTGACTTACCCTTTTCCCTTTTACGCAATAAATCATGAGATATACAAAAATGGCTAAGTGGCAAAATGATCGAGCATTTCCACCCTGATTCGCAAGAATTCCTTAGCCAACGAGCGGGGATAGATCAGTCCAATTCATGAATCTTCCATCCACAGTTGCGAGAAGATTATCTCTAATGTTGAGCCTAAAGTCCAAATTCAAAAGATTTGTAGGACATGAGCTGACATTGAATTGAAGAAAGAATTTGGATCTGAATCACTACAAGTGATGAAGCTTAGTCCAAATTGACAAGGTTAGAAGAACCTACCCAAGTCTTGTTGAGCTGAAGTTGGCCAGGGCTCTACATGAGAACTAACTGGTGATCTTTCTAAAGTTCAACCGGTAGAAAGGACTGAAGGAGTAATAAGTTGTCCACAACAACCTTCCAAGACGAACTTCATCTCTTTTAATTTTGTATAGGAATTGGTGGACCTCAAGGAGGCTCTCAACTCCAATGTTTATAAGATAGATCAACTCATTGAGGAGAGTGTCAAACTCCATCAAGATCTTTTGGACCTACACAACACCAAAGAGAAAGAGGCTACTAGAACTCAAGCTCCAGGTTTCACTTCCATTAATGCTGAAAGTTGGTTTTTAGTGGTGGTGGAAAAGTGAGTTATCATCATCTAGGAGTGGGCCTAAAGGGAGTTGAGTAGTGAAGAGGTTAAACACAATAGCATAGAGTGTTTGGAAGCTAACTGTAGAGTAGAGGGAAAGATCATGTATGGTTGAACAATGCAACAAAACATGTCAATGAATTAACAAGCAATTGAATAAAAGGGAAGACTTGGACCAAACACCTTTGTGTAGAAGCTCTTATGTTTCCTAGGCTTTAGATAATGTAATGTTTTCATGAAGAGACTATGTGACGCTACAAGGTGCTAACGCCACTCTCGTGGTCGTTAGGCTATCAATTTAGTTCAAAACCCCACTCTCATGATAGATTAACTAATTGAGAATATTTATCAAATACTTGTTCACGTCTCCTCCAACTCCCTTTTCTCAAATGAGAGTTAGAATGATGAGTGGAGTAGCTCTGTTTTCATATGAATTACACCTTTCCCTTGCACTTCTTGCATAGTTGGGCCCTAGCTAAGCAATAATCAAACAAAACCTTCAATCTCACTACTAAACTCAACATAGAACCATTACATAATCTAAAATTGCAATTAAATTCACACAGTCTCCACCACAAAGGAATTCAATGCAAATCCCCTAAGGAGGAATCTAGCTACTAATGCTAAGAAAGTAAAAGGAAACTACTAGCTTATTTTGAAACGCTATCTTAGGTAGCGTTCAAAAATAAGCTCTTATTTTAAGCTACTAGCTTATTTTAGAAACATTACCAAACAGAGCTTATAGCTTATTAGTAGCTTAAAATAAGCTATAAGCTCCTAAATAAGCTCTGCCAAATAGAGTCTTAGCCTTTGTTTCGCAGAGTTTATTTAGTAGCTTATAGCTTATTATTTTAAGCTACTAATAAGCTATAAGCTTTGTTTGGTAATGATTCATAAAATAAGCTAGTAGCTTAAAATAAGAGCTTATTTTTGGACGCTACCTAAGTTAGCGTTTCAAAATAAGTTAGTAGTTTCCTAATTTTTTTCCATCTTTAACCTTATTATTTTAAAGAAATTACATCATTTACCCTTCCCAATTAAAACCTTTTTGAATTTTTCTCTTCAATATGTTTAGTTGTAATTTCAATTTGACATTTGTGTTTGAAACATTAATTTTTGTATGAACTAATCTTATGAATTATAAACATTTTGTTTTACTTTATATGTTTTCAAATATATGTTCTTACTTTAATTATATTTTATTAAAATATATTGATTTCACTATTTTATATTTTAATATATAAACAAATCTATTTAAATTTAAAACTATTTAAATTGTACGAAGATGTCCTTTTTAGTTATTTTTTTATTTTATTTATCAGCTTATCAAAAAGATAATTTTACCAAACACTTTTAAGCATAATAGCTAATTTAACAGCTCTTCAGATTTCAGCTTCGAGCTAATAGCTTTTCAGTTTTCAGCTATCTTTTTAGTTAGGTTTGCCAGACATAGCCTTACTTGAGTTACTTCCATGAGAGGTACATTGTCTTTGGTGTCAATTCTAAATTTAATCCTAGATTATTGTTGTTGACATTTAACATCTTAGACTACTATTTTTTGGACACCTTTAGTCGTTCTCATGACTTTTCTTATTTTTAGTAAGGGTATTTTTGTCTTTTCATTTTTTTTTGTTATTTTTCCGATTTCAATCAATTTAATTGATTTAGGACTTTAAGTAACCTCTGATTTTTAGTAATCATATTTTTTCAACCGGGTTTTAAGTCCTAAACCAATTAATCCGATTGAAACTGGAAAAAAATAACAAAAAAAATATGAGGAGATAAAAATGTCCTTATTACTAAAAATAGAAAAAGTCATGAGATCAGAATGACTAAAAGTGTCCAAAAATAATAGTCTAAGACTAAACTTAGAATTGCCACGAAAGACAATTGACCATGATGGAATTAACTATGTTTAATTTCTCAAAAGTCTTTTTTTTTTAAGAAGAAAATTTCTCAAAGCCGTTACACTAGACTGAATAACTTTTATGCACTAACCAAGAAATTAATAAATATTATATTCACATACAATGCATCATACAATCATACAATTTTTTTTAGTTAAAATACAATACTTTTTATGAGTAAAAAATATTATATTTTAATTAAAAAGTATCTTGCAACAATTACTCTTAAAAAATTATTTATATTATACACTTATTTTGTATTCTTTGATTGAACAATTAATAAATAAATATTTAGAGATGATGTTTTATATTATTGGACATAATTCTTTTCCTATATTAAATATTTGTTTTATATTATTGGACATAATTCTTTTCCTATATTAGAGATGAGTACTACTATATTATGTGACATAATTCTTTTCCTGTATCTGTTCATAAACTACTTTCTCAATGCTGAGGCTCGAACCTGTCCCCTCCAACATGGAAAGCAACCAAATGTCATTATCGAATGCCACTAGACCACAAGGCCATTGGCTATTAAATATTTGTTTAATGCATAAAGCGCGTATTGCGACTAGTACGAAAAGTCTTGGTCTTCATCTGCACTTTTGCAGCATTTAGAGCATTAATTATTTGTCCAGATATGGCCAACAAATATCTGTGCCATAGATTCCTATCCAATCTCTATGGCTTTTTTGTGGTACACTGATACAATATTTAAACGCATTATAAAATTATACGGAGTACTACTCTCTTTGTCTCTTTTTGTTTTTTTTATTCAATTAATAAGATTTGATTAAAGTTATTATTAATTTAATTTTTTAATGTTAAATTTATTATTAATATATAAAATTTATATATTTAGAAATTACATTAAAAATACTATTATACACAAATAATAAAATTTAAAAATAATTAAAAACTTCTAAAGAAAATAAGCAATGAAGAAATAATTGTTTGACCAATAAATAATAAACATTACATGTAAAATGAGACAAAAAGAATATAATATGTTTGAAATAATTTTTAAATTTATATGCAGTACTCTTTCCATTCTATCTTATTTATTCTATTTTTCTTTATGCTAGATGTTCTATAAAAGTGTCTACATCAAATTTTTTAAATGTGAGAGTATAAGTTGAGAGTAGAGAATGAAGTTACATCAATTATTTTTAAAAGTGTGAGAGTAAAATTATGAAGTCTAACAATTAGTCACTTAATCCATCACAACAACCAAGTTAGGTGAAAATTTTAAAGCTACATTTAATATTGTATAGATTATTACTCAATAAATATCCAACGGTGACTAGTTGGCCCACATGTTTCTAATTTGCCCATTGTAAACGAGATTTATATGATCGATTAAATTAATTATTCATAATTGTATTCATATATATTATAAGTGTAACAATATAGATAATAAATTTAAATATAATTTTAAAATTTATATTTAAAGCTAAATATAATTTAAAGATAGTTAAATAAATAAAACAATATGTTCCTTTCTTTATATGTCATTTTAATATTAACAATTATTAGTAAATCATTAACTTACCAATTGTCTACTAATTGTCAAATACTTGCATATAACTTTTAAATCACGATTTTGTTCGTTATTGTTATTTTGTTAAAGGAAGTTTGGGTGGAATTATTTTGTCATAAAACTTTATAATTAATTTTTCATATGTCTGTAGTAAGTCGAATGAACTTGGAAGGTATGATGGAATTTCTTGTAACTTTTTGTCAACATTTATATGAGAAAATTTTGAAGCCTAACTCTCTCCAGTATATCATCCAAATTTCTACTAAGTTCCAATTTTCAAATATCATCAGCCCCAAAGGTATATATGTGGAAATTATATATTTTTGTTAATACCTTCTAGGGGTGTTAGCAAACAGAGCTTTCGACAAACTACTCGTGTTCGAGCTCGGTAAGCGTTCGTTTATGTTCGTTTGTTAAGGTAAACGAACATTAACAAACAAAATTTAGAACTCGATTAATAAATGAACAGAGTCTAAACAGTGGAAAGCTCGTTTGCTAAGTGTTCGCGAACAAGCACGTTTGTGTTCGTCTAGTAGTGTTCGTAAACAAGCTCGTTTATGTTCGTTTATTAATGTTCGTGAACAAGCTCGTTTAATGTTCGTTAAATAATGTTTGCAAACATGTTTACAAACATATAAATTGTTCATGAACGTAGATTATTTATTGTTCACGAACAAATTGTGTTCGTGAACATGTGCAGGTGTTTGGTTATTAAATGTTCACGAATGTGTTCATGAACGTAAATGAACATGTTTGTGAACGTGGTTGTTAACGTTTGCGAACACGTACGTGAACGTGTTCGTTAACGTTAACGAACACCAACGAACGCTTAACAAACGAACACGAACAGGATTTTCAAAAACCTTAACAAACGAACACGAACACGAACACCCCAAAATCCTTAATAAACGAACACGAACAGCCTTCGTTCGTTTATGTTCGGTTCGTTAACAGCCCTAATACCTTCCAAGATTTAGTATTAAGTTGAACGTTAGTCATTTACTCAACCAGATTAGGTGAACATTTTAAGGTAATTATAATAATTACAGTATAGAGTATCACTCAATAAATTTTCATCTACAACTTGTTGACTCGATCACATTTTCATATTTTCTCAAAAGTTGGCACATTGCCTCAATTATTTGCTCAAGTTGTGCTCTTAGCCTTCCAACTAGAATATTTCTTTAATGTCTAAAGTCTAATTTGATAATATGAGGATTTCTTATATATCTTTTAAATCTTTTTCATTATTAGCTTAAATAATTGTTTCATATATATGATTGAGAATTTTGCCTAACTTATTGATTCATAAAGTTACACTCTTAATTAATATATTTAAAATAATTTATAAATTTATATGTAGTACTATAGTACTTTTATTCCTTGTTTATTTTGTTTTCTTCTTTATTGGATTTTGAACACTTAATTTTATGACGATCAAAACATGATAATGCTAAACAAAAATAGTAATGTTCACTGTTGGGGTTATGACATTACGGGATTTCAAAAGGGCTTCATTTCAAGTTAACATTATTTATTTATTCAACCATAACACTCAAGTTAGGTAAAAAAATTTAATGTTATAATAATTATTGTACAAAGGTATCACTCATAACTTGTTGGCTCACATGTGCATAGTTAGTTCCTTCTCGGCAACGGAAACTCTTTTTATGCCAAGGACCTTGTAGTCCAGTGGCATCAAACCCTTTCCGTTATACGGGAGGTGATGGGTTCGACTCTTGTGCTTCAATTGGTTGAGAAAGTAGTTATGAACAGATACTGCATTATAATAGAGTTAGTAGTATTCAAAAAAAAAAAAAATCTTCTAGCTAGATATTTCTTTAATGCCTAATTTAATTAATATGATAATTTCTTATAAATCTTTGAAAACTTTTTCTATTATTGTCTTATTGAGAATTTAATCTAATTTATAGAATTATAATGTTACACTGCAATATATTTGAAATAATTTATAAATTTATGTAGTATTTTTGTAATTTTACCATTTCATCTCATTTGTCTTACTTTTCTTTTTATTGAATTTTCAAGCGTTAATTTGGTGAAGAATCGAAACATGATAACACTAAAAACTGGCATATTTTTAGTTTTATATGATGGTAGTAAATTATGTTCAAAATTATGAAGTCTAACATTAGTCATGTAATCAACCACGAGAACTAAATTATGTGAAAATTTTAAAGTTCAATTGGTTATAACAAAAAATAATTTTTCAACTATAACAAGTTGCCCCACATGTCCATTGAAACAAACAAAAGGTGATGATGATACATTCCTCTTTTAAATTTATCAGATAATAATTACTTTTTAATTTGACATTTTTTGAATAACTTCTTTTTTTTTTGTATGTGATTATTAAATGATTTTTTTGCTTAAGTAGTGATTAAATTGATTAATGAATAGTAATTAAAGAATATAAAGAAATTTTTTTGAAGAATATAAAGAATTTTATTGTTAGAGCATCACCATTTATGTATTTTTGTGGGTTTTTGAAATAGTGAAAAGAAGAAGAAATGGTTTAACTAATGGAGTGCAAGTTTTTGGTTGGTTTGTTCTCCGGCAAATGTTGAGATTTTGTCAGCAAAGAAAAAACAAAAAGGTTAGGCACGCGCTTATAACCCACGTCTCGCTCCAATGGGCGGTCACTCTGAATCTATCACTTTTCTTTTGTTTTTTTTTTCTTTGGTGGTTGTTGCTATATGCAATGGCCACCATTGCTATGTTTGTTTGTTTGTTTTTTTTTTTGTTTTTTTTTTAAATTACATGAGTTTTCTATTTTTGTTTTTTTTTTTAAATTTTTATTAAAAAATTAAATATGAAACACAATTTTTAATGTAATATATAATTTAAATAATATATTTTATTACTATAACTTTATTTTAACTTTGACTCTTTTTTTTTGTTAGTACAACTGACCCTATTACGTTATATTAGGTTATATATATATATATATATAGTATACACTCATAATTCGCTTCTATTGAGTCTCGATCTCATGACCTCTCATATGAGAGAGTCACTATATGCCATCCGAGCACAATGTGCTTGACTATTTTAATTTTGACATGTTTAATTTAAATATAATAAAAATAATAATTATAATTTTTGTAAACAAATAAATAAAAATAATAATTAAAATATAATGGATTAATATAGTGGGTCTACAAAAAACTGAGGGAAAACTTAAAACTAATATTGAGAATGATCGTTGTGATTGAATGAAATAATGAATGATAAGGTGGATATTGAGATCACAAAAATTAGAGAAAAAACTCTAACAGATGATGATGTTGTTAATTACTCATGGATATTTAGTGTTAAAATCTAGAAGAAAGAATAATATGCTGAAGCAAATTTGTGGATTCCTATTCAATTTCCGTAGACACGGTACAATAATTTTCAAAAAGTTGGTCCACTACTAGCTTCAATTATTATGTAGGTGCACTGGACACAGCTGGCTTCAATTTTTTGCTCAAATTGCATTCAAAATTAAGAAGTAATATAAAAGATATAATTATATTGAATCATATTGTAAGAAGTAAGAAGTAAAAAAATTGAAATCATATTGTAAATATATAAGATATAATTATCAAAAATAAAGAGCAATTAAATTTTAATAGGGTCACACTTGTGCGAGACCGTCTCACAGATCTTTATTCGTGAGACCGGTCGGGTAGTGTCGAAACAACATGCAAATGTCATACTTATATGTGCAAATGTCATATTTATATGCTTAAATATAATACTAATCAGGAATGCAATTTTTGTTACTTATAAGAGAAAAATTGTTACATTTTTCATAATAAGTAATGTTGATAAATGCCCCTCACTTATACGGAAAAACTAGTTTTACACGCGCATTGCGCGAATGGGTAAATGCCCAATGTTTATATTTAAATAAATATTTGAAAGTATATATATCAATGCAAGATTATATAGGAGAAACTTATTATAGGTAATTGAATGTCAAATTTGTTTATTTAAATATGTAACTCAAAATATATGAATCCAAGATAATATAATAAATTCATTATAATTGTCACTAAATAAATGTTTTCAACTTTGTAAAATCAATAGTCTAAATATTTGGTCTAAAAATGATAGTCTAAATAAAATACTACTTTTAGTTTGAATTTTTCTTAAATATTCTTAATTCTCTTTTAACGGACAATCATATAATTAAGGATAAATTAGGAAATCTCAATGAAAAATATAAATCTAAACAATCTGAACCTTCCATTTTATTAAACAATTTGACCACCATTTTTTCTACCTATTTTAGACCTAACTCTCTTTGGCTCTTATTAGTATAGTAGATATAATATTTTTAAATCGAAATGTAAAAATATTGTATTTTCCTTTAAAAGTATTACATTTATCCTTATAAGTAACAAAAATTTTATTCTTAATTAGTATTACATTTGAGCATATAAATATGAAATTTGTGCGTATAAGTATTACATTTTCAACTTGATCCGACCCAATCCGTCTCACAGTGAGACGGTCTTACACAAATTTTTTACATTTTAATAATATTGTATTATGATAATGTATATACAGCAACTCAAAAAAATTCCGACCGTTCACATGTAAGACAATAGAAATTGTACAGGAACAGCAAAGAACTTTACTCCTTCCATTGAATTTCCTTGAAGTTTCTTGACTCCTTCCAATATTGAATCTCTCTCTTTCTATCTCCTCTTCTTTCATTGAATTTCTCTTCTTCTTCTTCTTCAAAAAAAAAGTTTCTTAACTCCTTCCATTGATCAAACTCCTCTCCTTCTAATCTTCTCTTCTTCCATTGAATTTCTCTTCTTCTTCGTAAAAAAAAAAAAAAAAAAATTCTTAATTCCTTCAATTGAATTTCTCTTCTTCTTCTTTAAAAAAAAAAAAAAAACCAAGAAAAGTTTCTTAACTCCTTCCATTGAACCTCTCTCCTTCTGATCTCCTCTTCTTCCATTAAATTTCTCCTCTTCTTCTTTGAAAAAAAAAAAAAAAAAAGAAAGAAAGTTTCTTCTTCCATTGAATTTTTCTTTTTCTTCTTCTTCTTCTTAAAAAAAAAAAAGAAAAAAAAAAAAAGAAGTTTGTTGACTCCTGCTACTGAATTTCTCTTCTTCAAAAAAAGAAAGTTTCTTGGCTCCTTCCATTGAATTTCTCTCCTCCTCTTCTTCCATTGAATTTCTCTTCTTCTTAAAAAACTCTCTCCCACTCTCTCTGCATCTAGGCTTCTGGTTTCTTTATTGCTGGCAAGCTACTGCTAAGTGATTCTAGTTTTCAAATACAAATTATAGCTGGAGGTATGCATCTATATATTCTCTTAACTAAACAGATGAATTTTTTATATTTCCTCTGTAGCAAATATTTGTTCGATTTGAAGTTTCGAAATCTTGATTTTCATCAATATAAATAAATTAACATTAAAATTTGCTAATTATGGCTCACACCTAGCTATGTTATATAAATAATTTAAAATTTTAAAAATATATACAAAATTTTAAAACATTATTTTTAATTATACTTAATTAAAAATAGTTAATTCTACAGTAAATCATAATATTTCAATATTATCTCATTTAATCTTATATATTTCACTTTTAGTTCGTGTTTGTATTTTGTAAACTTTCTCTAACTATAAAGTCAAACTTGCAAATTTCATCCTTTTTAACTATTTTACTAAACTAATACTACGTATAACACAGTTTATGTCTCAAAATATATATATATATATATATATATATATATATATATATATATATAAAAGACAGTTTTTTTTCTGACTCATGAATGTAGATCAACAACCTCTTTTTCATCTGTAGTGGCTAAATTAACTATTTAAGTTAATTCGATGTCTCTTGTTCTTTTCTTCTTCTTTCTAATTTTATTTGCTAAAGTACATTTTTTTTAGTGTTAGTTAATTCTTACGTAATTTATATTTATTTTTTTCAGATTTCTTCTAAGTATTCCGGACTCATAAAAGGTATGCATATATAATTGTTATATTCTTCATAGTTCTAGCTGAATAGTTGCCGTGCAACAAATATTTTTATTTGAACAAGGTTTTTTATTTTTTTTAATATACAAATGAAATTATAATGGAAGGTTTAATTAGAAGTTTAGTGAAATTTAAATATTTATTTCTTTTGTCAAATATTTCCAATTTCCAAATTTTATTCTAATGAAAATACTCTGAAATATATATGCACCAGCCAAGATATGTAATATCTCAGCAATCAATTCACGTCAGAAATTGTACGTACAAGCCGGGGGGTGATTGAGGGTAGGGGGGGGGGGGGGCAGGGGTTGGGCTTTTAATTCTTTGAAGTTTCTTTACTCCTTCCTTTGAATTTCTGTAGTGAGTTTGAGTCTTAATTTACTCCGTATTTAACTTATATATATATATATATATATATATATATATATATATATATATATATATATATATATTGGAAGCATAACTCACCGCTTAGCTTTTTCCTTCCTTGCCTATAATTGCTACAATATAATATATAGATTATATATCCACACCTCCACCGTACCGCTAAGTTCCTTTTATATATATACTTTTTATATTTCACACTTTACATAATTCATTGGACGTTTGGTGGGAGAGAATTACAATTCAATTCTCACATAATTACGTAGATAAATAAATTCCTTAGTTTGGTTAGAAGGAGTTTCCATTCCCCTCATTTTCACGGAATTAAAATCTCATGACTCCCTTGGTATTTCAATTCCATGGATTTAGGAAGAAAAAAATAACTTTGAAACAAAATTACCTTTCTCTTTTTAAACATAAAATTGATATTTGACATCTCTCTTTCGATTACAGTGTGTCTTTTTTTTTTTTTTTTTATTACTCTCAACACAGAACTTCAATCAGTGGGTCAACATCAATCAAATATGTTTTCTCAAAACTCCCTTATCTATTTTATTGCTTTCGTTATGCAATTATAGAGTTTATTTACAACGTGTTTAATAAATTTTCAAAAGCAAAATTTGAATTTGGTCATTTAGGATTAATAATAATAATAATAATAATAATAATAATAATAATAATAATAATAATAATAATAATAATAATAATAATAATAAGTATGTCATTTTAGATTTTATACTACTTATTTCCTTTCAATTCTCATGTATACCAAACATTAAAATCAAAATTTCTCATAATTGAATTCATGTAAACCAAACACTGTAATTTAAAATTACCACTTTATTTTGACATTATTCATCTACCATGAAATTGCAATTCCTTACCAAACGCCCAGTTAGTTTTAATACAAAAACCTTTTAAAAAGTAAATTTTGAGTGAGAATTTAATTTTCTCCGTATGATTTCTTCTACCTCTTTTATTTTCCACCTAATTCTTTTCAAAGTCTTAATTTCTTCTCCACGTGTGTTAGGATGACAATTTAATTTGTATTAAAAATAATATTTTCCTTAATTTGTGAACAAAGACAATCTTAAATCATTTTAGAAATTATATGTATTTCTCTTACAACATGTTTGGCTTACGGAATTTGTCACACCTTCTAAAAAATAGGCCTATTATATTCCTTTGTTTGGTAATAACTTTTATTCCCTGAAATATTTAGACCAATCATTATAACATGGATTATAGTCCACACAATCGTGCCTCTCGGAGATTTATTCCCTGAAATAACATGAAATATTTCCATTGTGATGACTTTAATTTGTTGTTAATTTATTTCAAGCCAAGTATAACTCTCTCTCTCTCTCTGCGCTAAGCTTTTGGCTAGCTTCTTCGTTGCTGGTAAGCTACCGCTAAGTTAATTCCTTCCAGATTCTAAACACAAACTATGGCTGCTGCGCTGTGGGCTGGTATTAAGACTGTTAAAGGTACGTAGACAATCAATCATTATTACATGGATCATGGTCTACACAAATATGTGGACCATAAATAAAGGGACCATATATGTTTATTCCCTATTCTTTTTATTTTTATTTTTTGAATCAAACGATTACACTTGTAGTGTTCTAGATCATACACTTGTATTCTTTGAAATGGGTAATCGTAACATTGTTGCTATGCACTTTTATCATTTTATGGTACACTTTTAACTATTTATTTTTATCATTCTTATAAAGTATTTTTAATTATAGTATATTGCAATTTTACATTTCTTATAGTATATATACATATATCCCATTTTTGTGTTTTAATATTTCTCAGTTTCCTACTAACTTAACATATTTCAGGCTTCTAACTGATAAATTTCCAGTTTTCAATTAGGCATGTGTTATCCAATTTAATTCTTTAATGCTTTCTTGTTTTGTTCAAATTACTCATTTTGTTGGCCATTGCTTTTTCTTGGTAGACACAATGGAGCAGATACTCTCGTTACGTAGCATATTTGCAGGATATATGGGTTTTGATGAAAATCTGGAAACTCTAAAAGCTGAAGTAGATCAACTTCTCATGGAAGTGAATGACATGGAAGCAAAGTTGAAGGACTTAGAAAGAGGAGGGCAAAAGAAGAGGAAACAAGGAGTTGAGGGTTGGCTTGAGCGAGTAGATAAGTTGAAAACAAACTTTGAAACATTCAAGGAAAGCATACAAGGTGGGGGATTCATAATGAAGAATGCTCGGAAGTTAATAAAAGCACAAGAACTTGAAGGGATGACAGAAAGCGTTAAAAAGCTTAGAGAAGAGGGCAGAAATAATACTGTTGAGCCTACATTGGATGTGAGTACAGCATATGAACTCAATGTTGATCAGCTATCTGGGACAACATCTGAAACTAATTTAGATAAAATATATAAATTGGTAGAAGATGAAAATGTGAGGAGTATCGGGGTGTATGGAATGGGAGGTGTTGGGAAGACAACCTTGGTCAAACATATACATAACCGAATCCTCCGAAATGACCCTCGTGCTAATGTTTATTGGGTTACAGTTTCTCATGATTTTAGCCTCAGAAAATTACAGGATAACATTGCTAAAACTGCTGGTATTTACCTTTCTGATGACCAGAATGAAGTGCAAAGAGCTGCTATTCTACTCAATCATTTTGTGGAAAATAATAATGTTGTGCTCATATTGGATGATGTGTGGGACAACATTAGCTTGGAGAACTTGGGAGTCCCTCCTAGTGCTAAGGGTTGCAAGCTCATTTTAACTACTCGATTACGAGATGTGTGTCGCAGGATTGGATGCCAAAAGTTATTCCAAGTTAATGTTTTTAATGAGGAGGAAGGTTGGAATTTGTTCAAGGAGATTTTAGTACAAGATGGTTGTATTGTACTCACAGATGCTATTGAAAAATATGCCAAAGA
The DNA here is from genome assembly GCA_003576665.1 of Ipomoea trifida. NCBI lineage: Eukaryota > Viridiplantae > Streptophyta > Magnoliopsida > Solanales > Convolvulaceae > Ipomoea > Ipomoea trifida. The sequence continues at coordinate 15,178,357 of CP025649.1, forward strand.
ATTAGCCAAAAAGTGTGGGGGCTTACCATTGGCACTAAACACTGTAGCTGCAAGCATGCGAGGGGTGAATGATGATCACAGCTGGAGGACTGCCATTAAGAATTTCCGAAATGGTTCTCCTCAAATGGGAGATAATTTGGAAAATGATGTGTTTGAAATACTCAAATTTAGCTTCAACAAATTGACTAATCCAAAGTGGAAAGAGTGTTTCCTTTATTGTTGTTTGTATCCCGAAGATGCTCGTATTAAGAAGGATGAAATAATAATGAAGTTCATTGCAGAAGGATTATGTGAAGATATAGACGAGGGTCATTCCATATTGAAAAAACTAGTAGACGTTTTTTTATTGGAAGGGGAAGAACAGTATGTTAAGATGCATGATCTAATGAGAGAAATGGCTTTAAAGATTTCAAAGTTCATGGTTAAATTTGAGCTCGTTGAAATTCCAGAGGAGAAACTTTGGACCGTTGAATTGGAGAGAGTTTCCTTGAGTTCAAGTACATTGAAAGAAATTCCAAATGACTTCTCCCCCAGATGCCATAAGCTTTCAACCTTGGATTTGAGAAACTTGTATGGTTGGAAAACTGGCATTAAAGAAATCCCAGAATCTTTCTTGTTGTACATGTCACAGCTTCGAGTCCTTGATTTAAGTTATAACAAAGAGCTTAAGTGTCTTCCCAATTCTATCTCAAATTTGGAGAATCTTTGTGGATTATTTCTTCAAAATTGTGAAGAGATTAGTTGTTTGCCAGCAATGAAGAAGATGAAGAAATTGCGGGTGTTAAATATTGAAGGTTGTGATGGAATTAGGGAATTGCCTCAAGACATGGAATGTTTAGTGAGTCTCCAATATCTATATATGATGGACACAAGCAAAGACTTGGAGATTCCAAAAGGGATAATATCCAAACTAAGAAATCTTAAATGCATCCAATTGGACAACTGTGGGAGTTTGCAGAGTGAAGATTTGAATTGTTTGCCACATCTTCAAGAATTTTGGATCTGGTTTGATGAACTGCACAACTTCAACAGGTTGGTTAAAAATCTTGAGCGACTGAAATGCTACAACATATGTGTAAGCAGTTTGGATTTTTACAGGTCGGGTTTACCTTCGGGCAGTAATGTGAGGAAGGTGTATTTCATGGGAATCAATTTTACATCAGTTTTACTTCCTGCAAACATTACTTCTTTAGAAATTAAACAGTGTGAGGGGCTGAATGGGTGCATAGAAGACTATCTCCAATCAATAATGAGTAATCTAAAAAAACTATATGTGCAGCAGTGCACAGAAGTAGAGTGGATTTTGAACAGCGAACAAATAATAGAAAATGCAAACAACACTGGTGCCACCCCATTTAAGAGTCTTGAGATGTTGAATCTTTGGTCGCTGCCAAATTTAATAAGTGTGTGTAAGGGAGAAGATGTAATTCTTCCAGCTAATTGCACCTTCTCATCCCTTAAATATCTCTTTATCTATGATTGTGGTATGAAGAAGTTGTTGCCACATGCATTATTGCAAAATCTCAAAAACCTTGAGGAACTTTCTGTAAGATACTGCTCTCAACTAGAAGTGGTAATAGGAGGAGTTGGGGGGGATGGAGAAGAAGAAGGTAGTAGTAATACCCCAATATACCTCCCCAAGCTTAAACAATTATTTCTAGGTGGCCTGCCAGAATTGAAAAGCATATGCAATGGTAGAGAAATGATTTGCCCTTCCATTGAAGAAATAAAAATTCATTGTTGTAGAAATGTAAAGAGGATGCCTTCATTTCTTCCCATTAATGAGGCTACTGAACAACCATACATTCCTTCATCCTTTCGAAAGATCGAGTTATTTAAAAGTGAGAAAGAATGGTGGGAATCGTTGGAGTTGCACAATCCAAATGCAAAACACATCCTTCAATCTCACATCGAATGGTAATAATTTCTTATTTATCTATGCTATATAAAACAATATTTCAATAACAACTTAGTGTATCACAAAAATTTTAGCAACAATTTTTTATAACCATTAGAAAAATGGATAATTTTGTTTAAATGCTTATGCACCCATCTTATACCATTTACAGGTAAACAAATAATATTGAACCACCACTAAATTTTCAATTTTTTTTTATAACCATCATTAAATTATATCTTCAATAAAAAGTCACATTTAATAAAAATATCCAAAATTTTATTATTTATATATTTTCTTAATTAAGGCATGTAGTGACTCTCCCATATGGGAGGTCATGAGATCGAGTCTCAGTGGAGGCATTGTTGACTCTTTGTGCTACAACAGGTTGAGAAAGTATATGTATGAAGAGAAGATACTACAATGTAATAGAGTCAGTAGAATTCAAAAAAAAAAAAAAGTTAACAAATACTCTATCCTTGCAATTTAGTTGTCTTACTTCTCTTTTTATTCTATCTAAAAATAATTTTAAAATTTTAAATTTAAACATTTATAACTTTTTGTGTTTTCTAATTTATCCTTCGTTCTTTTTAACTATTAAAGGTAGTTCCAACTCACCACTTTTAAAAAAAAATTGAAAAGAATATTAGTGATTTATTATTTTTTTTATAAAAACAATATTTCATTTGGTCCTTTATATATAGATCGAGAGCACCATTTCAATTCAATTTTCTCTGTAAAATAATACCATTACCAAATAACAAAAACATAAATTCAAAGACAAAATAAATTTTACTTTTAAAATGATAAAAATGTCAATTTTGTGTTTCTTTATATGGATTTCATGTTTGAGTTAATCTTCTGTGCTTTTCTTCTATGCTCGCAAAATAGTTTATTCATCAATAATAAACTTTGATGAATATAATTCATTTTTAGGAATATAATTTGAACTCTAAACCTTGTACTTAAGCTAGTCAATCCCTTCCACTAGAGTTGATTATTTTTAGTATAGAGATAATATATTATTATTGAAATCACTTTGCATTGCAGCCACAACCAAATTATTGTTGGATATTCAATTCATTATTGATTATGGAATGAAATGCAGGTATGGTCGTTGATTGTCATGAGATCATAAGGGAAGATTACTGTAGCCAGAAGTTGTCATTG
>CP025649.1:15189577-15232643 GCA_003576665.1 Ipomoea trifida
TAGATTGGACTCTTTCTGGTCTTCCTTTAGCCTGTGCATCTAGATTGGACTCTTTCTGGATTTGATTGGGTTCAGTCTAGATGTGGCGGTAATTACTCCGGAGATACGGCATAGCCGAACCGGGGTATTACAACTTGTCCTAGAGGATCGTTTCGAGCAATTCGAAGATAAAGTTATGGCCATGCTCGAATCCTTAAAAGAGAGCATCGAGGCGATGCGTGGGGATATCGCCTTATGCAAAAAGGCTGCTGCAAGTGGAGAGGCATCCACTTCAAGTCCAAGGGTTGAGGTTCCAAGGCCGGAGAGTTTCAAAGGCGTTAGAGATGCCAAAGAAGTCGAGAATTTCCTTTGGCAAATGGAGCAATACTTCGATAATCTTGGTCTCAACGACGAAGCAAGGAAGATCAAGGCTGCTACCCCATATCTTACTGATACGGCTATGCTTTGGTGGAGACGAAAGCATGCCGATATCGAACGAGGGGCTTGCCGCATAGACACTTGGGAGGATTTCAAGAGAGAACTCAAGCGACATTTCTACCCAGAGAACGTTGTCTATGAGGCACGAAGACGACTTAGGGACTTGAGGCAACGAGGATCCATGCAAGATTATGTGCAAGAGTTTACAACTCTTATGCTTCAAATCCCAAACATGTCCGAGGACGAGTTACTATTCTACTTCATTGATGGATTGCAACCGTGGGCAAAACAAGAGGTACAACGACGAAATGTTCAATCAGTGGATGAAGCGATTGCCGTCGCCGAGTCCTTGATCGACTTTCGTCCTTCAAACAACTTCGATCCATCAAGGAGAAGGGATAAGAGTCCGACAATAGGTGGGGGAGAGCAGCACGATGGCCAAGTAAGGGACAACCAAAGGAGGCCACCAACTAGGAATGGGGATAGGGGCTTCGCACGAAAGGAGTATGAGGAAAGGAAGAATGCCTTCGTGCCGAAGCTAGCGTGTTACATATGTAAGGGGCCGCATCTTATGAAGGATTGTCCAAAACTTGGTTCCCTTTCGGCCATGGTGGAACAACACGAGGTCAAGACTCATGAGGAAGAGGAGGTGAGCAGGATGGGATCGCTACAACTCCTCACTGCCTTGGAAACCAAACCAACGCCGATGACTTCGAGCAAAGGGCTAATGTACGTGGAAGCGTTGGTAAATGGGAAACCAACACAAGCTTTAGTGGATACTGGTGCTACACACAATTTCGTGACCGAGGATGAGGCTAGAAGACTCGGTCTTCGTTGGACGAAGGGGGATGGTTGGCTCAAAGCTGCCAATGCGAGAGCTCGACCACTTAACGGCGTAGCGCGAGGCGTAAGGCTACGCTTAGGCACTTGGGAGGGCCAAGTGAATTTTTCCGTAGCACCCATGGACGATTATAAGATCGTGCTTGGGATGGACTTTCTTCAACAAGCCACAGCCATCCCAATGCCATCGTTTAACACATTGTGCATATTGGAGAAGGGGGCAACGTGCATGATCCCTGTCACTGAGGGCCCTATAAAATGGGTGCGAGGAGCATCACATATATCGGCCATGAGAGTTGTGGAATGGGTAAAGAAGGCCGATTCCTTGAGGATACCAAAACGAGCACCACTTGTGGCGACTAAGTCTTTTGAACAAGATATAGAAGAGGTGCGCAAGTCAAATGGGCTATCCGAGTACGAGGCAACATGGGAACGCAAAGATGATCTCTGCCACGCCCGAGACGCTTGGAGGCATACAAGGCGACGAGGACGTCGCCGAAATAGGTGGGGGAGGATGTAACGCGCAGGGCACTTTCATACACATTTCCGAGACGCGTGGGACATCTTGCCGAGGTTTGCTACACTTTTCCGGACATTTCCAGAGGTTGTGTATAGGTTTCCATAATTGCTAGAATGATCTAGAGTCATGTACATAAGAGTAGAGGTTGTAGGGAAATATAGAATATTCTAGAATATTGTGGATTACTCAAGTATGTAGAGATAGTTATGGAGAATTCTAGAGAATCAATATTAGCCGTAGGATTGAATAGATCACCACCATCCATTGAGGAGGTGGAATAGGTATAAATACCCCTCATGGGGACTCATTTGTAACCAATCCAAGGAATCCAACAAACCATCCAAGTGTGGAATAAAGTGTAGAAATTTTACAAGTTCCCTACCAAGTTCGAGTCTTTGTTTTAGCTTCTAGCCTAACTTATTTCCGTAGCCATCTCATCGCTTAATTTGCCTATTTCTCGAGGGAGGAACGAGGCTGACTTAGCTATTTGAGGGGAAATATAGCTAAGGCCGCACGTGACGTCGTTAGTGGAAAACGAGTCCGTGACAGTTTGGGCTATCTTCTACTTATCTTTTAGAATTTGGAGGTTCAACCCTTATGTGTCTCTCTCTCTATGCCCTAAAACTTCCGCATGCCCTTGAGGTGGTCAAAATATCGCTCGACCTAAGATACTAATTGTTTGCTAATTGACCAGTCTTTTTTTGCTGAGTATTTTTGTTTCTGATTTTAGGCTTGGTCCATATGGTTAGTATTTATTTGTTCACATTTGTTTTTCTGTTTACAAGTACATGCTTTCTTACTAAATTTTTGTAGTAAAGTCTGATACCCAGAACCATTACGGCTCTTCCCCCGTTGAGTTGTTGTTCGATCTAGTGTCATTATTTGAGCTCTGGAGCATAAACTGTTGTTCTCAGTTCCGACATCGGTGATTGACAGTCTAGTATGGATTTTTTATGTCCATAGATACAAAGATGTCAAATATGGATTTTTTTTATGTGAAATTACTTTTTAGTTATTTATGTAATTCAAATAATATGTAGAATTTTGTACTTGAATATTGCTTGATAAAATTTTATATATATATATATATATATATAATATTTAATATGATGAGGTGGAATGGGATGACTTGGAAAATGATGAGGTGTTTAAAATACTCAAATTTAGCTACAATAGATTGAATGATCAGAGGTTGAAAGAGTGCGTGTTTCCTTTATTGTTGTTTGTATCCTGAAGATGAGCAGATTGGGAAGTATGAACAAATACTGAAGTTGGTTGCACAAGGATTATGCGAAGATAGAAATGAGGGTCATTCCGTATTGAATAAACTAGTAGACGTTTTCTTATTAGAAGGGGGAGAATGGTATGTTAAGATGCATGATTTAATGAGATAAACAGCTCTAAGGACCTCAAAGTTCTTGGTCAATTCTCGCCTCACTGAAATTTCAGAGGACAAACATTGGATCCTTGAATTGGAGAGAGTTTCCTTGATGAGAAGTGAAATGAAAGAAATTCAAGATGGTTTTTCCCCCTATGCCATAACCTTTCAACCTTGATTTTGAATAGAAATTGGTGGCTTAAAAGAATTCCTCAAACTTTCTTCTTGTACATGACAGAGCTTAGAGTCCTAGATTTAAGTTATAACAATGAGCTTGAGTGTCTTCTCGATTCAATCTCAAATTTGGAGAATCTTTATGGATTATTTCTTCAATATTGTGAAAAAATTATTTGTTTGCCAGCAATGAAGAAGCTTAGGTCATTGAGGGTGTTAAATATTGAAGATTGTGATGGAATTAGGGAATTGCCTCAAGACATGGAATGTTTAGTCAGTCTCCAATATGTATATGTAAATACATGGAGGCGCACAAGCATATTGGAGATTCCAAACTAGGAAATCTTAGATGACTCCAATTGAAGTATTGTTCGAGCTTGCAGAGTGAAGAAGTGAATTGTTTGCGGCATCTTCAAGAATTTAGAAAAAGGTATGATGAATTGCACAGCTTCAACAACACTGACTTGGACAGTAAAATGAAGAATGTGTACTTCAAGGTAGGGAATCAGTTTTAAAGGGGAAAGAGGCCAGGTGGTCATGAAATTAAATTAGTTTTGCAGCTTCCTGCAAACATTAGTTATTTAGAAATTAGATACTGAATGGGTGCATAGCAGACTATTTCTAATCAATGAGTAATCTGAGAGAACTAAAAGTAGATGATTGCGAGGAAGTTGAGTGGATTTGAATAGGGAACAAATAACAGAAAATGCAGCAACCAACACTTACTGGTGCCACCCCATTTAAGAGTCTTATGAAGTTGCATTTCAGTAAGCTGCCAAATTTAATAAGTGTGTGTAAGGGAGAAGATGTAATTCTTCCAGCTAATTGCACCTTCTCTTCCCTCAGACACCTCTCTATCTCCAAATGTGATAGTATAAAGAAGTTGTTGCCACATTAGTTATTGCAAAATCTCAAAAACCTCGAGATGCTTAATGTGAGAGACTAGCGCCAACTACAAGTGGTAATAGGAAGAGTTGGGGATGAAGAAGAAGATATAGGTATTAGTAATAGTAGTATAGGTGCATTTTAGTGTTTGAAGTATTCTCGGGGAATGATACATTTTAGTGTTTATATCTCGGATTTGTAGTATTTTGTACTTTCTGCAAACAGATGAATTAAGAATTTACAGAAATATACCTTTTGTATTTTGTATTTTTTGCAAACAGATAAATTAAGCATTTTGGTGGTGATCCATCTAATTTCAAAACGCTCCTCCCATTACATTATCACACTATACGTTAAAAAAAAATGGAGGAATCCACCAACCTTCCAACAAAAAGGGTCGCGAAAAGCTCAAAGTTTTCCGTAACCCCACGCAACCCTTGTACAAGGGTTGGGGTTGCGGAATCTCTTGTACAAGGGTTGCGGATTAGTGTTTTTATGCTAGTGTCTAATTAAACATACACATTATCATTACCAAGTACTTTAACTTTATCATTTCATTATAATTTTGATTTCAATGTTTGAAACAAACATACCCTCAATTGTTTAATTTAAAAATGTAATGTAAGAAGAGAAAGATTTGATGAAATTTTTTGAAACAAGCATACCCTTAATTGTTTAATTAAAAAATGTAATGTAAGAAGAGAAAGATTTGATGAAATTTTTTAAACGGCAAATAACATTACTCATATAAAAAATAGTAATAAATTACAGACAATTAATTATGATAATCAAGTACAGTTTTACAAATGAAAGATTAAAGACAGGCATAGACTTAGCTTAGACAAGTCTTGGTCGATCTTCCAACTGGATATGTGGCATTGGATTCTTATCCAATCCCTATGACTTTCTTTAGGTACAATAATTGACTTCAAATAATTTGGACTCCACCGGACACTAGCCTCAAGTATTTACTCAAATTGCCCGCATGGATAGTTCAACTGTACTGATCACAGGGGTGAAATTTGGAAGAAGAGATCAGGGATCGAGTCTTAGCAGCAACACTGAGGGGCTCTTTGTGTGCAATGAGCAAAGGTTTAGTCCTTGTGTTCAGTTGAGTTACCATGATTTATATCATGTGAGCAAAGGTCTGGGGGTGGAGTTCTACCGTACCTTTTGGGAGAAGTATCTCCTCAAATTGTACTCTTTCCATCTACATATTTCTTTAGCAGACTAATTTTATATTTTTAGTTTAATTAATAACTTATTTTTAATATCGTTTTTATACTTTTTTTAATTAATAATCAATATCAAATTTTTTTTATTAAAAATTTATACCTATATCACTTAAATACAAGATCTTTAGCATTCTTTTCAACTCATTTAAGGAATGCAAAATATTATGTAACATTACGTTTATTCTAATTGAATTTTTATTGTGTTGTTACTGATAAAAGTTTAGTTACATCAAAATATTTATTTCTTTTATCAAATGTCTCCTTAGGTATTTCCTTGAAGTTTCTTTGCTCCTTCAATGAAATTTCTCATTGAATAGTATCATTGGATCTTAAAGTTTTAATTTTCTAGTCAATTTAGACATTTACACACCCCAACAATGACAATTGTTATACTTAATTTCTCAAAAAAAAATTGAAGAAAATTTCTCAAAATTAAATTAAAGTATATGAGTTTAATTTGTTACATGATAAGTATTTATTGATTATAAGATATTAAAAAAAAATCAGTTAGTTAACACGTGAGGAACTAAATTAATGATTATTTTTTTTTGAAATCAATTAATGATTATTTAATACGTAAGGAATTAAGAAGTAAAAATCGGAAAATATTGTAAATATAAGGGAAAAGGGTCAAATAGGCCCTCGAACATTTCATAAAAAGTCAATTAGGCTCACGAACTTTTAAAAGGTGCAATTAAACCCTCAAACATTACAAATCGAAGCAATGAAGCCCAAAAACCGATAATTGACCTGTTATCACCGGTCATTGACATTTTCCGGCGATCGGCGTCAATTTTCGGCGACCGGCGACGACCGAATCGTCGCCGATCGCCATTTGCGGCGAAAAGGCCGCCTTCTTCCCGGGAGAAGGCGACCAGAAACGGTCACCTTCTCCCTAGAAGAAGGCGACCAGAGATCTGGATCTCTGGTCGCCTTCTCCGGGAAGAAGGCAACCAGAAACGGTAGCCTTCTTCCCGGAGAAGGCGGCCAGATCTCTGGTCGCCTTCTTCCAGGGAGAAGGCGACCAGATCTCTGGTCGCTTTCTTCCAGGGAGAAGGCGACCGTTTTTGGTCGCCTTCTTCCCGGAGAAGGCGACCAGATCTCTGGTCGCCTTCTCCGGCGAATGCAACCAGTGAGGTCGCCTTTGCCGGAGAAGGCGACCTTTTCGCCGGAAATGGCGACCGGCGACGATTCAGTCGTCGCCGGTCGCCGGAAATTGACGCCGATCGCCGGAAAATGCCAATGATCGGTAATAACAGGTCAATTACCGGTTTTTGGGTTTCATTGCTTCGATTTGTAATGTTTGATGGTTTAAGTGCACCTTTTAAAAGTTCGTGGGCCTAATTGACTTTTTATTAAATGTTTGAGGGCCTATTTGACCCTTTTCCCTAAATATAATATATAATTATAAAAAAAAAAAAATTAAATTTTAATAATACTGTATAAAGTATATGCAGCAGCCCAGAAATGGGATAAAATTAAGTTCTGACTGTTCACATATAAGACAACAGAAATTCTACAAAAACAGCAAATAACTTTAGGTGGTGTTTCCTTTAAGTTTCTTTATTCCTTCCATTGAATTTACTTAATTTCTTCAAAATTTATTTCAAAAAATTTTGAAGAACAACTCTCTCTCTCTCTCTGCAGATAGGCTTCTGCAGGCTTCTTCATTGTTTGTAAGCTACTGCTAAGTTTGAAGTTTCTAAACACAAATTATAGCTGTTGCATTGCAGGTATGCATCTATTTTCTTGAATAAGTCGATGAATTTTTTATGTTTACACAAAGTATGTTATTGTAACTACTATGATAAAAATGAAGTTAAACAAGTCTTAGTTTTTCTCTGCGGCAAATACTCCGTACTTTGTTCGATCTGAAACATTAAATTTCAAAAATTTCTTATTTTTCATTCTAAAAATAAATTGGGTAAAACATTGAAACTGGCTAACTTTAAGTCACAGCTATTTTATAGAAATAATTTCAAATTTAAAATTTATATACAAAATTTTGAAATTATATTTATGCTTCTTAATATATAGTATTTTGGACTCATCCACTATCATGTTGCATCATAACAACGATTATATTCTTCTTGATTCTAATTAAATAATTTGTAGTGCTACAAGCAATTTAATTATCACAAGTTCTTATATCTGAAAATAACGCATTACAAATAGACTTTCATTCAAGAATTGATGTTAAATATTCTAGTGGGGAGAAATTAGAACTGCCACCAAATTACTATTAGATATCAGTTTTTATTTAGCATTAGGATTTAGGGTTTTAATTTATAAAATAACATTCAAGATTCAATCACGCACATAAAAAAGTGACAATTTAAATTAGGGCTTTTTTTTAAAAAAAAAAAATTACACTAATTACTTCTATTATTTGAAATGGACACTTTTTACTTTCTTTTTGGAGCAAATTGCCATTTTGGTCAACTGACTATAGGGGTCCTGTTAATTTCAGTCCACGACTTTCAAAACTGTTAATTGCATACCATGACTATTCAATTTTTATCAATTTTGGTCACTCCGGCCAAATTGTCGATCAATTGTCGCCGGAAGTTAAATTAATGAGGGTATTTTAGTCATTTTACATCTCTATCTTCTTCTCCGGCGAACCAATTTTTTCTCCTCCTTCTCCGGCGAACCAGACAACCATGGATTTGTGTACAGAGCTTAAATTAAAGCTTGGTTTCTCTTCTACTCCGGCCACGGTGTTGTGCCGAGCTTGTTCGGAGGAGGAGCAAAGCGAGAGGAAAGCTTCTCCGGTGAACCAGGTAGCCACATCGACATCCGAAAGCCTTGAAAATGGGAGTAAAGGCGCTCTTATTTCTTGGATAATAGCAATACCAACGGCAGATGGCATTGTAGCTTCATGTACTGTAATTTTCACTACTCCCTACCTAATACTTCTCTTCCACCAAAAATATGATTTTTATATTGTTTATTTCTTTGTTCTTTGTTCTTCATGTACTGTCATTGCAGCTTCATTGCAGTAAAGACGCCGTCTTCTTGGTATCGTTGCAGTAAAGGCGCAGGTAAGTATACTCTGTAATGGTTTACGTTGGTATCGTTGAGAGATCTCATATCTCGCCTTCAATTCTTACAGGTCCACAATAAGAGCACTGCGAGAAGAAAAAAAGAATTTGCCGAAAAGAAGAACAATTCGCCGGAGAAGAAGGAGAATTCGTCGGAGAAGAATAAATAATGGTGAAATGACTAATATACCCTCGCTATTTCAACTTTTAAAATTCTCCGGCGAAATTTGGCCGTCAATTTGGCCGGAGTGACCAAAATTGATAGAAATTGAATAGTCATGGCATGCAATTAACAGTTTTGAAAGTCGTGGACTGAAATTAACAGGACCCCTATAGTCAGTTGACCAAAATGACAATTTGCTCTTCGTTTTGTTTACTTTGTTATTTTTATAGAGTACTTTTAACTATTATATATTACACTTGTGGTGTCTAGGCTCTAGATCATGCACTTTTACTCTTTGAAATGTGTAATCTTAACATTTTTGCTATGCACGTACTATTATCATTTTATAGTACACTTTTAACTATTCATTTTTTATCATTGCTCTGTAATCTTAACATTTTTACTCTTTCTGTGTAATCTTAAGTGTTTTTTTTTTTATTTGTTCAAATTACTCATTTTTTGGCCATTCTTTTTCTTAGAAGACAAAAATGGAGCAGATATTCTCGTTTGGTAGTAAAATGGTTGGAGAATATATGGGTTTTGATGAAAATTTGGAAACACTAAACGTTGAAGTAGATCAACTTTACGAGCAAGCGAATGACATAAAAGCAGAGTTGATGAACATAGAAAGAGGAGGGCAAAGGAAGAGAAAACGCGAAGTCGAGAGTTGGCTTCAGCAAGTGGAGCAGTTAAAAAAACACTTTGAAACATTCAAGGAAAGCATACAAAGGTAGGGGATTAATAATGAAGAATGCGTGGAAATTAATAAAAGCACAACAACTCGAAAGGATGACAGAAAGAGTTAAAAAGCTTAGAGATGAGGGCAGAAATATTAGTGAACTTATACTGAATGTGAGTATGGTATATCAACTCAATGTTGATCAATTATCTGGGACAACGTCTAAATTTAATTTAGAAGAAATATATAGATGGGTGGAAGATGAAAATGTGACTAGTATCGGGGTATATGGAACAGGAGGTGTTGGGAAGACAACCTTGGTTAAACATATATATAACCAAATCCTTGAAAACAACCCTCATGCTAATGTTTACTGGGTTACAGTTTCTCAAGATTTTAACATCAGAAAATTACAAGATAACATTGCCAAAATTGCTGGTATTAGAATTTCTGATGACGAGAATGAAGAGCAAAGGGCTGCTATTTTACGCAACCATTTAGTGGGAAATAATGTCGTGCTCATATTGGATAACGTGTGGGACAACATTCACTTAGAGAAATTGGGTGTCCCTCCTAGGGATAAGGGTTACAAGCTCATTTTAACTACTCGGCTACTAGATGTGTGTCGTAAGATCGGATGTCAAAAGTTGTTCAAAGTTAATGTTCTTAATGAGGAAGAAGCTTGGAATTTGTTCAAGGAGATTTTAGTACAAGATGGTCATACTGTACTCACCAATGCTATTGAAAACCTTGCAAAAGAATTGGCAAAAAAGTGTGGCGGCTTACCATTGGAACTCAACACTGTAGCTGCAAGCATGCGAGGGGTCAATGATGATCACATCTGGAGAAATACCATTAAGAATTTTCAAAATGGTTCTACTTATTATTAGGACTATGTTTTTTATCAACATTAAGATTCTTACTCCATATGTGAATGTTATTGTAAGTCTATTTTTACCAATCATGATCTAGTTAGGGTTATCTCTTATATCCCTATAAAAATATCCATTCATGGATGTACTATGTAAATTAAATAGGACTGATCAATAATAAAATTCTCTATAGAAATTATTATTATTCTCATCTGGTATTACTAGATCAAAACGATCCAGGGCTACCAATCCACTGTACCCTAGTCCATCCATCCCATAAATACTCTACAAACAGTCAATCACTTTATTCCCCTCAAACTTTCCTCCTCCAATTATTTATATATTTTGGATTGGAATGGGCTCACTTGTTCCTTTTCTTAGCAGTCAAAATCTCAGTGGATAGTCAAGATTCCTCTATTTTGCCCATCTCATCTCATCTCTGTTTGATGAAGTTATGTATGTTGGTGTGGGACATAACACATCCCAGGCCTTATGGCAAGGTATTGAATCTGCGTTTGGGTCCTCCTCATGGGCACGATTTCTAAGTTTCCTTTGTTAGTTGCAGTCTTTAATTCACACCAGGAGAATTCCACTACAAGTGAGTATCTTGGCTAAGCTAGGGCTTTAATTGGACTCTTGCAATAGACGGCTGACCAATTGGTATAAACTAGTATAATCTATACATGTTTAAAGGCCTCCGCCTTGAGTATTGTGTGATGGTCTCTTCATTGATCACAAAAGAACTTGTAATGATTGATCAATTGAATGATTATCTCAGTATCCATCAATTCATCTACAGTAACGACGTTCCTCTGTCGACTTCTCCACAGCCAACTGAAGCTCTTGTCACTCAACATGGCCCACCTTCTGCCTCACGACCGAAGCAACCACTTGACCAGAGACCCCGTGGTTGTAATCATGGACATAGAGGAGGCCAAGGCTATGTTCTAAAGTGTCAAATCTACAATAATTTGGCCATGATACTTTAGAGTGCAATAGGAGGTATTCGAGGGCACCCAATCCTCAAGCACACATGGCTTATTCCAACGATCTAGTTCTTGCACCGTTCTCTCAAAATTAGTTCCAAGATACTAGTGCCACCCATCATGCCACTATAGATCCCTCATCGCTGCAAAGAGTACACATAAAATTACACTCTTCGAGTTGGTAATGACACTTGTTTGAATATTTTCTAGTGTTGGGCATACTTCTATATCCTCTTCTTCATGTGTCCTACAGTTACTAAATGTCTTATGAAGGGTTGTATTTTAGCGGGAGGTGGAAAGAGTGTAGGTGAATAAAACGGGAAGAAGTTCCCGAGTATCGTTCTCAAAGGATGGCAAGGAGGGAATTCAAGCGGTAAGAGGATTAAGCACAAGAGTGTTTAGTGTTTGAAAGCTAACCCAAACATAGGTAAGAAAGGTACATGAAACATAATGAAAATAAGGAACAAACAAAGGAAACAATCAAATGGAAAGGAGGATTTGGATCTTGCAACTCATATAGGTATCCTTGATTTCCTAAGATACTAGGCTAGCAACACTTAGATAACGAAAATGAGGCAAGACAACTATGCCAACGCCACTCTCGTGGTCATTGGCCTATCATCTAGTCCATAGTCCCATTCTCATGGCAACTAGGCTAGGTGAGGCAAATTATCGAACACATGGTGTGCTATTTGCCTTCCAATCCCCCTTTTCTCAAAGGTGGGAAGGAAACGTGCTAGGCTAGGCTAAGGAGTATCCCTACTCTCGTAGGTGAGACTCCTTCTCCAAACATCTCTCATGTAGGTTGATCATTCACACACAAGAGTCAAAGAAGATCACCATTCACACAACCAAACTCATAATCAAGCAATTGCAAAACCTAATTTATCAATTCAAAGCTCAAGAATATCCATACAACATTGCTCAATCCAAATCCACAAAGATCTATCTAATCATACTTGGAATTGAAATAGCAAAAGGTAAAAGTAATAACAAGAAATTAAAAGGAAGACTTAGCTAGGAATTGAACTTTGAATTTGAACTTGAACTTGAAATTGAACTTCAATCTTGAGCTTGAATGTAGATCACAATCTTGCAACAATGGAATTCTTCTCTAATTCTAATCTAAACTAAGAATTTCAATGTGGAGTGGATTGGAATGTAGAGTGAATTGGGGGAGATATCTCTAGGCTAATCCTAGAGAGAAAAGTACTCTAAACTGATCTAAAACTGAAGTGTGAAGTATCCCCTGAAAAATGGCTCAATTCCCCTTTTAAATCTCGCCCAACCGCCAATTTTCCGCGCTGGACGCACGGGTGGACGCACGCTGGACGCGCGTCCACTGGGGCGTCCACTGCGTTTCTGCTGCACAGACTTCAACTTCAGAGAGCTGTTTGGTGGACGCGTGCTGGACGCGCACGTCCACTTCGCGTCCACAGCAGACTGCTGTTCTGCTGTGCGAGAATCAGAGAGCGAAAAGTTGGATGCAAGGGTGGACGCATGGTGGACGCGAGTTGGACGCGCGTCCACTGGGGTGTCCACTGGGCGTCCATGGTGTATTTCGCACTCCAACTTCGACTCGTGAATCCTTCTTCGAAATCTAGCCATTTTCTGCCTTTTTGCCCATCTTTTTACCTACAAAACAAACGGTAAAGTGTGGAACGGGTACTAAGACAATACAAAGCATTCTAACGCAATTTAATACTAAAACATTCATAAAAGCTTTAACTTGTATACTAAACGATCCATGAATAACCTTATAAAAGTGGTATATTTTGCACTTATCATCTTACATGCATATGTTCCTACCCTATTCAACTCTTTCCTATCTGTAAAGTATTTCACCAATAATAATAATGTCTTCTTTGAGTTTCATCCCTCATTTTTTGTTGTAAAAGATCTTAACACCAACTAAATTCTATGTAGTTATACAAACTTCCAATACAAAATCAAGTTACACTCATTACATCCAAAGCACCTTTAAAAGTTTGGCAAACCTACCATGGCCGCCCTCATTGAAGAGTTTTGCACAATATACTATGTCATTGTCCAGTGTCTAAGTCCTTAAATAATGTTCATTTCATCCTCTTTGTATTGCCTATCAACTAGAGGAATCCTCACGATTTCCACTAGAAAGAGTCAATAAGTCTAGTTCTGTTGTATTAGATTTGGTTTACACATACATTTTGAGGCCGTCCCCAATTCTATCTAATGAGGGTCATCATTATTTTGCCATTTTTGTTGATGATTTGGCACTCAACACTGTAGCTGCAAAGCATGCGAGGGATCAATGGTGATCACATCTAGAGGAATACCATTATTAAGAAGTTCCTCTAAGACAGCCTCTATCTATATGAAATTTAAAGACAAATAAAAGAAGCACATATATCGCACTTTCTATCGCTGCTCCTTCGTTATATAATTCAGCTGGTGTTCACAAAAGATGAGAAACAACAACTTCACTGAACTAATACTACATACAAATTCTAATGGAGAAGCACATGTGCTTCTTTGTAAATACCCCACCCAATTTGAGGTTGTGCTAATACATTGGCATTTCTAACAAGTACCAACGCAATTACACTCTTTAACTGACTATCTACTTGTAAGAAAAAACACAGAATAACCCATGCAGTATCTCGCATACGAGCTTTTCAGCCTCCGCTCCACCAAGTTTTTGCATTTATTTTTTATTTTGTTTCTTTGAATGCACGTTTAAAAAAATAAAAAATAAAGAATCAGCAACCCTTCCATTAGAAAGAGTTGCAGAAAATTCAAAGTTTTTCGTGACCCTCTCGTACACGACCTTGTACAAACGTCATAGAACAGTACGTTTTTGTACTAGTGCCTTTTTAAACACATTATCATTATTAAGTATTTGATTCCATTATAGTTCTAATTTAAATGTTTGAAACAAGCAAACCCCTTAGTTCAATTAAAAACTGTAATGCAAAAATGAGAAAGATTGAAGGAAAAATTTTTAAAGGGGAAAATAACCTTACTCATACAAAAAGTAGTAATAAATTACGGATATTTAATTATGATAATCAAGTACAGTTTAAAAAAAAATATGAATGAATTAATGCAAGCATAGACTTAGCTTAGACACAATCGTTATACCCTGCACAACGGTGCACATAGTAATGTGCACCACGTACGTAAAACGACGTCGTTTTGGTGTTAGTGGACGCGGACGCGAATGACTCCAGGGAATTCATTATCTATAATTACACATAATCATTATCTAGAATACACAGAATGTTTGCCTAGAATACACAGAATGTTTGCTCAGAATACACAGAATATTGACACAAAATACACATATATTATTAGTGGACGCGAATGACTCCAGGGAATTCATTATCTATAATACACATAATCATTATATAGAATACGCAGAACGTTTGCCTAGAATACACAGAATGTTTGCCCAGAATACACAGAATATTGACACAAAATACACAGAACTCATCTTCCTAACATTCGAATGCACAAACACATCACAACCTGTGTTAATAACATGAATACACAGAACATTGACACAAAATACACAGAACTCATCCTCCTAAACATTCGAATGCACAAACACATCACAACATTTGTTACTAACATGAATACACATAACGGTTTCCTAGAATACACAGAACGGTTGCCTAGAATACACAGAATGATTGTCTGGAATACACAGAATATTTACATAAATACAGAAATCGGCCGAAACGAGAAACGTGATTTCCAAATAAACAGGTGATTAGTTTATAATACTCAAAACGACGTCGTTTAGGTACGTGGTGCACATTGCTATGTGCACCGTGGTGCACGGTATAATTTGCCGCTTAGACAAGTCTTGGTCTTCCAACTGGATATGTGGCATTGGATTCTTATCCAATCCCTATCACTTTCTTTAGGTACATTAATTCACTTCAAATAATTTGGAGTCCATCCACCGGACACTAGCCTCATGTATCTACTCAAATTGCACTCTTTCCAGCTGCATATTTCTTTAACAGACTAATTTTATATTTTTAATTTAATTAATAAGTAATTTTTAATATCTCGTTTAAAAAAGTTTAATTATTTCTTTTGTCAGGTATTTGGTTGCAGTTTCTTTGCTCATTAAATGAAATTTCTCTTGGAATAGTGTCATTGGATCTAAAAGCTGTTCAAGTCAATTTAGGCATTTAGGCACCCCAACAAAGACAATTGTTATACTTAATTTCTAAAAAGTTTTTTCTTAAAGAAAATTTCTCAAAAGACAATTGTTATACTTAATTTCTATACTCAATAACTGTTATGCACTAAGCAAGAAATTAAATGAATATTATGTGCGCATACTATGCATTATACAATCATATAAAGAAATACGTTCGATTGGTACCTAAATCTATTTATACAAAATTTAAAATTTACATAAATCTTTTGATTTCTAAAATTATTATCTATATCGTTACAAATATAATATATATGAATTGAATACAATTATGAATAATCAATTTAATCATTTAAATCTCATTTATAAATGTATTTAAATTTGTACATGATTAGAGATTATATTAATTTTGTATACTATGAAAATACATAACTTGCCAAATATATATATGAGAAGACCAACTATATTCTTATATTGTATTTAATATTTTTAATTTGTTTTTCAAAATTTTCGAATTATTGTTTTAAATTTAATTAAATTCATGATTACATGATTTTTTTCATGCATCGCATGAGTAAAATACTAGTTATATTAATTTTATCCAAAAATTATTGGTTAACATATTTGACTTTCCTTTTTTCATTGTAAAAAAGATATAATATGGTAATAATTAATATACAATATTTGCAAAATAGTTTTTTTTTTTTAATATAGGACTTTCACATGTATAATATTTTAGTTTTCAAAAAAAAATATTTTAAAAATATTTTTATTTTTCTTTAATTATATTAACATATTTTAATATTGGACTCAAATCTTAACACAATGCACGTAAAAATGCCTAGTAATTACTTAATTTTAAATTAAAATTACTTTAAAATTTATATTTAAAGCTAAAAGTAATTTAAAGATAGTTAGATAAATAAAACAATATGTTCCTTCCTTTTATGTCATTTTAATATTAACAATTAATAGTAAGCCATTAACTTACCAATTGTTTACTAATTGTTAAATACTCGCTTATAGATTTTAAATCATGATTTTGTTCGTCATAATTATTTTTTTAGATGAAGTTTGGGTGGAAGGTATATGAAATTTCTCATGACTTTTTGTCAAAATTTCTATAAGGAAAGTTTGAAGCCTAACTATCTCCAATATATCATCCAAATCTCTACTAAGTTCCAATTTTCAAACAACATCAGCCCCAAAGGTATGTGTAAATTATATATTTTTGTTAATACCTTTCCCAGATTTAGTATTTATTTATTATTTTAAAATATATTAAGATTATCATAATTAAAATTTAATTAAGAGTTTACTCCTTATAAGTTATTAATAATACATTTACTGAAAGCATGTGAGTGGCCATGATGTTCACAGTTGGAGTCATGGCATTACGGAATTTCAGAATTCTTCCTTTCATGCTGAACATTAATTATTTATTATTCAACCATAACAACTGACTTAGGTGAAAATTTTAAAAGTACAGCAATTCTAATATAAAGGCCCTGTTTGGTAAATGGTTGTTGGCTGATTGGGTTGGCTATTTGGGTTATAAGGTATGATTTGTTGTTAATATTGGCTGATTGTAGAAAGTTGTTTGATAAATTAGCTGTTAGCTGATAGCTGTTTGGTATAATTTCTTTTCTCAAAAATCTAATTGAAAAGGCTGCTTTGAGTAGCCTTTTGAATTTTAGCATTTTGGAGTTACAAAAAGCTTATTAACCAAAAAATTAATAGTGGTCAAATAAGCCAAAATTGACTGATAGGCTGATAATTTACCAAACAGGACCAAAGTATCATTCAATAATTTCTAAAATATTACTCTGTTCTATTAATAAATAAATATTTAGAGATGATTTTTATATTATTGGATATAATTCTTTTCTTATATTAAATATTTGTTTAATGCATATCAACGAAAAGTCTTGTTCTTCCTCTGCACTTTTGCAGCATTTAAAGCATTAATTATTTGTGCAATATGGCCAACAAATATCTGTACCATTAGATTCCTATCCAATCTTCTATGGCTTTTTTTGTGGTACACTGATACACAAATATTTAATGGGTTCAACTGCACCAATTAAGTTAGGTGAACATTTTAAAGTTATATTAATTATAGTATAGAGTATCATTTAATTTTTTTTTTATTCACATCTAAAATTGGGCGAGAAGTTAAAATGAATGATTTTATTTTTATTAATAGTATAGATTAGTGTTTTAGAATTTATCAAAATATCATTCGGTATCTTGGTATATATCAATGCAAGATTATCAAATTTTTCATACAAGTAAATATTTCAAAATTCATAACTATGACTTATAACAGAAATGTTGGATTAACTGGTGCAATAGTAGTAATTTTAGAGGGAAGTGTGTTCACTAGATAGTACCCAAGCATAGTTTTTGCAACAAAAATCTATTAAATTTGCGTGATCCGTGCTTCCTCTTGTTTTCACTTTCGCCAGAAATGACTTGATCTAGTCCCCTAGTGTGCTTCACTGCAATTTTAGTGCCTTTGCGCAGTGCATCTTCAAAAATATAACCAAATCTTATTCCCTAAAAAGACAATGAGAATAGGCATAGTTTCTCAACTGTTTTTGAATGTATACTGTAAATTAGGTGTGTCATTTTATCAATGTGCAATGCGTGATTTTAATTAATTGCTGAAAGTACATGTTAAATTTTATATTTTATTTTTTAATACACTCTAATATATTCACAGTATATCTTTGACAATTATGTCAATTTTGATTGGGATTGGATTCGAACCTAATACATTCCTTATGAAAATCAATGGATAAGTTAAAAATAATAAATAGTTAACAGAATATTCCACTACTAAAGTTTATACTGTTTATTATAGTAATGGAATATTCTGTTAACTAAAAAAAGTAAATGATATAACAGAGGGTAAGGTAAGAAAATTAATAACAATAAAATATTGAAATCATAATAATATGAACCATTCATTTCATCTCTTCAAAAAAAAAAAATGAACCATTTATTTCAACCCATAATTATACAAATATTTTTTAGTTCCCGTTAAGAGCCTAATTTTATTGGCTTTTATTAGGTTTGTAGAGATGTAGAGATGTTTGGCTTTGTTTGACAGAGTTTATAGCTTATTTTAAGCTAGCTACTAATAAGTTGTAAGCTCTATTTGGTAATGTTCACTAAATAAGCTAGTAGTTTCCTAACTTTTTTTTTTTTTCATCTTTATCCTTATTATTTTAAATAAATGACATCATTTACTCCTCACAATTAAAACCCTTTTGGCATAATTCTCTTCTCAGCTCCTTGACATATTGGGATTACTACTCGGGTTTGTATCATCTCTCACGGATGTCAAAATTGGAGAGATTCGAACACTTTTACAAGAGATACATCGGCAAGTATATCATTGTAGTGATTCAAGAATGGCAAGTAAAGAAAGCAATGGAAACAAGAACTAGCAATGCAATGTAAAGAGGATTGGATTGACATTCCGAGGCTTTGCATTCCCTTTTCTAAGGGGGAATCGGTTAAGTGCATAGTGAGTCCTAACGGAGAATCTGTTGGAAAAATGGCATAAATGACATTTTAAGTGGTCATTTTGTGGTATAAATATATGTTGGGTCCACATTCGATTTGGGTCGGGTCAAAGTGAATTCGGATCCTTCGTAGTGAGACGAAGAGATCGATATATAATACGCTCAAAATGGATAATGGGTGAATGAGAAAATTAGTTCTCAAAGTAGACCCATTGAGATGGAATTTGTGTGGGAAAAGCTTTAAGGAAAGCATTTGTTCTACATTGGTTTGAGAAGAGGATTTCACCCACTATATATACAAGAGGCTTTTTAAGGCTAATTGACTTGTATGACATAGAGGCTCTCTCGCGTGCAGGGGGGTGCAAATCAAATCCCAAAATAAGCCTGAAAAGGCTTGACTCTTGTACTTTTTTATGCAAAAACTCCGGGCAGCGAGCGCGAGACATCGAGACCGATGTCTCGCGGCACGGCAGTTCGAGACATCAGCGATGTATCATGCGGCCGAGTTACGCCTACGTGACTTCTAGGCTGATGTCTCGCAGCAAGCTGAACGTGATCTCTCGCGGCTGAGAACTGATCACTCCCAGTCTGCTCAAATTGACCTCTCGATGTAATGAGTCACGGTTTTAAGGCGGTCTTCTAGCGTGACTTTTGGGTGACCTCTCGTGGACAGGTTCTGGCCTAACCTTTCACCTTCGTGGTGACTGTTCAGGAGCTTAACTCTAGCTGTTACGGAATTAATTTTATATTAATTCCCATTGTTATTGTTCTAGGTTAAAGCTCTTGTTAATGGGGGTTAGCGAGGAGCTGTTACGCAGGTTACATAGCCAGAATTAATTGCCATATTGATGTGCCATTATCCCATAATCTCCTATATATTTCCAGGTGAAGCAGTAGAATTTTTGATAAGCTGAAACATACCTTTCACCTCGAAACTCTACTCCCCCTTCGTTCTAGCCACCTGTGTTCATCCCACGTTCTCGTTCGCCGGGTTCCAAGTTTGTGTGCTCAAATGCAGGAATCGTAGTACGTTTTATCCTGGGAAACCTAGGCCGCAACGCTCCAGCACCCCGGGAGGCGGTAAATAATGTTTTAAGGACAGAGGCAACTCGACTCGTGCTTACAACTACTCCAAAGTTCGTTCTTCTCCGTCCCTCCTTATTTCAGGTTTATCTAACCTTTGTTGTAGGTCTCAATTCCTGGAATTATATATATATATATATATATATATATATATATATTTGTTTTTGTGGATTTTCTATTTCGTCCATTTTCTTGGGTTTTCGAGAATTATTCCCAACAGAATCAAGGCGCCATCACTAAGTCGCATAGGACTTAGACTCTTAGGTCCTCATTCGGCTAAGGCATCCTATCATGCACTTGGTCTACCCTCTCCTTCTGGACCTAGTATAGCCCTCTCGGATCGTAGGGCGAGAATCGCAAGCAAGGAAGACTATTGCAAGGTCATGATCTCTCGTCAATCTCCCAATCTTAAACTCCTAATCTATTGTGGCCAAAAATACATTAGGATCGAACACAAAATGCTTACAACATAGCACTTCACAATGCACCAAATCAATTCAATTAGGCAATTATGAAGAACTAGAATGCAAAAGCCTTTAGGAATTCCAATCCAATAGCTACTCATGATCACGGTGACTTCAAGACCTAATTCTATTTTCAATCAAAGATCACGAGGCAATAAAAGTAAATGAAAGGTGAAATTAAATTGCAATTAAGTAAAGGAATACCAAAATAGAAGTTCAATTCAAGATGCAATCTTCAAATGCTCCAAGAAATCATCAAGGTCTCTACTTCTCCTTTCTAATGATCTACACTTTCTCTCTCTACAATCTAGGAGCAAAAGATAAACTAAAACCTGGAATGTCTTCAACAAAGGACCCTTTCAAACTTAAATCTTCGCGCCTTGAGAAATGTCCCAGACCACGAACCGTGCACGACCGTGGATCGCGGCGTGGTTTGGGTCACTTATGTGCAGCCTTCAGATTCTGTTATGTTTTTCAACCACGAAGCGTCCATGATCGTGGATCGCTTCGTGGATTCCGCCTGAGTGCAATAATGAGCTTATCTCCTCTTTTCGTCGATCTTGGCCCTTGATCCCTACAAGATATCACAATGTGTTCCCCCTACTCAACATACAACACCATACGACATATTTACCCATTTGTCCTATTTTCCACTAAATACAAACCAAATTACACATGACTATAAATCAATTGTGCTTTTAAATGGTACACTTTTGGAACTTATCACTCCTATATTTTTATTCATTCTCTTCGGCACGATACATGCCATATTTCAAGGTAAAATGTGACCATTTTATTATTATTTTTTAGGATTGTATTGGATGTATTGATGGTACTTATATAGCAGTGTGCATCCCTGAGGTTGGTCAATTCTGATATAGAGGGACAAAATGAATTCCTACTTTCAATGTGTTATGACAACGTGTGACTTTGATATGTGTTTGAATTTTATATTTGTTGGATGGGAATGATCAACACATGATACACATGTATTTCTTCATGTAATTCACAAGATGACATGATGTTTAATGTGCTTGAGAAGCATTCAGATTACGTGCTGCGCGATAAACTTCAAGATTCAAGTAATAATATTTCCATCAACGAAAATTTAAGTGAGACTTCTATTGAGATGAAGGAGATTCGCAACAATATTGCTACTTCATTATGAGATGGTAGATCGTGATTATATTAATAGTTTGATTTCAAAATGTTAAGTCTTAATTTGTAAACAAACCTATTTAAATTTTTTGATAATGTCATTTTTAGTTTTTTTTTTTTAACTTTTTAAAACATTTATCAGCTTATTAAAAAGTTAATTTTTTCAAACAGTACATTTAAGCATAATCAGCTAGCTTAACAGCACTTCAGTTTTCAACTTCTAACTTATATTTTTTCAGCTTTCAGCTACTTTTCATCTAGATTTGCCAAATTTGTGTACAAGCTAACTGTGAAAGCAAATTTTTGTCATTGGATTCCTATCAAATCCATATGGCTTTCTTTAGAGCATCCTTTTTTTTTTTGAAAGCAAACATGCATTACTTAATAGGAATATCCAGCAGAATTACATCAGAAATAGACGGAGGGGCCGAACCGAACCACTCCCTACAATCAGCATAGAACACAGCTTCCCTAGCTAACTTATGGGCCACTGTATTCGCAGATCGTTTGACAAACACAAAGCTAATACAATTAAAAACACTAGCTAGTTTACGAATGTCTTCAAGGATTAAGCCAAAAGAAGAACTAAAATCAGAGTCTTTCAATCCTTGTATGACAAGAAGTGCATCAGTTTCCACAATGACATTGTCAAAATTCCTCTCCTTTAGCCATTTCAAAGCTTCTCTCACAGAGATAGCTTCTGCCAATTTAGGTTGATAGCACCCTAACCAGTTTTGACCTCTAGCAGCCACAAATTCCCCAAGAGAGTTTACGTAGAATGCAGCCCAAACCTGTAGCTTTAAAGTTAGAATTAATATCAGCGTCAACATTAAGTTTAAGTCGACCTTCTGGGGGATTTTTCCATCTTTCATGAGCAGAATGTGATCTTGGTGAATGATTGGGTTTCTGCACCGTACTCCAAGCTTCCAGAAAAGATCTAGCACTGTCTACCACTGTTCGTGGGTGAGCCGACTGATTGTTCCACAGCTTTTGATTACGAACTTCCCATATCTTCCAGCATGTGACAAGAAACTGACAGAACAAGGATTGTTCCATAATATTCATATTTTCGATGATCCAATCCTTTAAATGAGAATCCTCATGTGTAGAAAGAGTCTGAAAGTTTCTCCAGCATTTCTTTGCGAACTCACAATGGATTAGCAAGTGATCAACAGTCTCCGGGGACTTAGCACAAAGGTTACATATATACGGTAGGACAAGGCACCCTCTTTAAGCACAGGTTGACAGCAGTTGGAAGGCTCCTAGAACAAGCCTGCCATATGAAATTTTTAACTTTGGGAGGTATAGCAAGTTTCCAAATTTTGGTCCACTCGAACCCACTCTGTTGCCCAAGATCTCCACATAATAATCTGTAGCAGCTCTTAACAGAAAAATTGCCCTTTTCTTCCCCACTCCAAATAAGCTTGTCCTCATGGTTGTAGTTGGAAATAGGAATGCTGAGAATCTGAACCCTATCTTCTTCAATAAAGAGATCATCAATGATTTCCTTGTCCCAGTTGCTACCTTGCATATTAAGAAGGGAGCCAACCTTTGCATCTTGAATATACTCCAGTATAGGTGTCTTAATGAAATGGGAATCTGAGTTCGGGAGCCAGGGATCCTTCCAAATTGAAATGTTCTTCACATTACCCACCCGGCCTCCACCTACAATGCTCTTTAATGACCGGTTTTGATTCCAGGATGCTTCTCCACACAAACGATGGACTACTACCCAGATTCGCCTCAAGGAAATGGGAATTTCTGTAGTACTTAGCCTTAAACACTACCCAGATGCTCTTTAGAGCATCCTTAGTAGTGAGGTTATTTTGCTGTTTTTGACGAGTTTTTGTAAGTGTGATTAAGAAAGAGAAAATGGGAAGGGATGAAAGAAAAAACAAAACAGAACATATTTTTTTTAAACAAAAATAATTATCTAAATTGTCAGGCGCGTGCACTGCTGCACGTGCTTGCTGTGCGCATTTCGCACAACTGTTATTGCTTTATTTAATTTTTCTTGTTCTTGGGATCATAAATATCTCTTCATTTGCAGAAGCACTCCACCTTCTCTATCTTAATTTATCTGTCTTATATGTGGCAAATAATCTGACATAAACTTCAAAAAAACCTCTAGTAGTGATGCTCTTAGGTACATGTACAGTAGGTTGATCCCATCCATATGTAGGTGCACTGGACACAGCTGGCTCCAATTATTTGCTCAAATTGCATTCAAAATTAAGAAGTAAAATAAAAGGTATAATTATATTGAATCATATTGTAAGAAGTAAGCTAAGAAGTAAAAAATCGAATCATATTGTAAATATATAAGATATAATTACCAAAATTAAATAGCAATTAAATTTTAATGGGTCATACTTGTGTGCGACCGTTTCACGGATCCTTATTCGTGAGACGGGTCGGGTCGGATCGAGTCGGGTCAAAGCACCATGCAAATGTCATACTCTTATGTGCAAATGTCATACTTATATGCTCAAATATAATACTAATCAAGAAAAACTTTTTTGTTACTTATAAGAGAAAAAGTAATACATTTTTTAATAATAAGTAATGTTGGCAACTGCCCCTTACTTATAAGGGCAAATATAATACTTTTGAGGAAAAATGTAATACTTTTAAATCGAAATGTAAAAGTATTGTATTTTCCCTTAAAAGTATTATATTTACCCTTTGTAACAAAAATTTTATTTCTAATTAGTATTACATTTGTGCATATAGGTGTTACATTTGCATCTTGACCCAACCCGGCTCGACTCATGGTGAGACTGTCTCATACAAGTTTTTGCCAATTTTAATAATACGGTTACCCAATTTTTTTTTATAATACTGTATTTTGATTGTGTATACGCTGCAACTCAAAAAATTTCTGACCGTTCACATATAAGACAATAGAAATCGTACAGAAACAGCAAATAAGGTTAGGTGGGGGTTTCCTTGAAGTTTCTTAGACTCCTTCCATTGAATTTCTCTCCTTCTGATCTCCTCTTCTTCCATTGAATTTCTCTTCTTCTTCTTCTTCAAAAAAAAAAAAAATGAAGTTTCTTGACTCCTTGCATTGAATTTCTCTCCTCCTCTTCTTCAATTGAATTTCTCTTCTTCTAGGCTGCTGGCTTCATTCTTTATTATTGCTGGTAAGCTACTGCGTGCTAAGTGAGTTCCAGATTTTAGTTCTTGTTTGTATCTTGTAAACTTTCTCTACTATAAAGACAAACTTACAAATTTCATCCTCTTTAACTATTTTACTAAACTAAGACAACTTTTTCTGGATCATAAGTGTGGACCAACATCTTTTCATGGGTAGTGACTAAATCAACTATTTAAGTTAATTCGATCTCTCTAGTTCCATCTTTCTTCTTTTACTTCTTTCTAATTTTATTTGGTAAAATACGTTTTTTTTTTTTTTTTTTTTTTTTTTTTTTTTTTTTTTTTTTTTTTTTTTTTTTTTTTTTTTTTTTTTTTATGTTTTAGTTTTAGTTTTAGTTAATTCTTAGTTTCTTACATAATTTATATTTATTTTTTCAGATTTCTTCTAAGTATTCCGGAGTCCGAACTCATAAAGGTATGCATATATAATTGTTATATTCTTCATAATTCTAGCTGAATAGTTGTCGTGCAACAAATATTTTAATTTGAACATTTTCTTTAAAAAAATTTATTCCAATGAAAGTATTCTCGATCAGACAATGTTGCTGCAGTTGTTAAAAATTAAAAATTTTAATTTTTTATTGGAAGACAAAATGGAACAAATACTCTCTGCAGGTGGTAAAATGGTTGCAGGATATATGAGTTTCGATGAAAATTTAGAAACTGTAAAAGCTAAAGTAAATCAACTGTGTTGTCAAGAGGATGACATGAAAAAAGAGTTGATGGAGAAGGAAAGAGGAGGGCAAAGGAAGAGGAAAAGGGAAGGGGGGAGGGGGGGTTGTGTGTGTGTTATCCCATTTAATTGTATTAAAATATTAAATTTTCTTTAGTGTTTTCTTTTTTGTTCAAAATACTGAATTTTTGGCTTTGTTTTTAAATTTATTTTTTTATTGGAAGACAAAATGGAACAAATACTCTCGGCAGGTGGTAAAATGGTTGCAGGATATATGAGTTTTGATGAAAATTTAGAAATTCTAAAAGCTAAAGTAAATCAACTGTGTTGTCAAGCGGATGACATGAAAAAAGAATTGTTGGAGAAGGAAAGAGAAGGGCAAAGGAAGAGGAAAAGGGAAGTCCAGAGTTGGCTTCAACAAGTAGAGCAGTTGGAAAAAGACTTTAAAACATTCTGTGAAAGCATACCAGTTGGGGGATCAATAATGGAGAAGGCCCAGAAGGCAACAAAAGTACAACATCTTGAAAGGATGGCAGAAAGAGTTGAAAAGCTTAGAGATGAGGGCAGAAATATTGGTGAACTTACAGTGAGTTTGAGTAGCAGGGCATATCCACTCATTGTCGATCCATTATCTGGGAGAACATCTCAAAGTAATTTAGAAGAAATATATAGATGGTTAGAGGATGAGAATGTAAGGAGTATCGGGGTTTACGGAATGGGAGGTGTTGGGAAGACAACCTTGGCAAAACATATATATAACCAAATGCTCAAAAATGTGTCTCATGTTAATGTTTATTGGGTAACAGTTTCTCAAGATTTTAACATCAGACAGTTACAAGATGACATTATCAGAGCTGTAGGTGTTACCATTTTTGAGGAGAATGAAGAGCAAAGGGCTGCTATTTTACGCAACCACTTAGTGGAGAAAAATGCTGTGCTCGTATTGGATGATGTGTGGGACAATATTCATTTGGAGAAATTGGGTGTCCCCCTTAGGATCAAGGGTTGCAAGCTCATTTTAACTACTCGATTACGAGATGTGTGCCGTAGGATTGGATGTCAAAAGTTGTTCCAAGTTAATGTTCTTAATGCAGAGGAAGGTTGGAATTTGTTCAAGGAGATTCTTTTACAAGATGATCATAATGTGCTCACCGATACTATTGAAAAACATGCCATAGAATTGGCCAAAAAGTGTAGGGGCTTACCATTGGCACTCAACACTGTAGCCGCAAGCATGCGAGGGGTGAATGATGATCACATATGGAGGAATGCCATTAAAAATTTCCAAAATGCTTCTCTTCAATTGGAAGACTTGGAAAATAATGTGTTTGAAATACTCAAATTTAGCTACAACAGATTGACTGATCCAAGTTTGAAAGAGTGTTTCCTTTATTGTTGTTTGTATCCTGAAGATAAACGTATTAAGAAGGATCAAATAATAATGAGGTTGATTGCAGAAGGATTATGTAAAGATAGAGACCATGGTCATTCCATATTGAATAAGCTAGTAGATGTTTTTTTATTGGAAGGGGAAGAAAGGTATGTTAAGATGCATGATTTAATGAGAGAAATGGGGTTAGGGATCTCAAAGTTCATGGTCAAATCTGACCTAATAAGTGAAATTCCAGAGGAGCAACATTGGATCCCTGAATTGGAGAGAGTTTCTTTTATGGGAAGTCAAATAAAAGAAATTTCATATGGCTTTTCCCCCAGATGCCTTAACCTTTCAACATTGATTTTGTCTGGGTGGCTTAAAAGAATACCTGAAACTTTCTTGTTGTACATGACACAACTTCGAGTCCTTGATTTAAGTGGAAACTTGCAGCTTGAGTGTCTTCCCAATTCTATCTCAAATTTGGAGAATCTTTGTGGATTATTTCTTCAACATTGTGTAAACATTAGTTGTTTGCCAGCAATGAAGAAGATGAAGAAATTGCGGGTGTTAAATATTGAAGGTTGTCTTAGCATTAGGGAATTGCCTCAAGACATGGAATGTTTAGTGAGTCTCCAATATCTATATATGATACGCATATTCATATTCGAGAATCCAGACGGGGTAATATCCAAACTAAGAAATCTTAGATGCCTTCAGTTGGAGTATGCTGAATTGCAGAGCTTCAGTACTACATTGGTTAAAAAACTTGAGCAACTGGAATGTTATGAAATATGTGTAGGCAGAAATGATTACATATTTGAGTTGTACAGTAGTAGGAATATTGTGTATTTCATGGGAATGGATTTTAATGAGAAAAGAGGTCAAGTTTTGCTTCCTGCAAACATTTGTGTTTTACAAATTGAAAACTGTGTAGGGCTAAATGGGTGCATGGCAGACTATTTCCAATCAATGAGTAATCTGAGAGAACTACAAGTAGGAAGTTGCTGGGGTGTAGAGTGGATTTTTAACAGTGAACAAATAACAGAAAATGCAGCAAGCACCCCATTTAAGAGTCTTGAGAAGCTGGATCTCATTTCGCTGCCAAATTTAGTAAGTGTGTGTAAGGGAGAAGATGTGATTCTTCCGGAGTGCACCTTCTCTTCCCTCAAACATCTCTCTATCGATGGATGCGATAGTATGAAGAAGTTGTTGCCACATACGTTATTGCAAAATCTCAAAAACCTTGAGATACTTGAGGTATCATGTTGTCGGAATCTGGAAGTGGTAATAGGAGTTGAGGGGAATGAAGAAGAAGGTATAGAAGGTAGTAGTAATACCCATACCCCACTCTTCACATCCTCAAATATAATATTATACCTCCCCAACCTTAAAAGGTTGATACTACGTCATCTTCCGGAATTGAAAAGCATATGCAATAGTAGAGAAATGATTTGCCCTTCCATTCAAAAGATAATCATTTTCAAGTGTGAAAACCTAAAGGAGAATCGTTGAAGTGGCACAACTCAAATGCAAAAGGCATCCTTCAATCTCACATCATATGGTAATTTCTTATTTATTTATGCTATATAAAACAATATTTCACTAACAATTTAGTACATTTGTCATCAATTTCTTCCAAATGATTATATATGCATCTATAAAACCAAATGAGTATAAATATGTTATACTAAATATTAAATTTATCAATCCATAAATTGGAGCCATCATGCCACTATATATATATATATTTTAAGGTAGAGTAACTCATTCAATCATAACTGCAGCAATAACTGTATTATTTATCCTTTTCTTTAATTATATTTATAGTAAATTAAACCTTAAAAAGTAAGTAAATGATTGGATCAAGAGAAGATCAAAACTAAAAGATGACAATGATTATTGTTATAAGATTTAAATAGTTTTATTTATGGGATTTTGTTTTACATCTTCTCATTTTTTTGAAGTTAATAAATATTTGTTCAATAAAAAAACACAACATGACCTCCTATTTGGAAGAATCACCTCGTGCCACTGGACCATAAGGTCATTGGAATAATATAAATTTTTAAAATTTAAACACTTCTAACCTTTTACTTTTCTTAAAATTTATCATTTGTTCCTTTTAACTTTTAAGGTGGTTCTAAGTCACCCAACTTTTTGAAAATTAAAGGTAAATTTCAAAAGAATATTAGTGACTTATTTATTTTTTAAAAAAGATATTTCACTTTGTTCTTTATATATAGAGTATAGAGATGATATTTCATTTATGAAATCACTTTACAGCAGCGCAACTAAGTTTGGATTGGATCTTCATTGTTGGTTGTTGAATGCAATGCAGGTGCTGATTAAGGATGATTATTGTAGCCAGAAGTTGTTACTGTTCAATTTGGAGTAGATACTTTGGAGGTCTCTCATGTTGTTTGTTAATGTTACTCTATATTTGTTTCTCATTGCGTTTTCTAGCCATCACGATTTACTTATTTCTACATACTTTTTAGTGGACTATTTTATTGTGTATTGGTATCAATACAGTATTCATTGTTAGTGACCTTGGTGTGTGTATTTAATATGGGAGGGGAGGACTCTTTTGCTTAAAAGCCTCGATATTTTTTTTAGCTACTTTTCTCAACCTACTGAAACACAGAAAGTCAACAATCGCCTCCACTGAGGCTCAAACCCACTCTCTTGCATGTGAGAGTGTAAACCGGGTGCCACTAGACCACAAGCTAAGGTCTTTGGGTATAGGCAGATATTCAGTTAAAGATAAACTGAACGAATATCCTAAGTTACCTATGCTAAGAATTTGTTTAGCATAAATTATTGAATGCATAAGCACTGTGCAAGTCATATATGATATAATGGAAATGTTAGAAAAATATGCATGGGGGCTCCATTTGCACCTCTTGTTCAAGGGAAAATTTTTATGTTACATAATTCAAACTCTTTAAAAAGTCAAATTGTAGTTATAATATTACAAACATACATACTTTTTCAATGCAAGATAAATAACAAATTTTTTCGAAGCTCCGTTTTTCTTCATTTAATAGATACACTTTGAAAATTAATTTGGAAATCTCTTGGGAGAATTTGAATTTATTTTGACCCATCCGAATTAGAAGTTAACCTCACTCAAAATATTAGCTCAACATAACTGCTTAAATGTCAAATTTTTAGCTCATTTTTCCAACATAACGTTATTATTCTAACCAGGTTAAAAAGAAAATGTATTTGTTTAATCAATTGTATAGATAAATATGGATGTGGATGTTGTAAAGTGATATGATGTTTCTACTTAGGATTTGACTCTATAGCTTATTTTGATTAATTAATTAATTAAGGTCTTCAACATTTGCAAAACAACATTCTCTTGCCATTTCGATTGGGCATAGTTTTTGAATCGTACAAATTACAAAAGAAGGAAAGAAAGGGAATCTCGGCAGCATTACTATAGCTCCATTCATCTGAACTGCAATTATGAATAGGAACACAATGAATAAACAATTGCGTAAAGCTTACAGTACTCTGATTGAGTTTCCTTTTCCTATGAACAGAACCAACACAGCTTAAAGTCTCGAGCACGGTGTGTATAGGATGGGAGGTGTTGGGAAGATGACCTTGGTAACGCATATACATAATCAAATTCTCCAAAGAATGCCTCATGTTAAAGTTTACTGGGTTACAGTTTCTCAAGATTCTAGCATAAAAAAGTTGCAAGATGACATCACAAACATTGCCGGGCTTAAATTTGTTCGTTGATGATGAGAATGAAAAGCAAAGAGCTACTATTTTACAGCAACACTTGGTGGGGAAGAAAACTGTGGTCATATTGGACGATGTGTAGAATGCATTTGCTTGTAGAAATTGGGTAACCCTCATGGGATTGAAGGATGCAAGTTAATTATAACTTCTCACTCACTAGAAGTGTGCCCTAGGATTGGATGCAAAATGTTTTTCAAAGTTGATGCGTTTAATGAGAAAGAAGCTTGGAATTTGTTCAAGGAGATTTTATTACTAGATCATGATCATTTGGTGCTTAGCAATGAAATTGAAGAACTTGCCAAATCATTGGCCAAAAAGTATGGGGGCTTACCATTGGCACTCAAAACTGTAGCTGCAAGCATGCCAGGAATCATTGATGATCACGTCGGGAGAAATTCCATTAAGAATTTCCAAAATGCTTCTCTTCATATGTTTGAAGTATTGTCCGAGCTTGCAGAGTGAAGAAGTGAATTGTTTGCGGCATCTTCAAGAATTTAGAAAAAGGTATGATGAATTGCACAGCTTCAACAACACAGTGGGTTAAAAAATTTGACTAACTGGGAATGCTACCACATATCTGTAGGCTAGGGGGATTACACTGACTTGGACAGTAAAATGAAGAATGTGTACTTCAAGGTAGGGAATCAGTTTTAAAGGGGAAAGAGGCCAGGTGGTCATGAAATTAAATTAGTTTTGCAGCTTCCTGCAAACATTAGTTATTTAGAAATTAGATACTGTGTAGGGCTGAATTGGTGCATAGCAGACTATTTCTAATCAATGAGTAATCTGAGAGAACTAAAAGAAGATGATTGCGAGGAAGTAGAGTGGATTTGAATAGGGAACAAATAACAGAAAATCCAGCAACCAACACTTACCGGTGTCACCCCATTTAAGAGTCTTGTGAAGTTACATTTCAGTAATTAAGCTGTCAAATTTAATAAGTGTGTGTAAGGGAGAAGATGTAATTCTTTCGGGGTGCACCTTCTCTTCCCTCAGACACCTCTCTATCTTTAAATGTGATAGTATAAAGAAGTTGTTGCCACATGAGTTATTGCAAAATCTCAAAAACCTCGAGATGCTTGATGTGAGAGACTAGCGTCAACTACAAGTGGTAATAGGAGGAGTTGGGGATGAAGAAGAAGATATAGGTAGTAGTAATAGTAGTATAGGTGCATTTTAGTGTTTGAAGTATTCTCGAGGAATGATCCATTTTAGTGTTTATATCTCGGATTTGTAGTATTTTTTACTTTTTGGAGACATAGCAATAATTGTGTAGATTTGACATCATTTGGACAAAAATATGTCATTTAAAAACTCTAGACAAAAACATGTAAAGTACCAATGCTATTACCTTCTTTACCCCTCAATTTTTAATAGGAAATTTTTATTACTTTAAATTTTTGTTTTTAAATTTTTATTTTATTAAATATTAATTAATTAATATAGTCGATCATATAGATGTAAACTCCATTTAGAAAAAAAATAATCATATAAACAAAAATTTTAAAATTTTAAATAGTCGATCAGATTGGCTAAAAAGGTCGTCAACTCTAACGAAATGTAAAATTTTACTACTATACATTCAGTATTTGTGATTATAAGAATTGATACGTTTTCATAAACATCCTTCGTAATTCTATATTTAACTAGAACACAACCCTTCGAATTTGTTTTTCAAAATTTTTATTTTATTAAATATTAATTAACATCATAAAATTTTCAAAAAAAAATAATAATCACATTAACAAAGATTTTTAAATTTTAAAGTGTCATTTGTAGTACGATGGATTCCATGATATTAATAACTTATTTTTAAATAATATTTTTATTATGTATTTATTTATTTATTTTATTGTCATTTGAAATGAAATGAATAACTACATATTCTACATTGCATGTGGGGGACAGAAATGAAAACTTCGTAAATTGTCTAGACAATTCACACCAACGGACGGAAATAATAATTTAATATTAATATAGAATAAACTCCTTAACACTAATTATTATTATTAACCTAAATAATAATAATAATAATAATAACTTTGTATCATTAATAATATTTGAGGAGAGAAAAAGGTACTAAGAGTACCTTCTTCTCTCTCTCTCCTGCGTGTCAGTTTTTGCTTTTACTTATTTATTTATTTATTTATTTGATCTTTTTCTCAAAAACCCTAATGAGAAAAAGGTAATGAGATTAGTACTTTACATATTTTAGTCCACCTTTTTGTTTCTACCCATTTTTGTCCCATCCTTGTCAAATCTACCCAAAAAAGTCAACAACCCTACTTTTTGCAAACAGATGAATTAAGAATTTACGAAATTATACCTCTTGTACTTTGTATTTTCTGCAAACAGATAAATTAAGCATTTGGTGGTGATCCATCTAATTTCAAAAGGCTCCTCCCATTACATTATCACTATACGTTAAAAAAAAAAATCAAAAAAAAAGAGAGGAATCCACCAACCTTCCAACAAAAAGGCCGCGGAAAGCTAAAAGTTTTCCGTAACCCCACGCAACCCTTGTACAAGGGTTGGGGTCGCGGAATCTCTTGTACAAGGGTTGCGGATTACTGTTTTTATGCCAGTGTCTACTTAAACACATTACCATTATCAAGTACTTTATTATTCATTACAATTTCAATTTCAATGTTTGAAACAAACACACCCTTAGTTGTTTAATTAAAAAATGTAATGTAAGAAGAGAAACATTTGATGAAATTTTTTAAACGGCAAATAACATTACTCATATAAAAAATAGTAATAAATTACAGACATTTTTATGATAATCAAGTACAGTTTTACAAATGAAAGATTAAAGACAGGCATAGACTTAGCTTAGACAAGTCTTGGTCTTCCAACTAGATATGTGGCATTGGATTCTTATCCAATCCCTATGACTTTCTTTAGGTACAATAATCGACTTCAAATAATTTGGAGTCCACCGGACACTAGCCTCGAGTATATACTCAAATTGCCTGCATGGGCAGTTCAATTGTACTAGTCACAGGGGTGCACTAGTACAGAATAGACTATAAATTTAGGACCAGCTGCGTCTGAAGTTCAAACTCCGGACGCACAAAGCGACGTGGTGGCATGTTTATAATTAAATTGTCCACTTTTTTTTTTTTTTAAAAAAAGACCTGCTGCGTCCGAAGTGTGCTGGTCAAATTATAAAGAGCAGCTGCGTCCGAAGTTAAAACTTCGGACGCAGCTGCTTGAGGGAAGACACGTAACTACGCCCGAAGTTCTAACTTCGGACGCAGCTACGCTTTATTTTCTTCTTTTTTTTTTTTTTTTTAAATATAAAACAGATCAGATCTGAGGTTGGATCGACGACTCCCCTCCATAGCCGACTCCATCGCTCTCCCCCTCCATAGCCAACTACAGCCACCGCCGCCTCCGCCTCCGGTCGTCACCCTCCACAGCCGCCGACGCCACCGCCGTCGCTGCTCTCCACAGCCACCGTAGCCGCTGCTCTCCAAAGCTACGCGCCGCTGCCCCTCGCCGCCCAACGCAACCGCCGCCCTCCCTTGCCGCTGACGTTGCTGCACCACCGGTCGCCTTCCCCGCTCCACAGCCGGTCGCCGCTGCTCTCCTACGGTACGCATATTTCTTCTTATTTATTTATTTATTTATTTATTTGTTTGTTTTATACATAATAAATATTTATTATTGTTAAATTGAATTTTGATTAATTATTGTGTATTATTGTATATGTTAAACATTAATTATTCTGAATTAATATTAATATATTTTAGAAATTTTTTTGTATATTATGTTTTATGTGTTATTTATATATAAAATTTTTAAGTAGCTAAATGTAACCCATATAACCTAACAAATTTAAATATTGATATTGTGATAGTTGAATTAAAAAAATTGTGTATTATTTACATCCATATACTTGCTATTATGTGTTAAAATGTTCAATAATATATTTTAGAAATTTTTTGTGTTATTTATATAGAAAATTTTTAAGTATCTAAATTTAACACATATTAGTATTTAACCTAACAAGTTATTAAATATTTTAAATTTAGTTATTGGTAGTATTTTAAATTTTACAATAAAGTGTCCAATAAATAATTAGTTGGTAAAATTTTAGTTAGTTTTAGTTAGTTGGTAAAATTTTAATTTGTTTTTGGTAGTATTTTAAATTTTACAATAAAGTGTCCAATAAATAATTAGAAGCTAAGTAATTATAAAAAATTTAAGTAAATCAAATAATTATCAATAAAGTATATACTCAAAATTAACAAAGTGTCCAACAAATATATTAGTAAATACTCAATAAAGTATATAATCATGTTTAACAAAGTGTCCAATAAATTTTTAATTAGTTTTTGGTAGTATTTTAAATTTTCAATTATTGAACTTGAGCCTTTAAGTTGTAGCTCAAATAAACTAATTCATTTATCAAATGTTTGTATGACAATAGGAGATATGGATCGGAGTTGGATGTATAAGAAACGTAATACACTTGAATATGTTAATGGGGTTCTAAACTTTGTACAAATTGGCGAGGAATATGCAAGTAAAATTTGTGAAAAATATATAGTGTGTCCTTGTTGTGATTGTAGAAATCTAAAAAAGTTTCGTGGGATTGACGAAATTAAGAGTCATTTGATACGTCGTGGTTTTAAAGAAGGATATGACCTGTGGATATGGCATGCTGAGAATGTACCGTTTAGTACAGATGATGTTGAATTAGATGTAGAGAAAGATAAACGTAAAGAAGATACTGTTAGAACTGATGAAGACAATAACCGGCTAGATGAATTGATGCGTGATATGCAAGGGGATTTGAATGAACTGCCTCAAGAGTTTGAAACTTTTTTTGAAAATTCTGGAAAACCTTTGTTTTTTGGATGTAGTAAATTTACAAAGTTATCATCAATGCTTAAATTGTATAACTTAAAAGCAAAGAATAGGTGGAGTGATAAGAGTTTCACGGAGTTATTGAAACTTTTAAAGGACATGCTTCCTGATGATAACGAACTCCCTTGTTCAACTTATGAGGCAAAGAAAATGTTATGTCCGTTGAGTATGGACATTGAAAGGATCCATGCATGTCCAAACGATTGTATTTTGTATTGGAAACAATACAAAGACTTGCATGTGTGTCTGAAGTGTGGAGCATCGCGTTATAAACGGAAAGGATACGATGATGCATGTGAGAAGAAGAAAGGTGCTCCTACGAAAGTGTTGTGGTATCTACCAGTGATTCCAAGGTTCAAGCGTTTGTTTGCAAATTCAAATGATGCAAACAATTTGCAATGGCATGCTGTTGGTAGAAAAGAAGATGGAAAGTTGAGACATCCCGCCGATTCTCCTCAATGGAAGAACATTAATATGAAGTTTCCTGAATTCGGTTCCGAAAATCGAAATCTTAGGCTTGGATTATGCACAGATGGAATGAATCCTCATGGTAACATGAGCAGTCGCCATAGCACTTGGCCGGTTCTTTTAAAATCTTCCTCCTTAGTTATGCATGAAGCGTAAATATATCATGTTATCTTTGTTAATATCTGGGCCTAAACAACCAGGAAACGACATAGATGTGTACTTGACACCGCTTATTGAAGATTTTAAGATACTGTGGAATGAAGGTGTGGCGGTGTTTGATGCTCATAGCCAAACCAACTTCACCTTGCGAGCCATGCTGTTCTGCACAATCAATGACTTCCCAGCATATGGTAACTTGTCAGGATATACTACTAAAGGGGCTAAGGCATGCCCTATTTGTGAAGATGAAACAGATGATCTTTGGCTAAACAATAGTAAGAAAAATGTGTTCATGAGTCATCGAACCTTTCTGCATATTGACCATCATTATAGGAAGAAGAAAAAAGTTTTTAATGGAAAATCTGAGACTAGAGTGGCTCGCTCACCATTATCAGGGGATGTCGTTTATGAAAGAGTAAAAAACATTGATATTGTGTTTGGAAAAACTTCAAAAACAAGTCAGAAGGGTATTTGGAAAAAGAGGTCTATATTCTGGGAGTTACCATATTGGGAGCACTTATCTGTTAGACATTGTCTTGATGTAATGCATGTAGAAAAGAATATTTGTGATAGCATTATCGGGACATTGTTGAATATTCCAGGTAAGACGAAAGATGGTATAAAAGCTAGAAAAGATATGGTTGAAATGGGGATAAGGGATTAGTTAGCACTACAAGACTCGAGAAAGAGGGCATACTTACCTCCAGCTTGTTATACTCTGTCTAAAAAGGAGAAAACAAGTTTTTGTAGCTGTCTGAATGGTATTAAGGTTCCTTCCGGCTATTCATCTAATATTAAAAAACTTGTTTCAATGAAGGACCTTAAATTGCTTGGTATGAAATCTCATGATTGCCTTGTGTTAATGCAACATATGTTACCTGTTGCTATTAGAGGCATATTACCAAACCATGTTAGACAAAAATTACTAAGCTTTGTTACTTTTTCAATGCCATTAGTAGTAAAGTTGTTGATCCAGATGTGTTAGATTCGTTGCAAGCTGATGTCATAGTAACTTTATGCCAATTTGAAATGTATTTCCCTCCATCATTTTTTGATGTTATGGTGCATTTAACAGTTCACTTGGTGTGGGAAATTAAAATGTGTGGTCCTGTATTTTTAAGGTATATGTATCCATTTGAGAGATACATGGGAATTTTGAAAGGATATGTGAGAAATCGATACCGGCCAGAAGGGAGTATAATTGAAGCTTATGGCGCTGAAGAAGTCATTGATTTTTGCACTGATTATTTGTCTAATGTTGAGTCGATTGGTGTTTCTAAATCACGTCATGAAGGAAGACTCACAGGAAAAGGTACCATTGGGTATAAAATTATTCTACCAAATGCAAAAATGCGAAATCATGCTCATCATCTCGTACTACAGCACCTTTCTGAGGTTCATCCATACTTAGATCAACACATGTCTATTCTGAGGAAACAAAATCCTTCTAAGGGTGAAAGATGGATAACAAATGAACACAATAACACTTTTATCAGCTGGTTCAAAGATACAGTGTTCTAAGATTTTTCTCAAGTGTCCAATAATATCAGTGAAACCATTCGATGGTTAGCATGGGGCCCTGGTGTTCTTGTGGACTCTTATGAAGGATATGATATTAATGGGTATACATTTTACACAAAATGTCGAGATGAAAAAAGTGTGGTGCAAAACAGTGGAGTGACATTAGTAGCACTATCAAGAGACTATTCTAGTGCTAAAGATACTAACCTGGTAGATGCTGCTTTGTCATACTATGGAGTCATTGAAGAAATTTGGGAACTTGATTATAAGGTGTTTAAGATTCCTCTATTCCGATGTTCTTGGGTTGATAACAGACAGGGTGTCCGAGTAGATGATATGAGTTTTACCTTAGTTGATTTTGGTCGACTGGGATATCGTGATGAACCCTTTATACTTGCATCTCAAGCTAAACAAGTCTTCTTTGTTTCTGATCCAATTGATAGTAAGTGGTCAATTGTCTTGCAAGGGAAAACAAGTATTGTTGGTGTTGGTGATGTTGAGGATGAAGAAGAATATGACCACTTTGATGAAATCCCACCATTTTCTATTGGTATTCAATATGTGGCTTTACGTGAAGATAACATTGATACCAGTTACATGCGTACTGATCATGGAGAAGGATTGTGGGTTGACCATCATGTAGTATAATTTCTAAAATGTATGCTAATCTCATTTGTTATATATATATATATATATATATATATATATATATATATATATATATATATAGATTTTTATTCAAATGTGGCGCGCCCTTACGTGCGGCCGTGCGGTTTACACCACTCAATGTTATGAAATGCACCACTCAATATTACGAAATGCACCACTCAATATTACGAAATGCACCACTCAATAACATCTTAAATATGAAATACACCACTCAATGTTATTGAGTGGTGCATTTCGTAATATTGAGTGGTGCATTTCTTAACATTGAGTGGGGTAAACCGCACGGCCGCACGTAAGGGCGCGGCCACACCTGAACATGACCCTATGTGTATATGTATATATATATATATATCTATACATATATATATATATATATATATATATATATATATATATATATATATATATATATATATATATATATATATATATATATATGTATATATATGTATATATGTATATATGCATATATATATGTATACATATATATATATATGTATATATATATATATATCTAAAAACATAATAAGTCTCAATCAAGGTTATATCCTTGATTTATGTCCATCTTTTTGTATGGTAATAAATGTATACATTTTGCTTTAAATGTTGTACACTT
Organism: Ipomoea trifida; assembly: GCA_003576665.1. Lineage (NCBI taxonomy): Eukaryota > Viridiplantae > Streptophyta > Magnoliopsida > Solanales > Convolvulaceae > Ipomoea > Ipomoea trifida. Next base: position 15,228,436 of record CP025649.1, read on the forward strand.
CAATGTTATTAGACAAAAAGATCCCTACTACATTCTTGTTATACAAAACTACCATTACACCGTTATAACACTGTTAATTTTAACTCCATCATTATTACCATACACCTATATCTATCGTATCTTTTTCCTATTCTTTAATTATCATTTTATTAAAATCATTATATAATTAATTTAATAGTTGATTATATTTTAATTAAATTTCTATTAATGATAAATCATATATGTGTGTATAAAATACATATATTATTTATGTATATATAATTCGAATTATAAATTTTAATTATTTGTATTTATTAATGTTTTAATATTGGGCATGAGTTTTCGCGCATGGCGCTTATATATATATATATATATATATATATATATATATATATATATATATATATATATATATGAAATGTATGTATGTATATATATATATATATATATATATATATCTATATATATATGTATGTATGTATGTATGTATGTATGTATGTATGTATGTATGTATGTATGTGACCTGGTCATTAGGTGTGGTCGTGTGGCCTATTTTCAGCCATTAGATCATAGCAACTCATCAAATCAACGCGCAATATATATATGTTACAGTACACACCATTCTACGTACTAAAACGCACCAGAGGACCGATAAAACACACCATTCCACACAATACACCAAATGCGTCTATTCACTTAAAATTCATCAATATACTTAATAAAACACATCGTTCAAGGTATTAAAATGTACCACAACGTGCCTCATGTCAGATTATAAGCATACACTATTTACACATATTAGAAAACGTGTGCTAGTTTTCCAAAAATAAAAAAAGCATGTGCTAAAATATGCACCATTATACGTATTAAAATGCACCACACTTATTACAAACACGTCTTAAAATAAACACCATTCAATGTATTAAAATGCACCAGACAACGTAATAAAACATACCATTCCACAACACAGTTACATATCATTCAATGTATGAAAATGCACCAACGGATAGATTAAAACACACCATTCCACAACACAGTTAATGCACCAACATACGTAATAAAACGCACCACAACATTTATTCAAACGCACCACACTATGTACTAAAATGCACCACACTATGTACTAAAATTGTAACACCCCGACTTGGTTACGTCGAACGACCGGAGTAGTTACCGCCACACCTAGACTAAACCCGATCTTAGTCAGATAAGATTTATTCTAGATGCACAGGCTAATGAACGAAAACAAGGATCGTGTTTCTTTGCGTCAAAATTCAAAGCAGACCTTAGGTTAAAACTGCATCATATATCTATATATATGCATCATCAAGAAGCGTAGCTAACAAGCTACCAAAATAAAGAGGGTTGACAATAATAATAACTCATCGAGAGAGAGATGGTTAGACCTGACTAAACCACCATCAGAGTAGCAAAAGATATATATACACAAAATATTTCCGAATACCCCTCACTCTAGACTCGACCTAGTCTAATGAGTGGTACACCGGGCCCGTATAGGTACCCAAAACTACATGCCAATCATCCTCATACCACATGACATGATCTAGAAACCTACAAGTATTCATGTACATCATCCATTCTTCAGGGTAGTCCGGGGGACTCGGATCCCAAGGATATCGATAATGCACCACGAACTCGAGGGGGTGACTGTTGGGGACAATCTCTATGGGATAGAACCCATAGCTAGCCTGTAATGCATCAAAGGGGCAGAGGGGCTCGACTGGAGGAGGAATCCACACGGGAATCTCTGGTGAATCTGGAGCAGGGATGGGATCAGGAGTACAAATCAACACTGGTGGGTCAGGCGCGTAACCCGGGGCATAAGGATCGTCATCTACTAGATACTGTACATAGTCATCAAAATCATAAATGGGAAACTCGAACTCAGATGGGTCTGAGTCCGGCGAGCTACACGAACCTACACTAGATGACATCTGATATGATACACAACGAAGTGTAGTTAGCGCGACGGCTAAGTAAGGATATCCATGGTCACTCGAAAATAAACAAAGGTTTTTGAAACCACAATAGTAATACGATAAGGTAAGGTAATCGTTACCCAACAATCGCAGTTTACCTGCAAGCAGTCTAACAACAAGCAATTTCACATTATGTCAGTAATTTCGGCACATAACACAGTCATTGATTCACCCGTGGGGTACACAACACCCACACTACTGTTAGGACACCTTACAGTTAGCTCTCACACATCACCCGTGAGGTACACAACTCCCACCTTTAATTCATACGTGGGGAACACATCACCCACCTTTAATTCATACGTGGGGAACACATCACCCACCTTTAATTCGTACGTGGGGAACACATCACCCACCTTTAAGTCACACGTGGGGAACACATCACCCACCTTTAAGTCATACGTGGGGAACACATCACCCACCTTTAAGTCATACGTGGGGAACACATCACCCACCTTTAAGTCATACGTGGGGAACACATCACCCACCTTTAAGTCACACAACACTCAGCGAATAGACCTCGCCTTGCAGTATGAACTAATCATACAGACTCCCTCACATTCATTAATTATTATCACACGACTCCATAGCCAATAATCCTACCCAAGTATATTTCCCCAACTCGCATACTTAGGTTAGTGTTAGTCACATCACAGAAATTCAAATATAGGAGTCATAATAATTTTCAAAGCACGAATATTTTCCAAATTAGTAAGGTACACAAAAATAATATTTTTGCCTTCAAAAATATTTACCCGGATGCCCGTAGGCTTACAAAATATCACAACATTCAAGGTTAAAAACATCGGGGAAAAACCGGGTCACAAACGAGTCGAAAACGAGTCCGCGTCGCGCGGACTCGCGGCTGGCCGCACCAGCGGACGCACGGCAGACGCGCGTCCGGACCGCGTCCGCTGGTTCGGCGTCGCGCGCCGAGACTGGGCGCCCACGGACGTGCAGCGGACGCGCGCGTCCGTGCGGCGTCCAGCCTCTCGGCCGAGGCGCCGAAACGCTAAATCGTAATGGGCGCGCGGTGGACACGCGTCCACTGTCGCGTCCGTCCGTTTTCTGCCCACTTCGGGCCGCAAGATCGGGGTTGTAACGACCCGATCTTCCACCATTTTCACAAACTTAAGCATATATGGACCCCAAGTGATTGAGCCAACTTAAGGGATTCCTTACCTTTGTAGAAAACCTTAAAACCGTAAGAGTTGATGGTGTCTTCCTTGGAGTTCTTCACCAAAGATCCTAAAAAAATGTCACCATAACAACAATATTTTCATGCACTATACCTTAACACTTAGGTTCTAGAGATGATTAAATCCATCAAAGTCTAAAGTCTTACCTACACTTGATCACTTGAGTTGGAAAATGATTGGGAGTTCTAGATCACAAATGCAAGACTAAACTTTTCTTTCTTCTTCTTTTTCCTTATGATTTTCGAACTTAGGGGATAGGAGAAAGGGGATGATGGTGAGTTTTGCTTGAAGACTAAGAAATCAAGTGCAATTGCACCATGCCTCATTAATGCCCTCAATAAATGATCAAATCTTAGTCTAGGATTTGCTTTGCCACTTGTCATCACCCCATGAAGTCCTTAAGAAGATCTTAAATTAATTGGCCAGTTTATGCTTAAATCAGATGAATGTTCGGAGGATTATAACTTAATTCGGGAAAATTCTAATACCAAAATTATCGTAAAAATATTCCCGTCGCAAATCACCAATTTTGGAAATTTTCCGATATTCCGCTAAATCTAGGTTCAGAGTCCGTAACAATTTATCTCTTACGGTCCATTTAAAATTTCCTTTGAACTAACTAGAAATTCAGGCTTAATCGTATGATTCTTAATAATCCATATTCTAGGAATTTCAAACTGAATCTATATCCTTAAAATTTTTTTCGGTTTGTGACCGGTACGTAGTTCGCAGCTTATCGATAAAAATTTATTTCGAGCACCGAACAGTCTTTTCTTAAATGTCATAGCTTAAAAAAAAATTTACATCGGTATTCTCGAATCCTAACTTGTCGGAAAAACCGAGGGGTTACAAAAATGCACCATTCCAATTCACGTAATATAAATACTAAAATTACCATAATAACCCCACTTAAACATACGCGAATTTCAGTAAGATTAATGAAATTGGACGGTGCAGATTAGGCCGCATGACCGCACCGGAGCTCGCCGCCGCATTTGAACCAAAATATATATATGTATATATATATATA